>CM021107.1:183018347-183221956 GCA_007115665.2 Sequoiadendron giganteum | reverse complement strand
GCCACCTTGGGCGACCTAGTCCCTTTTGGCTTAAAATTCATAATTAAAACACAAACCTAACAGAAATTTTCCTCCAAAACTCTAGTGTCAGCCTATCATGTGATATTTTTAAGAAATTAGGGCATATCTTATATAAATAAGGGTTTTCATCCTCATTTCACCCCCCCTAACATCAATTTCATCTTCACAAGCACTCTTGCACTCAAGTTTCTCAAGCAAGCAATCAAGCACAAGGCATCTCAAGCAACCTCCATTGGAGTTGGTTCTTGCATGTTGAAGACTTCAATAAAAAAAGGTTTGGTGAGTATCTACATTACTTTATCATTCAATCATCCTTTCCTTATATTGTCTCTCATTTGGGTTTAGTTACCATCAAAGGGGTTTGACTAAGGAAAACCCCTAATCTCTAACCCTAACATTTTCTTTGTCTTTGCATGTGTCTTGCAGGTTGTATACATATTTGGAAAGATACAAAGTATTGAAGAGGGTACAATAATTCCATTCAAGTTAACTCAAGGCATTAAACCCTAGCAGGAGAAAAATGAGAACTTGCACGTCATTTTTTAGAGATTCAGACACATGCTTCTGTAGAAAAGGGAAGTGAAAGTGGGGACCCGCAGAATCAGACCCTGAATCTTCTGAAAGTACCAGGAGGACTAGGTCACCATCATTGGCGACCTTGTCCCTATACTAGGCCTGAAAAAGGGTTTTAACATTTCTATATACCCTTTTTCCCGAAACCCAGTTTGGCAGAATTTCTTGATAGAAGGATTGGGTCACCCATTCTTGCGTAAGTTTCCTTGTGCACATTTTTAGCAAGTTTCAAAACATTCCAAAGCTCCTATTCTATCACTCTCCATTTCCAGGTGCGCAATCTCTAAACTTTCCAGTTTCCTTTCAGTTTTGCATACATTTAGGGCATTTAGTTTAGGTTGCATTTAGTTCACATTTGCTTTCATTTACATTCTATAGTTAGTTTAGTTTCATTTCATTTTAACATTCAACCACACTTCTCACACACAACACAACCCTATTCAACCCCTTCCTTTGAATGCAATCACCAAAAAGAGTCTTATCAACAAAGCAAAAAGAGAGCCATTCCTAAACCAAGAGATTCTAGGTGAAAAACCCTAGGGGCCTAGTAAGGGGAATCCTCTTTCCCTTGTTAGCATTTAGCCTTTTTGGTGGTTCATTTTGGTGAAGCCGACCGTAGACCACTTGTTAATCTTTTGATTTTGTATTTCATCTTAGGAAATAACTTGCATTGCATTAAAAATTTCCATTGTTTACATCCTAGGGTTTGTAAAAAAGTGCATTAGTGAAAGTTCATGTTAGATTGCACTTTGCATTACATTTTTCATTAAGAAAATACAAAACAAATTGCATTGTCATTCTCTTTCTACATCAAAAATTCATAAAAAGCATAAAAACTAGTCAAAACTTCTGAAAATTGTCAAAAATAGCACTGTTGGGACTAGTTCGCCACACTGGGCGACCTAGTCCTCTTGCACCATTCACTCTATAATTTTTGGAAATTTAAAGCATTTTCTACATTTCAATTCTCTTGTTTTTCATTTATGTTTTTTGTTACAAAATTTTAGTTACAAGCAGTTTAGTCTCTTTTGTTTACATTGCATTAGCATCCACCCCAACCTTAGCAACCTTTGTATGAGCGTTTGGTGTTCTCTTGTTGATACTATAGTGAGACGAAGCTCTAGACTCATGACATCTAACAACAACACTCTTGTTTTAGATCTTGGGATCTCTTAGGCTTCTACTCCTAGTATCGACAATAGTACACTAGGATTAGAGACCATCCTTAGCAACTCTCTGCACCTAGGAGACACACATGGTGACAAAAAAACTGATGACCTACCAAATGACAAGTTATTTCACATCCATGCTGATTTAGCTGACCTTCAACATGATGTAAGCCTTGAGAACATATCTACCACCGCCATCCCTTCCATAGAAAATATTCATCGCCTGCTTGACTATGATGATGGTCTAAGTGTTGTGAAGAGGATCATGGAAATATACCAAAAGCATGCCTCTTCCACACCTAGGGTATCTCACTCACCCAATCCTATTGTTGTCAAAGGAGGACCTTCCATTCCTCCCCCCTCAACTATAGCTTCCATCCCCACTTATGCATCTCCTAGTGTGACAACAACTTTGCAGCTGATTAGTAATGTGGTACATTCCCTCAGCATCCCTACTAGTGTTACTACTTCCCTTATGGCATCACATCCCTTAAATTCTTCCACCATACCTCCCATTAGTATCCCATTCACTTCCCCTTCCACTACATTCACCCCATCACCACTTGCCCTTCCACCTCATAACACTTATACCAATCCCCTTATCACACAAATTTTTCACACCTTCACATCCATGCAACAACAAATCTCCACTATCAACCAAATCCAACATGGTTCACCTACCTAGTACATTCATAGAAATTCCTTGTCCTTAGACATCCTACGCACCCCATTTCCACAAGGAATATAAATTCCTAGATTTGAGAAGTACGGAGGGAAGGGTGACCCTTCTAATCACATTAATGCTTATGCTGCATTATGTAGTGACTTTTCTCTTGATGACAAGTTTCTAGCTAAGTTATTTCTTAGAACCCTCAAAGATGTCACCTTGGACTGGTTTTCCTCCCGACCAAACAATTCCATTAGTTCATTCAATGAACTAGTGGATGCCTTCATTAACCATTCCAAGTCCACATGGCCCCTAAGAAAACCTTGGTCGATCTCATGAGATGCAAGCAAGACACTAACGAGAAGATAACCAACTTTATATCTTGTTATCAGGCACTTTATTCCTTAATTGATGTCAAGATACCTGACACACGTTTGCAAAAGATGTTCATTGAAAACTAGTAGTTGTGATACGAGATCCACTTTTAGTAGAGCTGAGAAGTCTGACACTTCCACCCACCCCAATTCTCAACCATTTTGAAAACCAAACAAAGGGTTTCTAAAATTTAACCCACCTTCCCAAACCCCTCCACCTGCTAATAACTAAGTGGCTGCCATTAGATCTGTCATGCCCTTCAATTATGGTGATCCTAAACAAACCTTCATGCCTTTACCTGATACCCTTCATAACACCATGACCCAATTACTCCAACAAAAACTGATATCCTTACCTCATGTCCATTCACCTGATCCCAATAAGCCATTACCTCCATCCTATAACTCCACCACTTATTTTTATTTTCATCGACATAACGAAAATGACACTGAACAATGCAAGCATCTCAATCACCTTGTGGAAGACCTAATTGATTCACGTCATCTATCCATTGTTGGTATCAATGATAAAGGCAATAAGTCCATGGCACTCCCAAACCAAAATCTATAATTTTTCACCAACCCTATGCCTGAACACAATGTTTCATTTGTTAAAGCAAGCGAAACTTCACACACTGATGTTATGAATGTTGACTCATAAGATGCACATTCTAATTCTCTCCCAATGGTAACCCATGTCATGCTTATAAATGAAATGGTAGGTGCAATTGACGTTATCCATCGTAAGGACCAAACTAAAACACCTCTTGAGATCACCTTTTCACCTCAAGATATACTTAGAAATATTCCTAATGTTCCTATCTACATATCCGATAGAGTTTATGATAAGCCCACTAATGGGATACTCATAGATCCTACATGTGGCGAGAACGTGATCATAGAAGAATTTCTTGTATTACATGATATCTCTCAAGATGTTTATGATAAACAAACTGCATGGATTAAAACACATAATGGTTTTGTGTGCCCTACGATTGGATCTATCGCTCTCCCATTACATATAGGTCCTAAGACATTGGACGTTACCTTCTCTATCATACCAAAATCAAACCAATTTAGTTTACAACTTGGCCACCCATGGCTTCGTTCAATGAAAGCGGTCCCATATGCTATAGACAAATGTGTGAAGTTTCTTATTGACAATGAAATATTCACTGTTCACCATAGTGGCTTCAATCCTTTATCCTCCAAAGGTAACTTTTCTTTGGAAGCCTTTTGGTCTGAGCCCATGGAACTCATCACTCCTAGATGAGATTTCTTTTTCATTGCCTATGAAAATTTTAAAGCCAAGAAAATCTTTGAACTCTCTCTCCGCAACATACCCCCTTCTACCTCGGAAACACCCATCCTTGATGAAGCTATGTTGCAACCTAAATCTGACATTCCTAATTAGACCACACCTAAAACCTCTTCCACATCATCCAAGAGGCCTAGGGATCATGACAACAATTCCATTCTACCTCCCCACACCAAACAAGTGTATAAAGCTAAGGATAAAGTGGATGAGCCACCCATGGTTCCTCTTGTCCCTCCTCCTAGGGACGATAAGCAACCTATGGTGGACCAACCCGCTCCTTCTTAGATAAACCTTGACAAAAAATAAACAAGGAATAAAGAAGCCAAGAGCGTAGGCATCGTTGTCATGCTCTTACTCACCAATCTCGTGATGAGGAAAGCATTGAAAATCATAACCCGCATGTGCTAGAAGCAATTTTTGATGCCCCTCCTCCTTCACCCCCATAGCCTAATCATATACCTCCATCATCGCCACTATTGCATTCCTCCAATGATATTATCCTTCGACCTCCTATTGTCATCAATCTAGATGATGATAAGAAGAATACTAGAATAGATGAAGAGGTACACCAAACTTTGAATTCACTATTCTCCTCTTCCATGAGCATTCATGATAATTCTCCTCGAAAAAGTATTGATCTAGATGCTAGTTCAGTGATCACTATTGTCCCTCTCTCTAGTTGCCCTCCTAATTTTTATATCGAGCAAGATTGGGAGGCAAATGACTTGCTTGATAATTGACACGCATTTGCCTGACTAATTTCTTTCTTTTTCCTTTTGTTTGTCTATCATGTGTTCCCCCCATATTGTTTGATGTTCCCTCTCTTCATGGAATTCTTCTATTTGTCCCTCGCTTCTTCTATATGTCATGCATTCATATCGTTTTTTGCTTTTCTTTTTTCCTTCCATTTGGGGATGACACAAGGAATTGAGATCGCAATGTCTCCTTCATGTTGACCCAAATGGACCCCTTTTCCTTTTCCTTTTCCTTTTGTTACTTTTTCCTTCATTAGGGGATGACACAAGACATTGAGACTGCAATGTCTCCTTCATGTTGACCCAAATGGACCCGTTTTCCTTTTGTTCCCTTTTCCTTCATTTGGGGATGACGCAAGGCTTTGAGACCGCAATGTCTCCTTCATATTGACCCAAATGGACCCCTTTTCCTTTTTATTTTGTTCCCTTTTCCTTTATTTGGGGATGATGCAAGGCATTGAGACCACAATGTCTCCTTAATGTTGACCCAAATGGACCCCTTTTTCCTTTTCCTTTTCCTTTTGTTCTTTTTGCCTTAAATTTGAGGATGATGCAAGGCATTGAGACCGCAATGTCTCCTTCATGTTGACTCAAAAACAAGGCTTTTTTTGTTTGTCTTTTTATTTTTCTTTTGTTGTCCTTTTAGGGACAATGCAAAGTTTCGAGACACCCTATGTCTCTTCCATGTTGACCCAAAACAACTCTTCCTTTTCATTTGTTTTCACTCTCTTTGTGTCCTTCTTCCAGTTCTATGTATTTGGGGAGATGATGATAGTTTTGAGCTCTCTACACAAAATATTGCAGCAATGAACGTACTGACCCCAAATCCATAGATCCCTTATGTGTTTGTGGTTTTTCATTTTGAGGGCGACCCCCTTTCCCTTTTATTTTTCTTTTCTTTACATGACGCAACCTTCCTTGGAAGCATATCGCTTGGCATAGGGCTTTCCAAGTAGGCTCTCATGACCTCTCTTTCTTTTTGCATTTTTCCTTTCTCTACTTTAAAGCAATTGCTCACAAAATGGTGCGTGGAAATTCCTTTAAAGTGTGGGAATACATTAGCATTATTTATTTTGCATTTGCATTTGTTTTTCTTTGTCCTTGGTACTTAGTGCAGCCTTGTCACTTCACATGATGCGTTTTCTCACTTAGTGGATGACATTCGGTGTAATGTCTTTCATAAGTGTGACTTATCTTAGCATATTACATTCCTCTTAGTGGCTTGATGCGACACACTGCATCCCCTAAGTTAAGAATTTTCTATCCTCTAATTGGTTCTCTTTTGGAGACATTAGATGCAATGTTCCCTAAGTCAAAGACCTCATATGAATTAAACAAGAATCCTTGGAACACTCTTTTTACATTTTACATTTTTGCATTTTTACATATTATATTTTTCCATCCTTGCATACATGGCCACCTTGCATAACACAACTTACATGCCTATGGTGCCATCTCGCACTTGTTAATGAGTTCTAAGCATCCAATTCTTTGCTTGTCTCATGAACCACAACCCTTTTCTTTTGTGGCACCTTATCAAATTTATTGGGAGGTATAACTTTGGTATGGTTGAGTGGGAAGCCCAACTAGCAGCACGAATTTCCCCATAGCCACCTTTGTGCATGTGTGAGTACATTCCAACCAAATGTATGTCTCTCACCCTTTTTGTCATTCTCACCCGACGAACAATCGAAACACCCTTTTTGTCATTCTCACCCGATGAACAATCGAAAGTCTCATTGGCCCAGAGTGAGTACACCCTTTCCTTTCGAACAAACAACCTAGATCTGATCCAGTACTAGCTGGACAAATGGTCGAAGCTTGATCTGACTTTTTCCTTCTCTCTTCACTCCCTCACATCACTTCTTGTGTGATATTTTGTGCTTATGTTTGGTTTGCCATGGGATCTTGATCATCCCTCTTGATTGATATCATCTCATCTTACTAGCATGAATACATTGGATCCCTCTCAATATGCATGACTCAACTACTTTAGTGTGAGTTTGAAGCAAGTTCATCCTCTCACTAAATTGGGGGCTAAATGTTTCACCAAAAAGTGTAGCGTTTGACACTTTTTCACTCATTTGGGCCTTTTCCTTTGGATTTTGGTCTTGTTTTTCCCTGATTTAGTCTTGAACACTTGCAATTCAACAATAATCTAATGGAATTTTACTAAGGTATTGTGAAGTGTTGTATCACATCTTCCCACTTTTCTAAGACCCTTTCAACACAATTTACCTAAACAACCCCTTTTTACCCCTTTTCGAGGCTTGTGACAAAGTGTTGTAATGCATTTTCACACTTTCCTAGGCTTATCATCAACCAATTAACCCTTTTCTTATGTTAATTTGTACCATTAATGTACTTTTAGGCTCAACTTAAGTGTGTTTTGGGAGGAAAACATAGTAAACATTATTAATCACCATTTCATTCCCGACCACCACTTGAATTTGCCCAAGTGGACTAGGTCGCCACCTTGGGCGACCTTGTCCCTTTTGGATTAAAATTCAAAATTAAAACAAAAAACCTAATAGGAATTAGCCTCCAAAACTCTAGTGTCGGCCTATCATGTGACATTTTCAAGAAATTATGGCATATCTTCTATAAATAAGGTTTTTAATCCTCATTTCACCCCCTCCCCTAACATCATTTTCATCTTCACAAGCACTCTTGCACTCAAGCTTCTCAAGCAAGCAATCAAGCACAAGGCATCTCAAGCAACCTCCATTGGAGCTGGTTCTTGCATGTTGCAGACTTCAATAACAAAATTTTTGGTGAGTATCTACATTGATTTACCATTCAATCATCCTTTCCTTTTATTGTTTCTCATTTGGGTTTAGTTACCATCAAAGGGGTTTGACTAAGGCAAACCCCTAATCTCTAACCCTAACATTTTCTTTGTCTTTGTATGTGTATTTCAGGTTGTATATAGCTTTGGAAAGATACAAAGTATTGAAGAGGGTACAATCATTCCATTCAAGTCAACTCAAGACACTAAACACTAGGAGGAGAAAAAGGACAATTTATAGGTAATTTTCTGGAGATTCAGACACGGGCTTTTGCAAAAAAGGAAAGTGCAAGTGGGGAACCATGGAATCAGACCTTGAATCTTTCAAAAGTACTCGGAGGAATAGGGCACCATCATTGGCCACCTTGTCCCTGTACCATGCTTGAAAAGGGGTTTTAACATTTCTGGATACCCTTTTCCCCGAAACCCATTTTGGCAGAATTTCCCGACATAAGGACTAGGTTGCCCATTCTTGTGTAAGTGTCCCTATGCACATTTTCAGCAAGTTTCAGAACATTCCAAAGCTCATATTCTATCACTCTCCATTTCCAGGTGTACAACCTCCAAACTTTCTAGTTTCCTTTCAGATTTGCATACATTTAGGGCATTTAGTTTAGCTTGCATTTAGTTCACATTTTCTTTCATTTACATTCTATAGTTAGTTTAATTTAATTTCATTTTAACATTCAACCACACTTCTCACACACAACACAACCCTATTCAACCCCTTCCTTTGAATGCAATCACCAAAAAGAGTCCTATCAATAAAGCGAAAAGAGAGCCATTCCTAAACCAAGAGCTCCTAGGTGAAAAACCCTAGGGGCCTAGTAAGGGGAATCATCTTTCCCTTGTTAGCATTTAACATTTTTGGTGGTTCAGTATGGTCGTAAATGTTGCACACTTATGAGTTGGGACATGGTGGAAGATGGGATTTTTATTGGACCCGATATGTTGAGAGAGATGGACGATCAGATGAAGCTCATAAAATAAAAATTGAAACAAGCTTTAGATCGCCAAAATAGTTTTCCTGACAGGAAAAAAAAAATTTAGACATTTCTCTATGGGAGATAGGGTCTTCTTGAGAGTTAGGTTGCAGAAGAGTTCAATATCTTTTGGAAATATCTCTAAGCTTTCCCCCAGATATGTTGGGCCTTCAAGGTTTTGAAATTCATCAATTCAGTTGCATTTAGGCTTGCTCTACTATGCGCTCTATCTCATGTACATAATGTCTTCCATGTTTTTGTACTTAAGCCATATCATCCAGATGTTACTCATGTGTTTGACTAGCATGCATTACATGTGTAGGATCCAGAGGTGGTGCTAGTGGAGCCCATCAAGATTCTCGAAAGGCACAATGTTAAGTTGCGAAACCGTGATATTGTGCAGTATAGGGTCCAATGGGACCAGTATTCGATGGACAGTGCCACCTGGGAGAATGTTGAGGATATTGACAAATCTTTTCCTCATTTGAGATTTTAGCATGTTTATTTTCTTTTTCCGTATATTATGACTATGATACATTGATTGCTTGAGATTCTATTATGTGGATTTTTGTAATAAGACATCGAGACAATGTCTCTTCCAAGTGGGGAAGGATGTCACATCTCAAACTATGATGCACTTTGTTCCGCTTTGTTTGGATTTGATATATGATTGAATGTGTGTGTGTGGTAGAATAAATGTAACTAATGTGGTGTTTTGAGAAATGATATAAAAATGTGGTTTTAATTTGGTGAAAAGTTGGAATGAATGGAGTATCGTTTATTTTGAAAGTAATGTAAAATAGAAAGGTGACAATTGGAAGTAATGAATTATGCTGGATTTGATTTATCATTAATGAATTATGCTGATTTGAATTATATTTTATCTAGTTACTAATCACGTTTTGGGTGCCTAAGTGTACTTGAGTTGTAGGTTGTCGAAGACCAAGGGTGTGGCTAAGGTAGTGGGAGTTAGCTTCTTGGCAGGGTAAAGCAAGAATGGTTCTCTCGATCACACACAAAGCACTTAGTGTCATATAGATGCATTTAGCGTTTAACTTAGATGATTGTCTTATTGTTAGTTTTTTATTTAAATGGTTAAATAAATCAAATGCAATGAAATAAAAGTATAATGAAACAAAAGAATTAATTCTAATTTTATTTTAGATTTTATTTTTGCAAATACATGATAATGTTTGGTTAAATTAGAATAACTATTTTAAATATTTTCAATTGAACGTTAATTCTTAATTATTATTTGGAAAAAATATCCCATTTGAAACCAGATGTTATTTATATATTTTTTTATTAAGGGTAAATATTACTTCCCCAAATTTAAAAATGGAATTTCCTTATTATTTATTGTGGATAATTTCTTAATTGAAGCTAAAATAGAATTTCCTATTATTATTCAACAAAGATAAATATTGTGCATGAAAAATGAAATATTATTGTTGTTTTATTTTTCCTCAATTTCAAGATTAGGGTAAAGGAAAACAAGAAAGGAAATCTTTAAAGGAAAGAGAGGAATAATGAAAATAGATGGCTTGTGATCTTTCTTGATTTCTCTGAAAATAATTAACTGAATATGAGTGCCGAAAAGGAATTTTCTTGAGAGTAGTAGATTCAAGATAGTGAAAATAAAAAGAAGAAAATAGAGGAAGGAAAATAATAAAAAGGAGGAAGATTCTAGAGAAAGCGATTTCTAGGGAAAGCAAGAATGAGAAAAGAAGAAGAAGGGATTTACCAACTGAAGGCAATCTTCCAGGCTTTTAAACCTCTTCCATTGTACTTAATTTCAATTATGAGTATAGTTGATTGCACTATGAAAGATTGGAAAATATTTTGAAAATTATTTGTACATGATCATTGTGTTTAGGTACTTATTGTATGAGATTCTTTATTATGGTTGTGCAATTTGAACAATATTTCCTATGTTAAACTATACCCAATCATATATATATATATATATAATGGGGATGCATTTATATTTATATATACATAAATAGACATACATATAAACTTTCAAAAACCTTTGTATTTTGTTTTTTTGAATGGAGGTTTTGTTGATTCATTTAAATTAAATCAGTAAGATTGTGAAAATTGGTATATATTTAACTACATAGATATATATATATATACTATGTTGTATATATATACATCTATATGTTTATTTATAAATAAATAGTGCATCCTTAAGTATCAAACCCAATTGTTTTGTTCCCATTTGAATCATTATTTATTGTTTGGGAAATGTTAATAGTGTTGTGGGAGAGAGGCCTCCCAGCTGCGCCCTCCCCATGGCGAAGGTCTGTGTTGTGGGAAGCAACGCCTTCCCATGGGAAGACCGACGACCATCTCTATGTCGTCCCCTCCCCTTCCCCCGTAGCATTTGTAACCATTCACTGATACCTGGGATGTGCGATTACCTCTGCGTTTTATATATTTTGGATTATATATTTGAATATATATATATATATATATATATATATATACCAATATTTATGGTTTATTAAAGATATTTTCAATGCTCAAAACAATCTATTACTGTAGGTTATTCTTCCTACAATTGTTAGTTTCTGGAAGTATCTGGGCTTATTTTATATAAATAATATAGTTGTTTGCACACAAATAAATATATATATAAACTAATATATTCAATTTGAACACTAGAATAGAAACAATGAGAACAAGATAAATTTTGAAAAAGAATAGATATTGTGATCTACCTTGGATTGATAGATATTTATGTTTCTAATGATTATATTACTATTTTTAGCTTGTTCTATTTTGAATTTGTACATTTATAGATATACCAATACTTAGACAACTAATAGATGGACATATATCCAACTGTAATCAGTATCCAAATAACAACCAATAGATATATCTGCTATAAGTTCACTTCAGCTAAAATTTGATTTCTATGAATTTAATTTTTCTATATAATTTATATAAATAATTCCGATGTAGAACAATAATTAAGAATGCAATACTTAGAGTTTTGTAAGAACGGTTAGTGAAAGGACATGTTTTCCAATGCAAATGGTTTTATTTTTGTAATAAGTTGATTTCCTCAAGAACTTATGTAAACTTAATTTTATTTCTTTGGGATTCAAGTTACTCTTAATGTGAAGTCATGTGTTCATGGAACAAAACTTTTACTTGTAGAATAATCAACTGAAAATGACTTACTAAATTCTTCGAAACATGTTAATTTGAAAAATCTTTTTTTCTTTTAAAGTTAGAGAATGGACTAAAAAAAAGTCAATTGTGAGCCACAAACCAGACATAGAAACTCTCTTTGTGAGTTATTTTCTTAGAAAATTGGGTAATGTATTGTGTGTTTTCATACCGAATTGATGAATGCTTGAACTTTATGTAATTATGTAAGATACTTTGTGTTATTTACTCTTTTATGGGAAGCTTCTGGGACAAGATGTTGAATGTGGACATAGAGAGACGGTAGTTTAGCCTTTTCATAAACTACCATTTATGTTTATTTTATGCTTGGCCAAGCAATGTACCTTTGAAATAGATGGATTAAAAGCCTAGAATTTTATGTTATTTATGTTTGTGCCACATCCTTCTTGCAAGAAATATGTTTTCTAGTATAGGAATACATATAGTCAAACATGCATGCATCGAGAGTTCCCTCATGCTTTATTGTTCTAGGTTGCTAGGATCCTCGTGCAGGGTGGGAAATTTCTTCAAGTTAGGAAGAAACCCGAGGAAGTCATGTACTTCGTGGTTGGGAGGAAAAGGCGCCTTAACCTTACTCTTAGCCTCGGCGTAAGAAGACTGGTGGTGTCAAGGTGGATGAGGTTCAGAGGTTCTATTGCTATGGATGTGCTTCATATATTATTTTTGTATGGCTTGTTAGCCAATTTGTAAATTGTAACTCTACTTCATGAATGTATTTATTGATGTATACTTGATTATGTATCATTGAAATAGATGATTTGTAACACCCCTTTGTGGTCTATGTAATTTGAAATTTGCAATTCATTTAATTTAATTTTCTTTGAGAACTGATGGATATTACGTTTACTCATGTTATCTCTTTTACCTTACTTGTGATGTTCAATGAACATAGAAATACTTAATTTGGAATGTGTTAAATTTTTGAGCTTTACACTATTCAATGAAGTTTAATGATGCATTTTTGAGTTTGAGAGAACTTTTGACTTCTCCATAAGACATGGTTTAAAGGCCCTACATCCGAAGTCTCGTAATCAATGACCATAACAAGGTTGTTGAAGTTAAAGGTTAAGGTATTGGAACTATTAGTGAAAGAATTATAATAGTCAAGAAAAGTTAGAGACTTTTGACCATATGAGAGAGAAGTAATTACAACTCAATTTTATAATTTCTTGTATCGGAAGAAAATTTGTGATGATTTGGAAAGGATAGGCAATATGCTTATGTAGGAAAAGTAATAATATCACCTATGAAATAAGAAAGGGAAGATTTAAGTACACATGATTTTTTGCTATCAAAAAATGTTCATGCTTGGTAACTATTTACACATTAATTGTTTGAACATATTTTAGGAGATAATATCAAACTAGCATGATCTAAAAAGAATTGCTATTCAGCCCAATATAAATGCTCATTAGAAGAGATAGATTGAGTCGAAATCGAACTATGAATTTGGAATTGATTATTTAAAGGGAAAAAGAAAGCCGAATTATGGATGCCCTAAGATGGAGTTATATCTCCTCAACAATGTCTAATCATTATGTTTTCAAGAATAAAATATGGTATAATTCCAAGGAAGATGTTTCATTTATTTCAGATGGACTATTATGAATCAAAGGGAGAACCTAGGTACCAAATTCCAAAGAGTTAAGGAATCGGTGTGATAAATCGATGTCACATTCAAGAAAAGTGGATTGATAAGATTATTGACTGATGTGAAACCACTATAATTTGGAAGGAAACAAAGGGAGATGTTGTAGAGTATGTAGCAAGTTGTCCAAAATGCCAAAGGATGAAGATAGGATGTCCTCACCAATAGGACTTGTATATTCTCTTGAAATCCAAAAGAGAAAGTGATAGATCATTAGAATATTTTTTGATCTTTCTATGTCAATGGATTTGGCATAATGTTATGGTGGACAGACTCACCAAGGTAACCAATTTCTTATTGGATATTTGTAAGGTATCAATCGTAACTGCAAATTTGTGTATCATAATTTGCATGGTGTTCCAAAGAATGTTATCTCTAGTAGGACACACAAGTAGTGTCAAGGTTTTGGGTAAACCCTAATCACCTTATTGAAAAATTAATTGAATGTATGCTGAAATTATTAGCTTGTGATAGCTAGTCAAACAAAAAGGGTAAACCAAGTCCTGATGGATTGGTAGAGTAATTTTATTACAATAACTTCTATCATTTTGCAATGAAATATGATCCATTTGAAACATTATACGAAAGGAAGGGCCAAATTCCTATAAGTTGGGAAAAGCTAGGAAATAGGATTAGCCTTAGTCTGGAAATGTTGTCAAAAATGGGAGAATAGACTAGGATGATCAAGGGAAGAAATAAGCAGAGAAGAATGATAGGTAGGAAAGCTTTGTTGATACAAATCATGAATCAAGAAGTATTATTATTATGCTCGAGGTTGATAGGTGTCTAAGGGAAATATTATGCTCGAGATGGATAGTATTCAAGGGGCAGTACTATTATGCTTGAGGTGAACATTAGTGATAGTGATGGAAGTTCTCAACTTTTGAATTGTTCAATGGTGTAAAGACTAGAGAAAGGATGGGACCCATGATGTAGTGTGCAATGTATCGACATTCCTTTTCTATTCAAGTTACACTAAGGATAATTGTGTGTTAGCTAATGAGAACATGTTTTTCCAATCACTATGGTATAGGTGTTGAACCATAGGGGGAAATTGATGTTTTATAATTTAGGTCATAGAACACCACTTTTCCTCAATAATTTTCCATTGAAGGAGGAAGGATGCTCTAGGATCCCAAATTAGATTGACTATTAACACAAAGGTGAGTCAATTCGCAACAAGGAAGACCTAGGGGGGTTCTTTAGGCTTTGAAGGGTTCACCACCAATCAAAAACTTGGAAAAGACAACTTGACATTCAACTCACAAAAACCTAGTAATACAATCCAAATAATGAGTGCAAATGAAAAAATTAAGTAACAACAAGTTAGGATGTATGTACTTGGGAATTCTAGAAATGTGATAAGGATTCTGGAAATACAAAGATGCTATCAAAACATGCTAGGGAGGACTAAGACGCTCTTACTATTGTCTTAGTCCTACTGCTATTTTTGAGGTAGATGTAGAATCTTCAGATGTCGAAACAAAATCTAAAAGAAACTCTACAAAATACCCTTGGGAAGACTAAGATTCCCAAGTTACTACCGACTTAGTCCCGATTTGAATTTTTGAAATCTCTGGATGTGATCTTGAGGCTCAATGTCTACACTTCCTTCTTCTCAAATCTTAGGTCCTGAAACCACTAGATCTGGCTTGTAGGTGACTTTCCATGAAGATGACAACCTTTGCAATACAACTTTACAAATTTTCACTTCAAATGATCTTCAACCTAAATTTTCAAATATAAAAATGCAAGATAGGAAAAACTTCTTGATTTTTATTAAATGGGGGTTTGCCTTGGTAAAACCCCTAGTTGGTAATTAAACCTTGAAATGAAATGAAATAATAGAGGGAAATGATGAATGAAAAAAATTATATGTTTCAACTCACCAAACCATTGTTATGAAATCTACAAACTTGTGTGAAATGGCTAGCTTGAATGTAGATCTTGACTTGAGTGAATTCTTGATAGATCTTGACTTGAATTGCTTGCTTGAATTAAAACCCTACATCACAAATGTTATCTCAAAAACACACATGATGTAATAATATATTTGACATGATGCTTGAATCTTGGTGATGGATCTAAAAGCTTGATGAATTTCTCTTGAATTCTCTTGTGAACTCCAATTATGCTATTAGAATTCTCTCACAAAATTCTTAGGTGAAAATGAGTGAAAGAACCTTGTATTTATACTTATCTATGCAAGTAATATCCTGAAATTACACCACAAAAATTCGACATATGAATTCATTAATTAAAGGAGGATAAATCCCTACAATATTTGAAATTAAATCCCAAAAATAACTTGAGGGGGACTAAGACACCCTAGGTGGTGTCGTAGTCCCGAGGCTTGAAACTCGGGGCACAAACTCCCAAAAGGGGCCTTTTAATATGCCTTTAAAATCAAGGTCCCAAGATCTTTGGGGGACAAATATTCCCTAGGTGGCATCTTACTCCCAGTCCAAAAATAAGGGACACACAACCAGAATCACTAAATTATCATTGATCCTTTGATGTTTGTCAGGATTAGCCATAAAAAGATATAATTTATTAGGCTTGTGGATGCACAATAGGACCAATTAAGACATAAATAAGGATAAATAAAGCAAGGCGAACCCAAAAAAGTGTGAAAATTCAAGGGTATGGATTTCCTACACTACATTTAGCCCCCACTTTAGTGAGAGAATGAACTTGCTTCAAACTCAAACTAAAGTAGCCAACCACACAATCAAGAGGGGTTCAAATGTACGAATGTTAGTAAGATAGAGTAACAATAACCAAGAGGGTGGCCAAGCCCATAGGATCAAGATCCTATGATATACCAACATAGGAACAAAATAACACACTTGTGGATGATGTGTGAAGCCATAACCAAATCGCAAACATACACCATCAAAGATAGAAAAACAAAAAGAAAAAAAGAAAAAAGCAACGGATCAAGCTTCGACTAGTCGTCCAACGTATTGTGGATCGATTCTAGGTTGTTTGTCCAAAAAAATTTACAAGTGGAACACGCTATCCACTATGCAAACAAAAATTCATTCTCACAAGGGCTAGTGAAGCTAGTTGTTCACTAGGTGAGCCCTAAGAGATCCATATCAAAGTCATACCCCCATGACTACGATAAGGACAAAATAAAATACATGATCACAAGGGCTAGTGAAGCTAGTTGTCCACTAGGTGAGCCCCAAGGAACCATATCAAAGCCATACCTCCATGACTTTAATAAAGTACAAAAATTTAATACAACAAGAAAGAGGGATGCTCGAAGTGATTTTGATTAGTTCATGCAAGGTCTCATCTTAGGGAACATTGTGCTTAACATATCCAAGAGAGGACGAACGCAAGGTCTCATCTTGTACTTAATGTTTCCAAGAGAGGACAAGTGCAAGGTCTCATCTTGTACTTAATGTTTCCAAGAGAGGACAAGTGCAAGGAAATATCACACTCTCAGAGGAAATAAAACCCAATGAAACCACCAAGAAAAGAACGCATCGCAAGAAGAAAGAAAATCGCATAATGAAACATGAGTTTCGATGTATGCTCCCACTTTAAAGTAGTTTCTAACACCATTACTGTGATCAATTACTTTAAAGTAGAAGAATACATGAGATCTTACTCGGAAATTCATCTTCCAAGTCATATGTTTCCAATAAGCTACATCATGAGAAGGGAAGGAGTTGCCCCCAAAATGTATAACTCAGTACGTCACATGTGAGTTAACTTAAGGCATGTCATCCACATCCCAAGCTTTCTCTTACATATACATGAAAGGTGATAAACTAGCAAAAATAGGCAATGATAGGTGACATACGAGGACAAGGATACCTAACACAAGGAAGAGAAGCACACTCCTTAAGATTTTTAAATTTATCACTTAAAGCCTTACATTCATTAGTAGAATGATCATGAACTCTATGATATGCACAAAATGAATTCTTGTAGTAAAATTTCTTTCATGTTATTGGAGGGAAGGATATCAAATGATCTTGGAGGAGTCTCGACAAGATACCCTCTTGATCAAAAGTAGGAGATGTTGCTTTGTTTTGCGACAAGGATGTCTCTTGCTTAGTACAAGATGTCATACTTACGAAGGACTTTTTAGATTGTGAGATTTGTTTCTCTCCTTTATAGGATGGTGTAAAATCTAATGAATTCAAATCATTGGTGTTTTACGTGATGACATTGATGTTAAGCGAGGATTTATTTGTTTCTTTTAAAGGATAACAATCAAGACCACTAATGTCTATCAATTCAGGATGCACTATTGTTAAAGTTGTCTTAGAGGAATTTTTTGTAATAGTGTTGATATTGAGTGAAGGATTGTTTATGTCTTTTGAAGGACAATAACTGAGACAACTAGTCTTTTCTTGCATGTGAGGCTCTATAGGGACACATATACCTTGTTCTCGAGCACCACATACTTTTCCACTATATCCAAGTTGTTTCATAAGCTCATAACCTCTTCCATAAAGATTTTTCATTTCTTTAGGATTCAAAGGTTGTTGATAGTTAAATTCATCAAAGCTTTTTGTGTAATTTTCTTTTTCTTCTAAAGTGGTTGAGGTGGATGCTTTCGAAGGGTCTTCCAAATTTTGTGTGGAAATTACCACTTTTTATTTTCCCTTGTCTGAATTTTTTTTATGATCTTGTATTCTCCCATGAATTTAGGTTTGAAATCCAAGGAACCCTAATCATCTTCTAATAGCTTTATGACTTCTTCTAGGTGGTTTTCTTTGTCTTTTTTTTGCACGAGCTCTACTTGTGTAGTTGGTGTTAATTTTTTCAAAGGATTCTCCTTGTTTTCCTCAATGTTCAAAAAATTGTTTGGTTTGGGATTGGCCTCAAGTATGTGCACTTTGTTTTTGTAAACATATTTCATGATACGATGCAAAGTAGGAGGCACACCATTTATTTCGTGAATCCATGGTCTCCCTAAAAGGAGTTTATATGAAAGATCGTTAGGCATAACATGGATCAGTGTTTCTAATGTGGCCTTTCCAACTGTAATAGGTAAATTAATCACACCAAGCAGTCGTTTTCCCACATTGTCAAATCCATTAATGGATAAAGAGGTTGGTTGAATTTTTTATCTATCCACACCAATCCTATCCAAAAGCATCACACTACACACATTAAGGAATGACCCATTGTAAACAAGGGTTTTCTTTATACCTCTTCCCTTGTAGTGAACTATTACCATGAAATCATCATGATATTTTTTACTTCCAAAGGAGGGAGATCACTTTGGTGGAAAACAATGAGCATTTATTCCTTGAATCATTACTACTATGTCATTCAGTTGTGCATTAGAAGGGATAAGAACTTGTTGTAGGTAATTTTGAATAATGTTATGGTAGTGAGGGGGGGCTTGAATAAGGTCACATAATGATATCTTAGTAGGATTATTCTTTATTTGTTTGACAAGATCATACTCCTTTCCGCAAGGAGGACCTGGTAAGATAGGGTTGGGTAGGATAGGATTAGGAAATGGGAGGGATGTTGAAGGTGTTTGTCTTGGTTGCGGATTGTTACTAGTGTTATATATATGAGCAACAATATTATAACTCGATTGTTACGACACATTTTTCTTAGGTGGTTCAAGGATGAGGATAGGTTTATTTTGAGTTTCTGGTTTTTGCGAGGGTGGATAAATGATAAATTGAGGCTCAGGAGAGTACATCAAGGGATATATAATGTGCATAACCTCATAAGACTTTTCATGATGTCTTAGTGAAGGGGAGTCTAAATTCTCTTCGTCATCTTCATCTAAGGAAGCCTCATTACTAGTTTTTGAAGGACGTGTTAATGTTCACGTTGTCTTGCACCATGAAATCTTCCAAAGGAGGAGAGCTTTTAGGAGAACTACAAACCACCTATTTATGACATTCAAAGGTTGGTTCTTCTAAAATGGAATCATTGCATGCAAGGGAGTTATCGATGGTTGGAATGTATTGTTCAATAAGGTTTTCCCTAGGGGAAGAGAGACACATAAGATTCTCACCAATCAAAGTATCATCTTCGCAACTAGGATAGTTACTAGGAGAGGAATAAATGTGATTGTCTTGTTTATCTCTGTTTTCATCCTCTTTTACTAGGAAATTATCACAAGCAAGGGATGAATGGAGACTAGGTAAGATAATGTCTAGGAATGTGTCTATGATCTCATCCTCTTGTGCTATAATATCTTCCCAAGGGGGATGAGGAGAAGAACAAGCAAGACCTCCATGATTCTCAACAATTTTATCTTCTTTAACCAAGATACCTTCGTCACTAAAACGAGAGGTATTGAGAGAAGAAAAATTATGATCATCATGATTGTCTATGCTTGCAACATCTTCTATCACATCATTCCCACAAATGGGAGAGATAAGAGGGGATGTAGGTTTAAGGAAAGCATCGCCATTTTCACTCTCTTGCACTAAGAGACTCTCATAACTAGGGAATGCATTGAATGAATGACTAACATGCTTATTGAATAAATTTTTCTTTGAAATTTTGGAAAGGATAGATACTAACATTTTTTAACAATAATTATGAAAACTCAAAATATAATGTAAAGGCCCAAAATGGAATGTATAAATATAATTTTTAGATTTCAAACAAGGTAATTTACCGATTACACTGTGCAATGAAATGTTGTGAATGAAGATTTGGAATGAAGCAATGCATGAAATGAACCACTTTAATCTAGATTTAGTAAAATGCATGAAATAGAAAGTCAATCCACTAAAACAAATAACTAGTGGCAACAAACAGAAGCACAAAAAAGCAATTTCAAACCCTGAAAAATTGCAACTTCAAAGTCAAACGGAACTAAGACACCAACAAGGGCATCTTGGTCCTATTGATGGACTTTAGAGGTACTAGAAACTAAAACAAATAGCAAACAACTCAGACAAGGTTTTGAGCCAAAAACCCACAGAGGGACTAAGATGCCAGTAAGGGCATTTTAGTCCCAATAAAGGTTTTTTTTTAGAAAAATAGTAAAATCTGAGTTGATAACAGTGTTCACAAGTTTCCTACCTAGGGACTTGATGTTTAGAAATAGAAAAGTGTGCAAATGAATGCAAGAAAAAGTAACTAATAACAAGCAATTCAATACAAATTTAAATGCATTTTTTTCAATGTTGAATGCAATAAAAATGTTCCTAAATGTAATTAGGATGATTGACAATGCACTTTTCAGTTTTTCAATGACAAATTGATGCAAGAAAGAAAAAATGCAACCTATATGCACTTTCACTAATGCAAATATGAGAAACCCTAGATGAACTTTCACTAATGCAAGATGTAATGCAAGAATGAATGCAACCTAGATCTAGAACCTTAATGAACTCCAAATTAGAAAAATGAATGTCCAAAACATTAAGTTCACGAATGAACCATAGGGGGAAATGGATGCTTTATAACTTAGGTCATAGAACACCACGTTTCCTCAACAATTGTTCATTCAAGGAGGAAGGATGCCCTAAGATCCCAAATTGGATTGA
Source organism: Sequoiadendron giganteum (assembly GCA_007115665.2). Classification (NCBI taxonomy): domain Eukaryota; kingdom Viridiplantae; phylum Streptophyta; class Pinopsida; order Cupressales; family Cupressaceae; genus Sequoiadendron; species Sequoiadendron giganteum. The sequence goes on along the minus strand of CM021107.1, from coordinate 183,200,963 downwards.
CTATCAACACAAAGGTGAGTCAATTCACAACAAGGAAGACCTAGGGGGGTTCTTCCGGCTTTGAAGGGATCACCACCAAGAAAAAACTTGGAAAAGACAACTTGATATTCAACTCACAAAAACCTAGTAATGCAATCCAAATAATGAGTGCAAATGAAAAAATAAGTAACAACAAGTTAAGATGTATGTACTTGGGAAATCTGGAAATGTGATAAGGATTTTGGAAATGCAAAAATACTATCAAAATATACTAGGGAGGACTAAGACACTCTTTTTTTTTATTAGACTGCAGGAATTAGGTAACATGACCCTCTATAAACTATAGTGCACCTGGTAAAAAATTTAACGTGACCGATGGTGCTGGCACGACACGCCCTCCGATACCACAGGGGTGGGGGAGACTAGACCTTGTGACCAACCTCCTGCAACAGGAAATATTTAGCCAACCGAGCTAGGGCCCCAACCCCACTAAGACGCCCTTATTGTTGTCTTAGTCCTAGTGCTATTTTTCAAGGCAGACGTAGAATCTTCAGATGTCAAAACAAAATCTGAAAGAATCTATGCAAAATACCCTTGGGAGGACTAAGACCCCTTACTACTAACTTAGTCCTGATCTAAAATTTTTAAATCTCTGAATGTGATCCTAAGGCTCAATGTCTGCACTTCCTTCTCAAATATCAGGTCTTGAAACCACCAAATTTGGCATGTAGGTGACTTTTCGTGAAGATGACAACTTTGTAATGCAACTTTGCACTTCAAATGATCTTCAACTTAAATATGCAAACATAAACATGAAAGAGAGGAAAAAATTGTTGATTGTTAGTAAATGGGGGTTTGCCTTGGTTAAACCCCTTGTTGGTAATTAAACCTTGAAATGAAATGAAATAATTGAGGGAAATGAGGAATGAACAAACTGTTATGTTGCAACTCACCAAAAGCTTGTTATGAAATCTACAAACTTGTGTGAAATGGCTAGCTTGAATGTAGATCTTGACTTGAGTGAATGCTTGATAGATCTTGAATTGAATTTCTTCCTTGAATCAAAACCCTACATCACAAATGTTAGCTCAAAAATACACATAATGCAAGAATATCTTTGACATGATGCTTGAATCTTGATGATGGATCTAAATTCTTGATGAATTTCTCTTGAATGCTCTTGTGAACTCTAATTATGCTATTAGGAATACTCTCACAAAAGTCTTAGGTGAAAATGAGTCAAAGAACCTTGTATTTATACTTATCTATGCTTAATATCTCGAAATTACACCACAATAAGCCGGCATATGAATCCATTAATTAAAGGAGGCTAAATCCCGCCAAGATTTGAAATTAAATCCCAAAAATAACTTGAGGGGGACTAAGACGCCCTAGGTGGCGTCTTAGTCCCAAGGCTTGAAAGTCAAGACACAAAGTCCAAAGAGGGGCCTTTTAAGGTGCCTTTAAAATCAAGGTCCCAAGATCTTGGGGGACAAAGACACCCTAGATGGCGTCTTAGTCCCGGTCCAAAAATTAGGGACACACAACGAAAAATCAATAAATTATCATTTATCCTTTGATGTTTGTCGGGATTAGCCATAAAAAGATATAATTTATTAGTCTTGTGGATGCAAAATAGCATTAATTAAGACATAAATAAAGATAAATAAAGCAAGGCGGGCCCAAGCAAGTGTGAAAGTGCAAGGGTATGCATTTTCCTACACTTCAAGTGTCATGTAGGATATAGTCACTATTGTATTTATGGTGTACATATTAAGTTGTTACTAATATAATTATGATGTATATTTCTTCGGAGAGAAAGTTTGCTAGAAGCATGCAAATTCTTCCAATACATTCAAGCAGAGTCACTAAGTGCAAGGTCTATGAAGGACAAGATTGCAAAGGGAAGTGCTACAAGGGAAGATTACTTTAAGGTTAATAGAAATTTACTTATTTTCGGCATGATCTAGAAAATTGAAAGAAAAATTTATTTGACTTTATATGTTTTGGTACTTTAAATCATCGAGGATGATGATTCATAAGGGGGAAGTATGTTACACCTCATTTCTCAATTACCAGATTAATTTTACCTTTATGAGTAAGTATGATGTTAAAAGCAAAATCATGACTTTAATATGTTCGATGGGTGAGTGAAATATTTGAATATTCATTATGATGCTATTTCTTTTTTTAATGCTTTAATGATGCAAATGATATATGATGGATAAGATTTTCATGTAATCAGCTAACTTATTTATGATGCACTAAGTTGGATGTAGGGAAGAATCGAGCCCTCTAGTGAGTAGAGGGAGAGTATCAACCAAGAGAGGAGTTTGGTATGGTAACCCTTAATGTAATTACTTGAGCTATCACACAATCACATCCTCATTTATTTGAGTTAAGTCAAGTTGGTTTCGGGATTTGGTAAGTAAACCCTTGGTTGTAGTTTGTGGGATAAATGGATTTTTTGTTTATTGGTCTTTAATTTATTTATTTTATTTCTTTGGTTTGAATTAAAGTGACTAAGTTTTTGTTTTGGATAAATATTCTTCTTCATGTATTTGATATATATGGTAATCGATACATATATACATAATGTATATATGTATATATGTGATAACTAGTGTATATGAGCATATACACGTATGCACACACATAGGTAGTTTCGTATACACATACGAATATGACATACACATGAGAAATCGATGGATACATATATACTTATCGATAAATATATATATGTTATTATTATTAGATGTTAAATAGTGATTTATATGTATATTTGTACGTATTTGATAATGTATGCATACATACATACGTATATATTAATATACACATATATATTTGATTTATATATATATATATATATATATATATATATGTATATGATTGGCAACTAAATGGTTTTAATATATATACGTTAATATATGTATTATAATGTTTAATCATTATATAATATATATAAATATGATTATATATATTGAATACTATGAATAGTTACCAACACATATGTAATGCTAGGTAAGTGAATAATGTAACACTTATATTAAGCGAATAACTTAAGAATAGCATACACTAAATACCACACATATATTCATATATGTGATGGAAGTAATTATTGTTGCAAAGGTAAGTGTGTAGTATATAGTGTAGGGAATGTATTATGAATGAAATGTAAATAACTAAATGGTGCGTTATTCTGTTGCGCAATATAAGGTAAAGAGATGCACTTAAATATCAAAGTTGCTAAGTTTTGGAAAGCCATGTGCAAGCTAATAAAAGCATTAGACTTGGTCAAAGCCACACTAAAGGTAGAAGGTAAAAGGAGTTTGTATTGTGTTTGATTGGTAGCCACTAAAATAGGCGCCATAAGCAGCTTGTGGCAAGCAACAAAGCCACACTAAGAATAGAAAACTTGTAGGAAACCATTACCATGTTTTGACTTGGTAAAATAATAATTGCTAGTATTTTTTAAAGATGACTCAACTATGTTTGAGTAACTGAGTTTTTTTGGACTGTATATGTGTTTGTATTATGTTTCTTTTAATAGCCACTTTTCAACCAATCTTGCTTAGTTGACTTATTTTGAAGAGAAGTTGGTTTTGGATTTATGTTTGCATTTTAGAGGTGGAAAAAGGAAGGAAAAAGGTGGTGATTGGAGAATCTAAATTGTAGGATTAAGTTTCTCAATGTTTAGTATAAATAGAGGTAGCTTCTTAGTCTTTGGCATGCTTCATTATTTTGTAATTCATTTGCTTCCTTATTGGTATAGTTTTTATGTGTAAGTATTGTTGAGTGAAAGTAGTGAAGAGAGATATTTCTTGAGTGTCTGTGAGTTAATTTGTGAGAGTATGAGATTTGGGAAAGAGGCTTGAATTGGAGATAAGATGAAAGTAAAAGGAGCAACAAGTGGAGTCTTTGGGATTGAGCTTGAGAGAAATTTCTCCATTGGAAGCGAAATATCCATGCATGCAAGTCTTCCTTATTTTTTATTCTATTTTATTTGATTGATATGTGTTTGCAAGTTCTTGAGAAATTTATAGTTGTCTACCATAGTTTTTAAGCAAGCTTTTGAATATGCCTAGATTGGAACTAAATTGTTTTTTCCATATATCATATTAGTATGACACCTATATATAATTATTATGATTGTCATGATTGTATAACTAACTATAAGGTATATGTATATGATACTTATATGATTACATATTAGTTGTTTTCTTGCATGAATTATGATGTTAATAATGGACGAGAATGATATAAAGTTAGATGAATTATGTCTTCATTGATAGGACATGATGTTATACAAACCATTTTGATATTTTATCCTTGAATGGTTACTCATATCTCCTTGAAAGTAGGAGAATAGTATCCATAGGGTTAAGGTATACTCTTGAATGTGAGTATAATGATATTCAACAATAGGGTTGAGAAACGTATAAGTGATATAAATATTCTTTGATTATGCTAATATCTTATACCTAACTAAGAGTCTATACCTATTCACGGTATTCTAGAAGAGGACTTATGTTCCAACAACCCAAAGCCATGATATGAGGGGACTTAAAGGTGTAGAGGCACAAACTCCTCTTGAGCCAAAAATTTCCTCCATATTAGATACATGAATTTAGTGTGTACATGGTAAACATGTCAATATATGAGTCATATTGAAAGAAATATTTGTGATTGTTTGTGAACATAAAACCTTATAGGATAACTTGGAAAGATCCATGGGAAATGGAGAATAATCAAAAGGGATGTTGATGAGAGAAATATTATTAGATTGAGTATGCATATATCTATTATATAGAAGCATGTCATTGTATATGTTAAATGAAGGTAACTCTAGAATATATTATCATAATACCTAAGAAATCATAAATCAATGTATGATTGCATAAAATGTAATGTTGGGAAAATGGTAAGATATAGTACTATGTTGGAAATGTCAAACTAGGATGTTATGTAAACCAATACATGAAATGAGGTTTAATCTTGGGATTAGGATAAACCAAGGTTGGGAGTAACCTAGTTGGTTAGTTAGATCGCTTGAAATTACATAATCCTTTGGGATAGAATCGTGTTATGAAATAAACTCATCAAGAGTTAGTATGGTCATGCTATTTACCAAATAAATCAATAGGGTGGGTGAACATACGATGTCCACTTCATAGATGTGAGACACCACTCCTTAAAAAAGTAAGGTTAAACGTAATGATCAAATCTTTGGCCAAAGTAGTGTAATTTTCCACTGATTACACTATTGGTTCACTATGGGCCAGGGTTGCATAACTAGGCTAGGAATGTCATGCATGTAGGCGGGTATCCACTATATGGTAACTCTAGATATGTAGGAAATAACACCAAGATCAAGTAGGCTATTATCATTTATGAGGGATACCAGACCAAACCCTTCGTTGAAGGATAGGGCCATATTACCAGTTAGGTATATGTGCAGGGGACCATGCTATAAGTCTATGGTTGGATGAAAATAACTTGTGTTATGCTCTCCCTCATGTAATAGGTAGTTGAAATTTGAGGATGTATGCCATAAAGGAAATCTAGATCATTTTTACTTTATTATATTGAGCTATTGAAAGCTATGTATGTAATCATGATCTTATATCTTTATGAAAAACATATATGAAAATGTAATCATTACTTGGGATTATGTAATGTTACTTTATTGGAATGAAATGGAAATTTTAAATGGGATTATTTTGAATATGCATCTTTTTTATTGAAATGCAATTGGGAATTTGAAATGGGATTATTTTGAATGTGCATCTTTATTATTGAAATTATGGAAAAAAAGTATTGCTATGTGTTGGTGAACTTAAACTATTCACATATGGGTTAAACTTAGGTGAAAATAATAGGTAAAAGAACATGAATGTTATAGATCATTCATTCTACTCTAAAACTTGACCTTGAAAATTATATAATTTTTTTTAAGTTCACAGAACAATAAAAATCTTCTTTTTGTGTTCCATGTTTTTCAAGGATATGTCTTAATATAATACCATGATCTATTGTTGAGTATTTTGGTTTGAAATTTTATTTTCCTTTGCCCTCTTAAATTTTTTCTTCTACTCACTTGTTGATTATATACTCAACATGCTTCCAAATAACTTTCAAAATAAAGGGTTGATCATGATGGCTTGATTGTTAGAAGGAATATTTGTATCTCTACTATTCAAGAAATGTATTGTTATATTGGTTGTTTGATCTCTTGAAAACCCATGTTAAATAATATTTTGAATATCTTCTTAATGTGAGGGGAAAGGTATTTCATTCCCCATTTTATGTATTTCACCCATAGCCCATTCATGTTGCAAGCCTTAACTATACACATATTCTTAATACCTTCCTTAACTTCCTCTAAAGTGAATCATTTTTTAATTGCATTCACTGTGGGAAGGACTTATTTCTCTAACTCGTGCTCATATTAAAAAAAAATCATATTATAGCCATTAGTTTTGATTAATAGGGGAAAAATAGGTTTTGAAGGAACCCTGAAACCCTTTACAAAAAAAGACACAAAATGTTGCCTAATAGGATATTCAGATCAAACCACCACCAGTAACCCATCAGCCAAAAAATGCCACATGGTGGATGTAGAACAAAGATAAAATAAGAAACACCCAACAACCAACAAATAGCAAAACAACACCTAACCAACACCCAGAACTAAACAAAAGGAAACAAAGAAAAAGACTAATTCAGGCCACTAAGAGTATTGGCAATCTCCAACTGTTGGATCTTATGCTTTTCAACCATATCCAGCAGTTCCTTTTTCTCAACATCAAAGGTTTTCTTCCACTCAGTTGATCCTCTAATCATAGGTCCTTTATCATCCTCCTTAGGAGTCTTCTTACATTTACCCTTTGTTGCGCATTCCTTCTCCATAAGCTCAGAGAAGTAAACCTAATCTTCTCTGAGCTCATTGATTTTCCTGAACAGGATTTCTAAAGACTCCGCACTATTTTTCATAGAAATATGGCATGCCTGCAAGAGTTTTTTTATATCCACATTTATTCTAGACACTTTGGCTTCCAGAGTAGATAATCTATCTTCACAAAGAGACTTAAAGTCATGGTAGGACCCTTCAAGGTCCACCATTATATCAATAAGGATGTCTGACACTGCGCCTTTAGGAACATTCTTAAGATTTTCCTTTAAACCTTTTATTTTAATGTTAATCTTGTTGAATTCCTATAGCGACCATTTTGCTAACTTGAATGTACCCGTGACCCCAGCTTTGGCCATATCCAACAGATTAAACATGGAGGTCACATCATCATCCAAATAAGAAAAATCCTCAGAAAGAGGATCCACTTTCCAAGGCTCCTGGTTAGCTTCTTTCTTTTCTGCATCCTCCTCCTCCCGACACCTTTTCTCCTTATCCTCCTCCACCTTAGGCAAATCCTATGGAGGGGAATCCACAATGGTCATTGTATTGTCATCGACATTCTTGTCCTCACCAGCCTCCTCTATTTCCTTAGTCATAAACTCCAGATCCTTGCTCTTCAGATTAGCAATGCGCAACAAAAGCCTCCTCGATTTGTTAGCACGCACCTCTTTAACCTGAGACCCCACCTCACCACCAGAACCAACAACATATTTACCACCCGCCGCCTCCATAGACATGGGAGAGGGAGCATCCAACCCCACATTTGTGTCATCACTCATAGAAAGGGCAAGCCTTTTCGCTAGCCTACTATTATTAGCCCCACCCCCTTCCTTTACTTTGAAGACATAGCCACAACAACAGGATAGAGATCCTCCTCATCACCATTCCATTCCTCCTCCTCTGAAGAGGAATCCTTCCTCGATGACCCAAAATCATCAGTTAAACTCTTCTCCTTTCCCTTGATGGTAGGAGCAGGGAGAAGAGTCTTAATATGTTCCATAATCAATAAAATTAGCCCTTCATGGAGGACTAGGGATTTTCTATTCTTAAGGTGCGCATACACCAAAACCTCCAGAGAAGATAACAAAAAGAAAGGAAAATAAATGAACAAACCATGCTTGAAATGATTGAGGAGAGTAAAATGATGACCAAGAATAGCCATTAGTTAGTTATATTATTATTTTATTTGTTGGTTTTTCCCTCTAAAATATTTTTTATTGTTGTTTCATAAAATTAATTCTTCTTACCTTATGTCTATGAACTCTCTTTCTTTTATTTTACTATCTACTTGTAAAAATAAAATTGTATCATCTTTAACCATCTCTTTTAAATCTCTCTTTGTAGTCATTTGAATTATGTTTGTTAGAAAATAGCTTATTTCTTATTCCTATTTTTTTCCCTTTGCATCTTCAATATATTTTGAATTATGTTTGTTATCTCATAGGATTTAAAACTTAGTATTTTTATTTTTGATCGTCCTAGATTCTTTGCTCTAGCACTTCCTTGAAGATAAAACAATACTCTTGGATTATAAGAATATATGCCTTTACAGGGGTTTTTATCGGTTACACTTTTGATATATTTCCTATTGTGATAGCTTTATACATATTGGGCTATGGTCTAATTTTAATTTTGTAGAAAAATCTTCAATCACTACCTCTGTTGTCATGTCTATCAAATTTTGTGATCAAATGACATAATCAACAATAATTGCTCCATTCTAATTTTTGTATCTATAATTTATAGTTTATTCCTCCTATTCACTCCAATGCAAATAAGAAAGTTGTGTTTGTCACATTAAATTATGATTTCTTCACCAAAATTATTGAAATCCTCTTTATCCTTTAAACATCTTGATTATTGATGATTTTCCTACAAGTTGAAAAGGATTGTTATATTCATTGTTGCATAAAATTTTGGTTTACCCATTTGATATCATTGCATTGAAATATCCTAAGAGACATACAACTTCTACATGTTAAGAGTATGATGGCATATCTTTAATTAAAATTATGTATGGCTCTTCACAATCCATCCCACCTTTTTTGTAGGTTTTTGAAAACTATAGGTCAAATTAACAAGATAAAATTCTAAAATGTCTATTCTTTTGTGTTATTTCAATCCGAATCAATTGCTTATTTGAGTTATACTTTTCCAATTTAATATTTGTTTTCCAAGTTTCTTTGATCAAAATCATCATTCCTCCATATCCTTTGTCATGTCCTATTGTTTCATTCAGAACTGAAATATTCCTATAACCTTTGAAAGTAATAGTCTTGTAGCCATCATGGTTAAGGATTTTTATGAGATAGATTATATTTCTTCCTTCTATAATAGGACCTAATCTAGCTCACCTCCTCCAAGGGTATACTAAATAGTTACAACATATTATTTTAAATACTCATGGGGTACCCCTACTTATTATTTACATTGGATTTGATAACTCAAGGTATAAGCCTCGCCTCTTTTTACCCATGTTTATTCAATTATAATCTCCATTGACGGTATTTTGTTTTCTCTCCCTTTTTCATCTTCATGTTGTGTTGATGTATTTTGAGGTATTTTATTGGTAATGGTTTTTTTTCTTTCTAAACCATGTCTATTTACAATCAATCCTTGTTTACCTTTAACTAATTATTTAATTATCTCCTATTCTTGTATTGGAGTTGAGTCTTTATCTACAAAAAAAACATAAATCTTTCAAAAGTCTCCTATTGCTTAGAATCTACTTATTATCGTATATTTTCATCATGACAATTGTAAGATGTCTATCACATTCTTCCTTATTTTTCAATCCTCATTTCTTGAAATATTTGTCCTTTTCATTATAGTTTATATTTGAGAATTCTCTTATAAGATTCATTTTGTTTTAAGCTTCACCATGTTCATTTTCCCCTCTAATAGTTAAAATTTGTAATCCATACGATTTCTTATTTTTGTGCTCATTCTAATATTCCAATTTTCTAGTAACTGCCTCTTCTATATTTCCTATTGAGATTACACCACTTGGTGCCATGTTTTGACCTCATTTGAATGGTTTCTCTTGTTACCTTCATTTTCCACATGTTTGCTTGTTGTTATGTTTTTGTTTCTTCCCTCACATCTTTTGGATATGTTAAGTTGATGTTTGTTCTAGTTGATTCATAGTTGGTTTTCAAACGTGTTTCATTATTTTTTATTTATGTTTCCCGTGTTTTAAGGTCTCTTAAAGTACTTGTACTTTTTTTCACTTTATATTAACCTCTTATGATTAGTTATTTTTGTTGATTTGTTTCAATCTATTTTGTTTTTAATAATTTTAAGGGATTGAATTGAAAATTTTGTAATTGATATGGTGAATCTCCAAGATAAAAATAATCATTGTTAATGGTGTTCATGTTGATTGAAGTGTTTGGATGGATATTAAATCTAGAAAGTAAAGTGTGAATAGAAAGAATAATCATTAATAAAATATAACAAAAGTCACTAGTATTGGAGGTACAACTAGTGGATTGAAGACTAGTAGCGATATATTATTTTGGTTCCAAGTGAAGAGTACTAATAGAGTAATGCGAGCATGTTACTTCTTCAATCAAGGTGAACCTTGCATATAGCCCTATCAACGGAGAATTGTGGATCCAAACAGACACCATCATTGCATCTAGAAGGCTCGAGAAACGAAGAAATACCTTTTGTTTCATCAATTTTGGTAATTTTGATTTTTACAATTTGTCGGGCTTTTGTGCCTATTTTATGAAAAGATAAAAAATTAAAATAAAAAATAGCAGAGGGACAATATGTCATTTCCCATTTAGGGTCGATATTTGTAATCTACAAGCATTCCCAACCTATTTGGCCTATTTACAAAATTTATGGTCTCGTGGTCATTTTATTATTGTAGTATTTCATTCTAGCTATTGCAAGCTCTATCGACCTATTTACAAGGGCTTCATCATTGTTGCAAGTCATTATTGAATTTTTTCATGGTTTGGATTTTTTTATCTTCACCAACATTGCCTTTATTTTAGTATTGGTTGTTACAAAGATGGTTGTTGTTGCTCCAAAAGATCAGCCTGTTAATGCCTGATACAACTACCAAAGTTAATGAATCCACGGGAAGTGATTAAGCCATGTCGCAAACCCAAGTGTTGCATTACACAACACAAGGAGATCAAGGGCACACACCCTACAACAATCCCCCCCAACATAAGTAAGGGGTTTGAAACCATGACCCAAGATCTGATACCAATTGTTACAAAGCTTGTTTTCATTGCACCAAAAGATCAACTTGTTAATACCTAATAGAGGCACCAGAGTTAATGAATCCATGAGAGGCAGTTAAACCATGTCACAAACCCAAGCGTTGTGCTACACGACACAAGGAGACCAAGGGTGCACGCCTTGCAACACTAGAAAATCCAATTTGAAAGAGTTTTGACATGGGCGTTGATTGAGGTTTTTGATGACTCTCTACATATTGTAGACTTTATTTCTATGGAGACATTATGTTATAGGCCCCACATGACCCGTCTTCTAGACGACCTTTGTATCACCAACATTCTCCTCCATTTTCCCAATAGACTAGGTGAACTACTCACTACAACCACTTGACCACTTATATTGGCCCTAATTTGGAATTTTGGGGCTTACAAATCCTCTACACTCAGTACTTTTTGGTCTATTCACAACCTCCTTGAAGTCGTTTGTAATAGAAGTGACTGGAATCCTCCACATCGACCTACTCTTTCTAGAAACTCATGGACCCATCTATTGTGAGGATTCATTTTATCCTCTAATAGATGCCTCCACACACATATGAATGGCTTCAAGTGGCTCTCTCAAATGCCTCTCTATTATTTTTGACTTGGTCCAGGCGATAACACATCCCCTCCAACAACTCGGCCTTCACATAGTCCACTCCAAATTTGTGGCCTCTTCCATTCCGACATGGATTTAAGTGAACCTACACATGGCCTACATCAAATTCCAATGATCAAGGTAGTGGCTCCTTCCTATTCAAAATTTAATCCCTCCATTGACATCTCCACTTGGCAAGAAGACCCACTCATTTGGCACAAGACCCATCCACATAAGGATTTTTTTGGTTACATATTCTTTTTTTGCTAACCTTTAACAATTCATGTTATTATCAAAATTAAGCAAACTATGACATTATTTGCTATGTCTGACCACTAGTGGTTAGTAGCTGTCTATCTCATCAAAGTGCTTACAAAAGGGTGGTTTTCATTTTTTGCATAGCTTGCAAATGGGGAATCAATTTTTCAATTGTAAATAGTGAATCAGGATCTATTTTTATTACCAACATTTCAAAGATGATTTCAAAATTGTAATTTTTTAATCTATTTTTAACCTCCAAAAATTAGTGTAGTTTGTTCCATTTTCGAAGGGGCATAAATTCCACCCCGTTTGCCAAATTTTTGTTTTTTAAAATTCATCAAAATTTCGCAAGGATTATAGATTTGTAGTCAAAATCAAGTTTAGGAAAGCCCATTTTTTCATATTTGTAAAAATCTTCATGAGTTATTTAAATAGATGATTTGGCTTCCAATATTGACACAAACATGTAATTCTTGTGTTGCATATTTTTGGGGGTGTACATTCAGTTAGTAAAATTTGGGGGGTTTGGTAAGGCACAATTCAAGTGCCTTGTGTGTGCATCAAGGATCCAAAAATTGATTTGTTAACACCACATAATTTCTACACATGGAAATTGAAAGTATAACAACTAGTTCAATCTAAGAGATTATGGAAAATGATCAATGGACAATAAATGTAATTTACTAGATGTTTTGAATAGTTTACTTATTATAAAAAGTTAGATGAGGCAATGAGAACCATTGGTCTCCATGATTTTGATAACTTGCAATTCCATATTTTAGAATGTACAACTCCTAAGGAAATGTGGGACAAGTTTAAATATATCTTTGGTAAAGTTGATGAGTTCAAAATACTATAATTGGATGTTGAATTAACAACATTGTATCTTGATTCATTTCCATCTATTGAAGATTTATTGGTTTAGTTTAAGTATTTTCTTTCTAGACTTAAGGTTGTGGTAAAACAAAAAATAGACAAATAATGTGTCTTCTTGATTTTTTCAAAGCTAAAAGGTCCTTATCAAATATTTTATTCTTATTTATACACTATAATGGAACTTCACATGCAATGCCTTGTTTGATAAATTTTATCATAGACTCACACGAGAGAAATCTAAGTTAATATTTATGGATCCTATCATCTCCTAAAAAATTCAAGCATTAGTTTCTCAATCATCTAAGGGAAATGAAAAAACTAAGGATAAAGCTAAGGAATCAAAATCAAAGACTCCATGGGATTCATATCCCTCATAAAAAGGGAAAACTTCTAAGGAGGATCCCAAATGTACTTATTGTAAGAAACTAGAGCATGAAAAACATCAATGTTATAAAAAGTAAATTGATGACTTGAAGAATATTGTTCAACAAAACCAAATTCAGTTGCCTACATCTAGGATAGGTGGTTCTTCCTTTTCTCCATCCACATATTCAGGAAAGGATAATAATAAGGGTATGGCACTCCTTGCTTCTGTAAACAATACATCACATAAGTGGCTTTTGATTCTATGGCATCTCACCACATGGATGAATCTAGGGAACTATTTTCTACATGTAAGAGAGGAGGACGAACAACTACAAGACCCCAGGTCATGAAAGGCCAAGAGCAGTAAGGCTGCCCTAACTTAACTCATTTTAAAGGAGTGTTGAGCGGGATGAGAATGATGAGAACTATGGGTTCTTCGATCACTCTACAAACCCAAGAGTTGGAGGGAGAATAGACAAGTCGATATTTAAGGTTAACTCTGTGTCTCAAGTAGCTCTTTGTCAGAGGACAAAAGCACTATTTTGGGATGACAGCGCGACATGCTAGCATCTCATAGGTGTGTTGTGTTCATACGGTCAAAAAACATGAGAGACGAGGTTTAATCCCTAAGAAATGACTATCAGTCTTGTTTAGAAGTTTCTAGAATGACAGAATGAGATTAAGAAGAGTGAAACATAAAGACAAACGTGACAAAACAAATAGATTATTGGAAGGGTGACAAAGATGATTTCGCACAACAACCTCCTTGCCAGCTTGCTTCAAGATCTCTCCACCTGCACACAGAAAAGCAAGAAAATTTTGGGGGGCTATTTAGGGGTTTGCCTCAGTCAGTCCCCTATTTTTGTGTTTCCACCTCCATAGACAACCAAGTTTGCAACAATAAAAATAATGATAAAGAAGGGAATACAAGCTACGTAAATAAAAGACACTAAAAAATAGTGTGTGCTTAATCAATCAAATGATAGAGAAGATAAGAGGAGCTTACCACCTCTATCCAAAGCACTCAAGGCTTGTGGAGGAGAAAACGAGAGGAACTCAAGCCTCTATTGTAATGGTTTTTGTCCTGCGCTCGCACTATCGGAGTGATGGAGTGATAGATTGTTGATATGAAGTGTGAAGTGCTACTACAAAGCTTGTGGATGCTTGAAAGAGTGGAGAAAATGTGAAGAGATGAACTCGAGATCATGCCAAACTTCTTCCAAAGATCTCCAAGTGGATCAAGGAATGACTAATATGAAGGAAGAAGATGAAAATGGCCATATTCAGGTCGGTCAACCGAAGAGGGGCATTACACTTTGACTTCCAATAGGAAGTGTAATGTCTCTGTAGAATCCAACCGCAAGAATCTGCTAGGGACGTAAGTGCATTGAGAGGATGTCTGCATGCTACGCAAACATCCTTGATGGAAACGCCTCCACTGACACACAAATAGGGCGCCAAGTGTGATGGGAGCAGCGAGATTAAGTGGAATTAAGCCTCTGACTTAGGTTTTTTAAAGTGTAAGGGGGTAAAGGGGAATTTTTGTTAGGGGTGAAAATTCACGCCTATACATTTTTCCCCCACTTTAGCGAGAATGAGTATTGATGAGTGCTTCAATGAAGTAGAGTAGTAAGAAGTAACAAGCTAAGAGATGCATACCTGAACCTGACGAGGAAGCAGACCATGGTCAGGTGAACTTGAAAGTGTAGGAAAAGGACTTCATAATTCTGTGGAACTATAAAGCTAAAGTACGAAGGCACCTCACAAGCTCATGGTCCTGCAAGGGAGGTATCCTTCAAGAACTCTCACATGAAGGAGACCGAGAAAAGGGGACTCCATAGAGTCAAAGATGGCAACATGTTTACCCGCAGATAGAGCACATTAGGAAGCGGGTGCGTAGGCCAGTGAACGAACAGTCACACAGACCATCGCTAAGTTGTAAGACTTTCAAAGGGTTCCCTTGAGAACCCTTCAAAAGGAAGGAGGGTCCACTCAAGGGACACGTTGTTTGAAAAGTGAAGTCTAGTCAGGTTCCTCCCAAGCTAGATATAAGGATGTGGAGTAGGTCTAGCTAGGTTGCCCCCCGGACTAGACGCGAAGATGTGAAACCAGTCTAGTTGGGTTGCCCCTTAGCTAGACACCATAGAACTTGTTGAAAACTTTCAAAGGGATCCCTCAGGAACCCAACGTGAAAAGGAGGGGTCCACTCAAGGGATACACTGTTTGAAATATAACATCTTCTTTCTCGAATCAATTCATCATCAAGGAATCCTTTCGAAAGATGTTCACTTCATCAAGGAATTTGAAAGGAAAGATATGCCCCCACACAAAGGGAAGATCAAAGATGTTCCCACTTCGGAGGAAGGTTCCCAAGTCCTTTCTTTACGAACCCATGGTGAAGGAAAATGTTCCATTAGGGTTTCAAGTCGAGAATACAATTCTAGCAAAGAAATGTACGAAGGGTCTTCAAGAAAAGATTCATTTTGCAATGAATGCACTTTCTAAAGACCAAGTAGTGTAGAAGTGGCATTTTCACACATTAAAAGGACATTTCAAGCAAAGAAGAGAGAAAGATCAAGAGCGAGCAAAGGAAAATAGAACAAAAACAAAGGGTACAGGGGGATCTAGTTTTACGGGGTCAGATATGCCTTTATTTATAAATAGTAGGTAGCCGCGGTGTGAGGTGAAAGGTCATCAATCCCCAACCAAATCAGGAAGAATGTGTGGAAGACAAAGTAAAAATAAAAAATTGGGTCAACATGGAAGGAAGCCTAAATTCTCCCGACGCTTTGCATCGTCCCCCATTTATCGAAATTCAATCATAAAAATGGAAGAATGATGATATATATAGAGGAAGGTTTACAACACAAACACCGTGCCTATGTCCAAGCACCAACAACGGTGACAAGGGTCATCCAGCCACATATAGTACGATCATGGGGGAACATGTCACAACACACACACACACACACACACACACGCATCTAATCTAAAGATCAAGAAGAGGGTCTCCCCCTAACACTGGTCAACCGAGAGGTTGTCAGCTTCCCACTCTAGATCATCATAGGGGGAAGGATGACGAGCCTGCAATGATTTAATGTTAAGGGGAGGAGCTTTTGATCCTCCCGCAACAAGGGCCAAGGAAAAGGGGCCTATGAGGTCTCCATCACTCAAATATTGTGGGTCTAAGTTCAATGACTTCGTGAAGATTATTGACAAGGTCGAAACTTCATCCACTGATTTAAACATGCACTTAATGGGAGTACCATGTTTCACCTCGACGGGCGGAGGAGTTTGCACCCGAAGTTCACTGCTAGGCTCACCGAGGGATTCAGGAGCGGTGACAAACCCAAGGGAGGCTAGGACTGGTTTCGTCACTAGGATGAAACAAGTCAGCGTGGGGCCACCTTTCAGAGAAGGTGGGATTTTATTACATCCTCTATTGTTGGAGGGACCATACTCTACCTTCTTCCTTTGGGGGAGGTGAACTTCCTATAGAAGAATCAATATGGATAGAGGAGGATAGAGCCATAGTGGATACAACCAAATTATTAACCATATCCATGGGCCTCAGCAGAGGTGAGACATTCAAAATGGAAGTCAATAGAGAAGGCTCCACAAAAGGGGTGATAAACACCTGCACCTTTTTGGGTGCATGTTTTCTTGCAGTGGAAGCCAGAAGAGATTCAGAGCTAGTTTGGATAGGGGAAGAAGGAGGGAGAGAGGATGACACAAAAAGGGGTGTGGTCATCTCCTCCTCCTTCTGTGAGGAGGCTTGCTCAGCTACGAGAGCCTTTCGTCAATGCTTACGCTCGCGCACAAGGTGATTTCTATGGCTCTTAAAATTAGAAGTTAGAGCTTGCGAAGGGGTAGAAGGTTCCTACTCAAACATGGGAGTGTCCTCCATGGCTATTTCCAATGGAAGGATAGACTCTTGAATGGGAGTAGAAGGAGCAGGTTCAAAAAAATTAGGAGGAATCAACTCTAGCGCCTCAGCAGCGGGCCTCTTCCCATTCACTGTTTTGGGAACAAGAATAATAGGAGGCCACGAAGGTCGAGACAAAGAGGACTCTCCATGGGGGGCTTTATATCTTCCATACCAAATAGGCCTAGGATCCATGGGTAAGACAGGAAGATCAAATGCAGGACGCTTAGCCTTTCGCTGAGCGGAAACCATGGGATTCTCTCGCGAATGTGATACATAAGTAGATGGTACCATGACAGGGCAAGATGAAGCATCAGGTTGAATAGTGGAAGAGGGAGAAGAAGGATCTTGGGACCACTTATCTTCTTCTCTTCTACATGTCTTGGCGGCATCACTGTCAGCTTATAAGCAAGATCTATGTGAAATAGCATAAGGTGAAGGAGGATATCTTACTTTTGGCCTAGCGTGCCCTTTCTTATAGTTCTGATATATGTGCAATATAGGAAGTCCTTCCTAGGCGGGAAGGGACCAAGGGATGCGGGCCAGAAATAATCTAAGGTATAGCTGCCACACGTAACCGATGGCCTATAATCGGTGTCATGGACAATGTGTACCAAACCCCCATGAACAAACTTTAGACACTTGTGCACAACCGAGGGAACTGCATTCATAGCTACTGTCCAGGGGATCCCTAGCTTCACTTTGAAGAGTTCGGACCCTGGGATGATGTTGAACTTCAGGCTCACAGATTTAGGTCCTACAAGGACGGATAGGACAATACTCCCTATAGGAGGTACGAAAATTATGTCGTGTGTATGGATGGAACTTTTAGGTGTATCGTACCCATCCTTATGTAGGAAGTTAATCAGCATGATCTCCTCAGTTATGATATTCACTTGAGATGTTGAATCAATGAGAACACCTGTTACAATATTCTCGTTTATCCTCGCCAAAATGTAAATAAGAGATGGTTCCCTATTATAGCCCATTGGCAGGTCCTGTGAGGTGAAGGTTATGCAAGTACCACTACTCACAGTCTGTGTAGAGGGAATAGGTTGATTTAAGAAAGAGGCCATCGCGTACACCAAACAATACTTCTACAAAGCCTCCTTAAGGTTTCATTAGACAACACCATCAGAACCTTCCAGCAACGCCTACTAGGGGTCATAGGTTGGGTTGTAAGGTAGAAGCCTCACAACACTCCTAGAACATGAGGAAAGGGACTTTTAGTATCGCAAAACGGAACCAAAACGGTTCACATCAGGTTCACCAAAAATGTAAGAGAGGAGGACCAACCACTACAAGACCCCAATCATGAAATGCCAAGAGCAGTAAGGTTGCCCTAACTTACCTCAATTTAAAGGAGTGTTAGGATGAGCGAGATGAGAATGACGAGAACTTTGGGTCCTTCAATCACTCTACAAATCTAAGAGTTGGAGGGAGACTACATGAGTTGATCTTTAAGGTTAACTCTGTGTCTTAGGTAGCTCTCTGTCGGAGGACAAAAGCACAGTTTCGGGATGACAACGCGACACGTTGGCATCTCATAGGTGCGCTAGTGTCCGTATGGCCAAAAAACCAGAGAGATGAGGTTTAAGCCCTAAGAAAGGACTATCAGTCTAGTTTAGAATTTTCTAGAATGACAGAATGAGATTAAGAAGAGTGAAACATAAAGACAAACGTGATAAAGGAAATAGATTACCGCAAGGGTGATGAAGATGATTTCACACAACAACCTCCTTGCTAGCTTGCTCCAAGATCTCTCCACCTGCACACAAAAAAGCAAGAAAATGTTGGGGGGCTGTTTAGGGGTCTGCCTTAGTCAGACCCCCATTTTGGTGTTTCCACCTCCACGGACAGCCAAGTTTGCAATGATAGAAATAATGATAAAGGGAATACAAGCTACATAAATAAAAGACACTACAAAATAGTACATGCTTACTCAATCAAATGATAGAGAAGATAAGAGGAGCTTACGACCTCTATCCAAAGTGCTCAAGGCTTGTGGAGGAGAAAATGAGAGGAACTCAAGCCTCTGTTGTAATGGTGTTTGTCCTGCACTCGCACTATCGGAGTGGAGTGATAGATTGTTGATATGAAGTGTGAAGTGTTGCTACAAAGCTTGTGGATGCTTCAAAGAGTGGAGAAAATGTGAAGAGATGAACTCAAGATCTTGCCAAACTTCTTCTAAAGATCCCCAAATGGATCAAGGAATGAAGAATATGAAGGAAGAAGATGAAAACGGCCATATTCGGGTTGGTCAGCCGAAGAGGGGCGTTATACTTCGACTTCTAATAGGAAGTGTAACGTCTCTACAGACTCCAGCCGTAGGAATATGCCAGGGACATAAGTGCGTCATGCGGGCATCCCTGACAGAAACGCCTCCACCGACACACAAATAAAGTGCCAAGTGTGATGGGAGTAGCAGGCTTAAGTGGAATTAAGCCTCCACCTTAGGTTTTTTAAAGTGTAAGGGGGTAAAGGGGAATTTCTGTTAGGGGTGCAAATTCACGCCTATACACTATATTTGAGTCTTGTTCATTCCCATAAATTTTGATGGAAAATAATACCTATATGTCAACTCTTGCAAAACAATCTATTAAAATTAGAGAAGGAACATTCAGTGATATACTTTATGTACCTTCCTTATCCAATAATCTCATTTCCATTTATCAGATTACACATAGTGGAATAGGAAAAATAATTGAGTTCACACCATATTTCATGATCATCAAAGATTTACAAAGTAGAGACATCATTAGCATGGGTCATGTTGATCATGATTTGAGATTGTATTCCTTTTCTTCCTTTGGTTTTGTAGACTACGATGATGGTTTGAGTATAAATGGCACTGATACCTTCAACATGCATAAGGAGACACAATATAGCTATTTGAACATTGGAGTTCTATCCTTCTCATTGGTTCCTTCACCTTGCACTAATATCATATCTCCTTCATATTCTACTTCTTTAGTATTGAGTGTTCCTACATCATTGATTTCTCATTATTCAAGGCAACAACATATTCATAGTTGTGTTTCCACTATAATTGATTAGGATGATTACTTACGTGGCATATCAAACTTGTTTAGTGAATCCCATTTTATAGATTTGGTAACCACCTTCAATGACAACCACATCAACGTTGTTGTCTACCCATATACATCTTTGGGTTTTATTCTACATCAACCTTCGCATAGAGCATTTGAGAAAATTTCAAAGATTTCACCATTATCTTTGGATCTTGTACATTTTTCAAAGACTTCTATTCTTATCACATGGGAAGATATCATGCAACTATTTGTAGTTTATCTTCTTCCATGAGGAAGAAATGTCATCTGACATTCAAGGATCACATCTTTCATTCTTCTTCGAGCATCACTCAATACTACAAGTTCTATGATCTTATGGGGTGGCTCCATAATCTCTCTCTATCTCTCCTAAGGGGGGAACATTACTTATTATTATGTGATATAATTATTCCTTGGGGGTTCATCATTATTCCTTGGGGGTTCATCATGATTCCTTCTATCTTATTCACTTATACATTTTATTCTATTGCATCATTTCTCTTTTGGATAGGGGCTTTTATTTCCCACTAGGTTTTTCTCCTTTACTCCCCTTTATGAGAAATTTATACATGAGTACCTAACATGGCCTGGTTGTTAGGACTCATCATTAGTGCATACATTACTCCCTAAGTTACACTTAATGGGGGTTTTAGTGTAAATAGAATCATTATTTACCTAGTTAGCTAATCACCTTTCTAGGATTGACCTTTTCACACTTGTTTTAATTAGGTTTATTTTTCTTTTATCTCACTTCATATGGTTGAGACATGTGTCTTCATCACTTGAGACAATTATTGGAAATTTCTCAAGTGATGTCACAAGTGTCCCATCTTTGGAGGGTTATTTAGTAGTTTAGTCCTACCTTCCTACCTCATCCACCTTGCCTATATATGCAAGGTTCCTCATTGTATTATACACTCTTTATTTTGTATTGATAGGCATACTATTGTGCTTATTTTTTCACTTGTGGAAATTTGTTTCATTCTCTTTATCTTGGAATTATCTAACAACAACCACCTCCAATCCACTCAAAAACCAACTAAACAACACCTAAACCAAGGGAAAAACCTACACATGATGTTTTCTTACAAGAATGCATAAGCCCTCCACCAACTAGAAGGATTATAGGTTGCTTCTAAGAAATGACATGCTTCTCAAAAAATGAGTGTCACAAATCCTTACGTTGGATACATGATGATGAAATCACATCATGGGAAGACTCCTCAGGCCAAGGGGATGAATTTTGTTTATAAAATTTCACCAAGAAACGGTTGAGAGATATAAAAAATGATAAACGACAAGAAAATAGGGCACCATAGGCCACCAATCCTCAAAGATGACACTAACATGAGTGCATAGGTGTCCAAGTCTGATGTTGGAGTCCCATTTTGATGCTAGAGTCCCTCCCAAGCATTGTAGTCCCTCACAGGTGCTGGTATCATAACCAATGAGAAAACCCAAGCCTAGTTTTGGTCCATGGGACATGTACAACACTCAAAGACTACAAGGAGAGGAACATAAAGAAAAAAATATCTTAAATGATGAAAATCATCAAGGACCTGAGGTGGTCCTTAACCCTCAATAGCACCTTACACTAGCCCACGAAGGTGATAACTCCTAAGGGATGGGGAAACCATAAGAGGCTCCAAAATGAGGCTAACAACACAAGGGGTGAAGAGGAAATTTGTTCCACACCTCCCAACCCCACTAATACCACTCATAGGACCCTAAACAACCCATCAACAAGATGGGTCCTTAGGACCAAGCGCACCTAAGGACACAAAAAAAATTCTTAGATTTCCCAATGTTTGATTTCATATTATCCAACAATATGAAAATTTTAAAGAGTATTTAAGATATCAAGGGTGCTCGACTCCAAAACTGAGGTATGTAAAAGCAATTATAACATTGACACCACATATATGGTCTACTTAAAATTCATCCACTAAGGTGGTCCAATGATTACATTGAATACTAAAGAAGATGGCCCAAATGTCCTTCAATTATACTTTTACAACATTAAACTATAAGGAAATAAATAAATTGAAAACATTTACCAACTTGATCACAATCCTAGAATTCTTCCCAAGGTCCTTGGAACCCCAGTGGTGGTTCCATATTGTCACCCAACCACATGGTACCCAAAGGTCTACTCTTGTTGTGCTAGGATATATTCACATAGGCAACAAGCACACTCACACCAAATACATTGGGAGAAGGCTTATTCACATGCCATACACATAGCATATACATTAGCATTCACATAACACATGAATTATGCAATCAACATCACAAGATGTATTACAAACAAATCCTCATTGGACACAAACACTAATGGTACAAAACAAGACACTCTCATTAGAATCAATCATCAATGGCACGATGATAATATGCTAGAGAGGAGGTAGAGAGTGTCATTACAAAGCTCAAAGGTATGGCTTAGCAGAGTTAGGTATGACTCAAATCACCCAACAAGACCCAATTCTCTCAAAGTGAGCATGCCTTCTATGCTCATACCAAGCCTATACAAGAACTTTGGCCATGTCATAGGCTTGATTATCTTGGTTGCTTTTATTTATACAATGTCATTAGTTTTCACATATTATGAAAAATCCTACATAAGATATCCATGGGCCACTATGTGCCTTGGAAAATGTTTGGAACCACTCCCATATGACTTCCTATTACCTTCATCCTAAGTTCATCATGACTCATCACAATTGAACTTAGCATGACAAAAAGGCAAGAAATCTGGCTCATCAAAAATTTCAACATAATCTTAAAACATTTATTTCAAAAAATATGGAGTCATCAAATATCTCATTCTAAAACATCTGAAATCACAATATAAATTCAAATTTAATCTAATTTATTTCAACACAAAAATAAGGAAATTTCAAAAAAACTCTATTGATGAGACCTTGAATTTCTAATTTTCACAAATTTGAGAATTTTTTAAAACAAAAAGTTCCCTTTGGCTCCAAAAAAGAACAACTATTCTATGAAGTCAATTTTGATTTCCAGACATTTAGAAAAAATTGGGCAATATGAGGGCACAAAATGGAGAAATTGAATTTTTTTGAATTAAAATGCATTTTTACTCTATTTGCACAAATTGAATTCTATTGGGGAAGTCCTATACTCCCTTAAGGGTGAGAATGGCATCTAAATGGAAGAAGATAAGCAAAACAAGGAGGGAAGAAAGATTTAACTCAAAAATGAAAGAACAATAAAATAATGAACTTGTAATTTGACAAATTTGGAGATGGGAAGATCACACACACAATCACGATCATTTTATTATCCCAATCAATCCATCTCCTAATCCATTCCAATTCCCATGAGCATGATTCATCCCAATTTCAAAGTTTATCATGGAGGGTTTTGGAGAGCATTTTCTTTTCAAAAATCACTTATTCAAAAATACTTTTCCATTTTTCTTTTTTAACCCTTTTTATCTATTTCTATTTTCTATGTTTCCTATTTCTTTATTTCTAATTTTCTTCATTCATTTTTCTCCCTTATTTTTCTATAATATATTTGAGCACAATAAGACGTACAAAATCAATTCATTTGCATTCAATTTTACCAATCGATTAAATCAAGCATAAACATTCCCCACCCTAAGGAATTTTTATAATCAAATTATTTTATTTTTCCCCTTTTCCCAAAACACAAGAATATTTTCATGGATAATATATGCAAAAATCTAATTGCTAAAATTATATTTATGATAAATAAGGAAATTAAACCATTAACTAAATCATGCAAATCAATGGTAACTCACAACATGAAAAAACTCAAAAATCACCTCTAAATTCATATATGGGTTAACACAATATCAAACATGACACATACCATGCTTGATTCGAGTACGATTGGGGAATACAATAGGGGGACCCAATGTGACATCTTTAAAATAACCACCGTTGGAGAATAATTCAAAGTTGTGAAACAAAGTGGAGAAATGACCCTATACATGTATCAACTCAACACACATGTCAAACATACCTACTCAATAAATATATAGCCAAATCATAAAATAATCACCCAATAGGATACAAAATTTTGAGAAAATCTTATAGTGCGGGATTAATCAAAAAAAAATAATAAGCATAAAACACACAAATTTACATGGAAAGCCTAGTAAAATTATAAAGAAAAACCACAGGGAAGATATTTCATATTTTATTTCTCAATAATAATTCACAATTACAACAACTCTTAGAAATATACATAAAGAATGACTTCGAAATGCAATAAGATATCTAAGTTGCAATCCTTGTCGAACAAAGCTTTCCAAAATTATAAAGTGTGACTCATACAACTACATGTTGAACATTTGTCAAAATTACTATTCGTCACTATTGGAATAACAATAAAATTGACTTCACATTCCAAAAATCTCCCACTTGAAATCAAATTTCTAAATTGTGAACAGCTCCTCATACTAAAGACCAATGCCAGTGTTGTCAATCACCGAGTAAAATGCAAGCCTAGAGAAATTCTACACCAAATGATTTCTCTCTACTAATGGGCTTCGTCATAATATTTTTGGGGTTTATGTCAGTGTGTATCTTGGCCAAGGATATTTATCTTTCTTCCAACACCACACGTACAAAGTGATAATGAATGTCAATATGTTTTGTTTTAGAATGGTATGTTGAGTTTCGTGCTAGGTGTAAAGAACTTTGGCTATCACAATGCAACACTATGTTATCTTGATTTAATTACAATTCACCCAAAAGTCTATGAAGTTAGATTGCCTCCTTGCTAGCCTATTTTGTTTCCATATATTCAACTTCAATAGTAGACAATTCCACCATTGTTTGCAACTTTGATACCCAACTAACTACACCTCCAACTAAGGAGAAAACATAACATGTAGTAGACTTTCTCTTATCTTTGTCTCCACCAAAATCTGCATCTGCATACCTATTAACCTTAATAATAGTCCCACTGTAAAAAATAGTAGCATCAAAAGTGCCCCTCAAATACCTCATAATCCACCTCACAACCATCCAATGCTTAGTACCTGGATTTGTCGTGTAACAACTAACTACTCCCACTATTTGTGCAATGTATAATCTAGTGCAAACCATGGAAAACATAAGACTGCCCAATTATTGTTGAGTATGGTACAAGAGACATCTATTTATTTAGGGCATTGTTATAAAGACAATTTAATATGAAGAGGAAATGGAGTACTAACTAGTTGTGCATTTTGTATATTGCAACATTCTAGAACGTTCTCCACTTAATTTTTTGTGACAACCATATTATCTTGTTATTTTTGTCTTTGTGTATCCTCATTCCAATAATTTAATTTTCACTTCCTCAGTCCATCTGAAAATCCTTAGCAAGTTGAACTTTCAAATGGGTAATTTTGTACATGTTGGAACCTACAACCAATATATCATCAACATATAGAATTAAAATAATAAAATTGTCATCATTGTACCTTTGAAAGTAGGAACAATGATCAACCTCACATCTGATAAAACCCAAACTCGTCATGAAGGAATCAAACCACTTGTACCAACACCTTGTCGCCTGTTTCAAACCATCAAGCGGTTTTCTCAACTTGCTTTCTAGTAGCTCCATATAAATCTCCTCAGAGATATCACCATGCAAGAAGTTTTTTTTAACATCTAACTGTTTTAACTCCAAATCATGACTAGCAATAAGAGCTATAAAAAACTCTAACAATACTTAACCATACAACAAGTGAAAAAATCATCAAAATAAATACCAAACTTTTGTGCAAGCCCCTTGTCCACTAATTGATATTTATACGTCTCCAAATTATCATTTATGTCCCTTTTCAGTTTGAACATCCACTTATTCCCGGTAGCTTTTTGCCCCTTAGGTAATGGCACAAGCTCCCACATCCTGTTGTTTTGTAGATATTTCATATCCTCTTTCATGGCAACTCTCCACTTGTTTGCACATTCAGGGTCACAAGCCCCCTAATATGAATTGGGTTCACCAACATCAGTTAGTAATGCATAAGTATAATTACAAGTAGGAGAGTAACTTTTAGGTGGTTTGATACTCTAGTGGATATTCTTACAAGGGGTAATATGCTACCCTATGGCTCATTTGGTTGTTCATCTTGTTGGTTTTCATCTAGTACCTACAAATTATCATCATAGTTTTTCACCTCAAATGGAATAACTTATGTACTTTGTTGTTCTTTTACCTATTTGAATTGATTTTTTATTAAAATGAATATCTTGACTAACAATAACCTTGTAGGAAGTAGTATCCCACAACATGTACCCCTTTGTACCATCTACATAGCCAAGAATAATACATTTTGTAGACTTCAATACCAACTTATTTCTATTCTTTTTAGGAATATGCACATAAGCATCAAAACCAAAAATACGAAGAAAAGAATAATCAACAGGTTTACCTATCCATACTTCTTCAAGGATTTTATTATCTAGACTTGTAGTGAGTGATCTATTGGTCAAGAAATAGGTTATAGAAACAACCTCAACCCAAAAAAATGCTTTCAACCAGTAATGCTTAGCATACACCTAACTCACTCAATTATTGTACGATACATGCATTCAACAACACCATTTTGTTGTGGTGTATTAGCAACCATCATTTGCCTTGGAATTTCATGCTCACTACAAAACAAGTTAAACTCTTCTGAATAAAATTCACCTTCGTTATCTGTTCTTGGACATTTTATATTCTTACCCTTTTGATTCTCTACTAGAGCTTTAAACTTCTTAAAATAAGAAACCACTTCAGACTTCTTGAGAAGATAAATCCACACCTTATGGGAATAATCATCTATAAATGAAACAAAATATAACAAACCTCCAATAGATGTTACAAGAGCTTCAAAAGTATCTAAATTAATTAATTCTAAAAATTATTTGCTTATGATAGTACTTCTAGAAAAACTCGATTTATTATGTTTTCTAAACAAATAGTACTCACAAAAATGTAAATATCTAGATTTGGCATTTGGGAGAAGATTTTTGTCTAATAGTGCATTGAAACCACACTCACTCATATGGCCTAGTCATTGATACCAGGTTGATACTAAGTCCACTTTAGCATCAGACACCACTACAACTTCTCCACTACTAATTTCTCCTATCAACCTATAGAGATTGTCAAATTTTCCTCCTTTTAGCACAACCAACACTCCCTTTGTTACCTTGAGACAAGTATTTTCTCTATTGAATTGGTAACCTTGTTCATCAAAAACTCCAAGTGATAGAATTTGTTTCTTTAATCCTTGTACATGTCTAACATGTTGAATAATCCTTACCACTCCATCAAACATTTTGATTCTTACCTCACATTCACCAACAGCTTCACAAGGGTTGTAATTTCCCATGTAAACCATACCTCCATCACATGACCAGTAAGAAGAAAACCAATCTCTATGTGAAGTCATGTGAAAAGAGACACTAGAATCAAGAATCCAAACATGAAATACAAAGATTTTCAGATCAGCAATTAATACCTTTTCATTTTCCAATGGTGTTTGAACTTATGTTGTGTTTTCCTCAGATGCCTGTGAACTAGGATGTTCTTTGCTTTCTTTTGGAAACCTATAATCTTATTTGGCATGTCCATTTTTTCCACAGTTCCAAAATTCTACTCTTTTTTGCCCCTTGGATTTATACTTGGTTTGTCCATGCTCAGTGTTTCCTCTTTCCTAATTTTTTCCTCTTGCAAGTAGGGATTCATTAGAAGAATCATAAGATGTCTTTTGACTTGAATCTTCAGATATTACTACAGCCACCACATCTTCAAAGACTAGCTCCCCACTCAATGTTGAATTAAAAAGATCCATAACCAATTGATCCCAAGTTTCAAGCAACGAGCAAAATAATATTGTTGTCTTATCCTCTTCTTCTGTCACACCCCAAATTTTGGCTTGCAATTACTTTTAGCTTTTACGTTAAATATGTGTTTTTGACATGAATGGATGATTTCACTTCATTTGATGTTTAGATGAAATTATAATGCAATATAAATATTTTGTTAAAGGATCAGAGAATAGTAATGATTATTACTTTTGATTAATGATTATAATATCTTGGTTATTAATGGACTAATCATTTTGATGACCTTCTAAGTTGAATGCAGAAGTAGGTTTTTCCCTCCTGGGTGGAGAGGGAGATTATCACCAAAGAGAAGAGTATAGGCATTGGTAAACAAATAGGTAAATGCTATTTTGAGTCGATCACATACACGTAGATTTTGCATCAAAGCCCGAGTAAGTGTCAAGTTCAACCCTATGTTGTCAAAGAGTTATTATTTGGAGGTTTGATCATAAGGATGAGATGTAATCATATTCGATCCTTAACCTAATCTTTTGTAATAATCAAGAGGTGATATTATTGTATCCAATCTTCTTTGTGATTTACCTATTATTATTAAAAATTATTTGACCATTAATTAAAAGTATTAAAAAGAAAGTAATATATATATATAAATATATATACAAATATAATTATATATATACATATACATATATTATATATTATGTCATTAATACTAATGAGCAATATGCAATTGGTAAGGGTAGTTAGCCCAGCGAATGGCAAGTTAATGCTTAATGAATTAAAAGCTAACAGTTTGAGCCTCATGTGGAGGCTATGTGCCCAAGAAGTTGGCATAATTCTTGGCATTAAGAGAAAACAAAAGTGCCTTCATTTAAGGCATAAGACGTGAGACATAGCAGTTGCATGTTATTAAAAAGGAGTTTTATCGTGTAGGCATATACAATAGTCACTGATAAAAGTGGAGAGGCATATACATTGAGGGAGTTTTTAATGGACAGCACAAGGTATACGATATAGGGAGGTAGCTCTTCATTATTATTGGAAAATAAGTGCATTAATATTTATAACTGAGTTTATACTCAAGGGAGTATACTAGAGAGAGCAGGGAACGATTCATATTGTTGAGCAAGTCATGGATATCTAGAAAGGTCGACAAGAGCTTTAAACTTATGCTTAGAGGATTTGAAAGTACAGAAGAAAAGAAATATTACAAGCATTATTCAAATTTTGTTTTCTTTCTTTTATTTCTGGTAATATAAAGATAAAGTTTCAGATTTAAAAAGATATTAAGAGTTTATAAATTGAATATATGTGAAAGAATAGTTAAACAATAATCTGAATATACAGATTTGTGAATGAAATCTTTTAAATTCTTTATTTAATTTCATGTAAGACAGCAGAGATAGTATGATTAAAAACAAGTTTTTATTATCTGTGATATAAGTTGAATAAAAATATTCTAATTTACTCAGGAAAATAATTTGCAGATTGATATATAGAGAGAGATATGTATTATATTGATAGATATATATAAGAACATGAAAAAATTATTCTTAATGTATTTATAAATTTGTATGATAAGCTTGAAACTTACACTAGTTATTTTGGCTGAACGTAACTAGATTATTATTCAGAGTTATTAATATGGCTTAGAATATGTAAATATGTACTTATAATTGCAAAAAGAAATAGATAATATGTTGTACATTTATTAGCATTATAAAATATGTTCTTGAACAAAGACGAAAGAGAAAACATAGAAAAACTAGAAATATTTATGGTGAAATTATTTTGATATTAGTAAATATAATTCTTATTTACCTATGTGTTACCAGTTGTCAAGAGCTCAAGTGATAGAGAAAGAGTCACAAGTTAGTGTCATTAATTGAATGTACTACTTGTAAAAGAGTTATTAAGTTTTTTTTTGAAAACTAGGAGAGTATTACACTCTTGAAATAATTGCAAAAACGTATGAACACGTGGCAGTAGTCAAGATCCGAGAAATTACGAGTACGCAATATGGATGTTCTTTATCAAGAGTATATTTCTATGAGCTTAGACATTTACCGACTATAGAATGTTATACATGATTGATCTTAAATCCTTGTGAAAAGTTAGATAAACAGTCAATTGTGTGTTAAACCATAAGAGAAATGTCATTTCCAAGTGGAGTTAGAGGTGTGTGAACTCATGACTGCATTTCCTATGAAAGTGTTTATTAAATTATTAAAAACTTTGGCCAAAGTAATGCAAAAGTCTTTACTTGCATTTAGTCGGTTCACGATGTTCTAGATTCTGTAATCCAATCAAATTGATCATACTTAGTTGGAGGGTTGTCTAAAGTTGTATAGTTGATTAGGTTATGTTAGATGCGACACTGAGACTCAGATGGCATGAACTTGTTGGTTTCCTTTGTCTATACTCTTCGTGAAGGGTAGGGCCACTTCTAGATGGAAGAAGGTGTGTGGGGGACTGTCGGTCTATGGTTGGAGGTAAAGCACTCGGGTAGTGCTCTCCCTCTTGTAGACGACTTCATCGAGACTTGTGAGATAGATGAAAAATTCTAGATACATAAGACTTCATAACACTTTTGGTGTATTGTAAACATGTTTGTTTTAGATGCAATTCATACATGTAATGATAAAGAGAAGATTATCATTATTTTCCTTTTTAAAAAAATTGCATTTCAAATTCAAATGATTAGAGTTTCCACTTATTTATTGTTCATGTAAAACGAAAGTTATATGAAAGTCAAAAAAATTACTATTGATTTTTAGCATGTCATTATTTACTTTCTAGTTAATTCTATTGGTATGTGGTGACTGATCATTCTATACTGTACATTCTTCATGTATCCTTTCCGAGGTCCGGGCCGGGCCGAGCCTCGGGCGGGGGTTCGGGGTCGGTAGCCCCCGAGAAAAATTTTTGTCCTGCTTTTTCGCGAAATTACCGAAAAAGGGAAAAAAACCCCAATTTTGTATAACCCTAATTTATAAAGGGTTTAGGATAGAGTTACAGTATCATAAGAAACAGGCGATTATTCATGATATTGTAATAGGGTTTTGCACTGGTTAATAATACCATTGGATGGCTGTGGTTTGGTGGATGTAGCCCACATTGGGTGAACCACGTTAAATTCTCTGTGTTAGTTTTATGTGTGTTTTATTTCTGGTTTATTTGATAAAATCTACATTTAGCTTTTAGATATCTGCCGTTGAAAACCTAACAAATTCATTGTTATTTTGGTTTTGAAAGTTGAGTAGGTTACATCTTCAATTTTCACTCCCATTGAAGCCAACTTGCTTGTTAGTGTGTTGAAATTGTTCAAATAATTTGTGACTAATGAACTGTCACGTATCCTCAAATTATGTGTAGTTTTTCAATCTTAGAACATAAGTCATATGAAGTTTTCTCTTTTGTAACATTGAGTAGTACTGAAGATCTGCTAGAGATAATTGGATTGTTGCTCTAGCCATGCTATCCTTTTCATTCCAACTTGCATGTGTCATTGTTGAAGGTTTTGGCATTGTCCCTTTGAGAGTCATGACACACCCATCCTTCACCAATAAAGCTTGAATCTTTAGCTTCCATAAACAAAATTGGAAACATCAAACTTTTGCACCTCAAGTCTAGTGATTAGGCTTCCTATCATTGTTCACTACTAAAAAAACACTTCTACACAAAAAAAAAAACCTTGCTCTGAAACCAATTGTGAGAAAATATTACAGTTTAAAATTAATCAAAGAAAAACAATAAGCACAAAACACACAAACTTACGTGAAAAACCTAGTAAAATTATACCAAAAAAACCATAGACAGATCTTTCAAATTTTATTTCTTAGGAATAATTTGTTGTTACAACAACCCTCAAAATTCTACAAAAATAATGACTTTAAATGCATAAGAAATCCAAGTTGTGAAGTCCTTGTTGAACAAAACTTTCCAAAACCAAAAAGTGTGACTCATGCAACTATATGTCTAACATTTGTCAAAATTACCATAAATAGAAGTCCCAAAAAAATAACTTCACATTCCAACAATCATGTAAGATATAACTCAATGCATTTACATATCATAAAATCATGATAACATTTAATCCTAACATCGATATTAATACACATATCCATGAACTAAAACATTACGGTAAACCAGGCATACAAGCATTACATATGCATTTTGAAGTAAATTGAACACCAACAACTAACATGTTGAGGAACTTCATCTTGAAACATGCGGGTAGTTCATATACACCATGCAGAGCAAGAACAAAAGCCACAACCAAGGCTAACAATGAAAATGATGAAGTTGAAACAGCAATAAACATCCAAAGAAAAATGGACAAGGAGATGAGCATTGGCCTTTTTTAAGAAGATTGATAGCACAATGATGCCCCTCAAGAATCCCAATGAACTAGAGATAAGACTAGAGTTAAACAATAACAATGCCACTTAGCTCAGGAAGTTTATTAAGATATCTTTCATGAATGGTGAGGATATGTTCTTAAGAGTTGTCTCCCCACAAAATATCCAACAAATGAGAATAGAGAATGTTTCAAGAAACCTTTGAGCTCAAAATAATGAACCACAAATACAACAATATGATTCAAAATAATACACTCACAATTATAAGTGTGGTGTAGCAACGTTGTAGCTCATGAATCACACAAGAAAGTTGTAGCAAACTCTGAAATATTTAAAGAATCCAAATAGAGCTTTATAGCACCAAGATACCCAAAAACATAACAAATTCAGCCGATGTAAGGAATGAAGGAGAACCCCAACTCGCACTAATATTATTTTTGGTCAAGAGGTCAAGGAATATTGATTACACACTTGCAAAAGTTTGTCAAATGGTTGCCACAAAATAAGTGATGTTAAAACACTACCAACCTAACTATTAAATGGAATCCATATGATCATACTATAAAGGGACAAATGCACAATTGCATAGGGGACAAATGCACACATATGATCATACTATAAAGGGACAAATGCACAATTGCATAGGCATCCACACAACTGCAGTATCATTCAAAACAAAAAGTCATTAAAAGTGTTTAAACATTAAAGTAGAGACTTAGATAAACATAGTAGACAAATTTAAATACACAAAACAAAACTAAACATACAAACTAGTGGCACTTGATTTAGGGAAAAGGCTATGGATGGGCAAAATGATTCTTAGAAAACATGCAATGGGAATGAATGTTAAAATAAGCACAATTTGTAATAGCAGTTTAGGGATTGCAATTTTGATCATTACACCATTTTAATTATCATTAAACTTGCATGTTACTATCCACAACAATAGTCTCATAAAAAATAATTATCAAACTATGTGGATCATTACTTCTTGTCATAGAACTATTAAATTTTAGTCTTAACAAAAATTGAGATTCGCAAATTTACACAATTAAATTGATATACATTCCTATCATACACAACAACAACATGTCATTTAGAAATTATCAAATTTAGATCAACAAGTTTAGAGGTAATTTCTTAAGACTATATACATGATGAAACAAGATAAACAATAAAATACAAATACAAATAAACAAACTTTACACCTTGCTTCCCAGGTACATTAGATTGAGTTAGAAAAGGGGAAATGCCCAATGTCAAGAGACCTTACAATGGATCTCTCAACACCCCTTGATGTATTTTTTATGTTTGTTAATGTGCAGGTTGCTCTTAAATTCAATAACATGGCTTTTGCAAATAATTTATGCAAATGGCTTGGGAGAAACTTGATTTTTAGAGGATTGATGAGATTGAACCATGAAATCAATAGTTGAGGATACTTAAGAATTTGAGGTAATGAAATACCTCCAAATGACACCTTGTGGTGCATTTGGAAAGGAAAAGGATAAAAAGATTTAGACCATTGGGATTATCTGATTCGACTGGATGGTTGAGATTAAGAATCCTCACATTTTAAAAACCACCTGTGGATAAAACATGAGAAGTGTCCTCACATGTAAGAAATCACCTATGGATAAGTGACGTAAAAAATTGTCATCACACATAGGAATCATGACAAGTGCCCTCTCACACGTGATATCATATGGAGAAATGAGACTATGACAAGTGTCATCGTACATGTGTGAAAAATCACATAGAACATGTCGATCCTCTCACATGTATAAGAGATCACATGAAGCAAGTGATTTGACAATGTCTTTTCACTTATGTGAGGATCACATATTTAGAAGATTGATGGACCCTGAAAATCTCCTAAAATACATAGATGGCTAAGATTTGATTGTATTAGTTTAGAGAAATGCGATTAATTTAGAAACGAGTGAAGATTTTGCTACAAAGAATTTGGTCATTGGTTCAACGCCACATAACCACAACAGAACCAGCATAGGATGCTCATCTACTAGGTGACCAATCAATCAATTATCATAGAGATGACCCTAACAAGGAAAATTGTACGCCTAGTACATGAGCTAGAGCAATCCCCATAACCCTATTTATTGTCATAATAGTTGGCTTGAGAGAAAAAAATTCGGAGAGGTGCTGGGGAGGATGCAGTAACATTACAACACTACAATAAGTTGCTTATGCTCTTTTGCTAGTAAATCTTTGCTTTTTTTACATCTAAAATGTTTCAACTTGTTTTATGGTCCAGATCTGGGGTACAAAATTTAGTTAGTAGCTTTCATGACAATAGAGCCCATTACACTCTTTTACATCTTCTCATACTTAAACCGCCGCAAAAGCACACATCAAGTTATCACATTTCTACAATTCTTTTTCATTTTACAAAACCATTGACGTGTTAGTTTAAATCTGTTGTGCTCCCCTTCTCAGGTTAACCCAAGTAACAATATCATTGTTTTTCATTGGATCTTTTACCACCTACTTCGATGTCAAGAAAATAACACCATAGACCTCGATCAATCATAGTTTACGCAGCATTAGAATTCAATGTAATTCCAAGAATCCCCTATGATACATAGTGATCCTTCTTTAAAGCTAACCATTCCAATAATGCTTCTTACCTGCAACACATTAAGATTGATGTTTCCTGGCCTCTGTGTCTTTAGACAATGAGATTTAGATGTCACATGGGCACCATCAATTTCACTTCTAGATCATTCGTCCAGTTGACTGTTGTAATAGTGATCTTTACAAAATGACCTTGTCCTTCCAATTATTTTACTGGGCTGAAGCAATTATCATTCAACAAACAAGGAGAGTTGTCAATCATTTCTCATCGTGTAAGCCATACACTACCATTCTTAATGCTAGATTTCTGGATTAGATTGTGTATCAATTTTTGAGTCAACGTTTTGGATCACACTCCGTGATCCATCATCAGGACAAAGAGTTCAAGGAGATGATGATGGATCATCGAGTGTGATCCGAAACGTTGACTCAAAAATTGACACACAATCTAATCCAGAAATCTAGCATTGATAATATGGATTGTGGAAATCTAATAGCATTGACTACCATTCTTGCTATATAATCAGAGTTTGCAATGCTTGGTTTCCATAACGCAACTATTACCAAGCCCACCAATTATCACCACTAACATGATCGGAGTGCACTAGTGTTAACAGCACAATTATATATGTTATTAGAACACCAAAACCTCAAAATGTATGAACTTTTCAAGAAATACCCAAAATATTAGAAACAGATATACAGACAATATACAGCAATCTCTTAAAAATTGAAGCCAGCTTTGGCTGCCCCTAATGTATATGTTATAAATCTGGAAATTGTCAAAGTCCTGCACATACCATATACAACTGTGTAATAGTACATCAACCAGCAATGTTAACACTGCCTAACAAACACCCAGTGCCATCTCATAGCAAAACAATTCGATATATAATTTTAATATCGTGCGGATTTACACCTCTGTAACAGATTTTAGTCTAAATTAGCAAAGAAGACTCGTGAGTTTTATGGTAAATTTAACTAGAATCTTCTGGGCGCTTCCCGGAAAAATGGATGGCTTAGTGCTTCGTGAGCTTCAAATCGTTGTGAGGGTTCATATCTGAGAAGACCTTGTAACAAATCTATAAAAGCACCAGCAGAGTGGTCTACATGTGCCAGTATTAAATTCTGCACAGACCAACTTAGATAGTAAAATTATACTCAATACAGATGAGTTGTATTTACCTAGTCAATGCAGAGCATAGAAAGTAATCATATGAATTATACTTGTAATACCTTAAATTGTAGCAACCTCCTAACTGCTCTGATACTCTCTCTTGATGCTGCTCCTTCAGGCCAATCCAATCTTGATCCATGTCTAAAATACTTAACAGATTTTCGACTGTCCCCAGAACAAATTACCGTTAGGTTTCTGCTCAGGTATAATGGAACATACTTTTTTAGAAATGGACAAATTTACACCATTGAGGAAAAATCAAGAAAACTCACTCTACATTCTTGATAATATGTTGAGGGAATGGCCCAAAGACTCTTTCCATCATGGCGAGATGCTCTAGGTTTTCATGTGTTTGAAAAAGGGTTTCTCCCTGCAATTTTTTTTAAAAACCGTTCATAAGGATAACCATTCATCTGTCCTAAGGAATGGTAACTGATACTGCTATTAGAATTAAGATAAATAAACCCTAAAGTAAAAATAATTAAAAATAGCTTACTGTGCACAGTTCTACTAGTATGCATCCAACACTCCAAATATCACAAGGATAGCTCCAACCAAGACCTGAGATTTGAAATTGATCAAACAATAAAGTCAACAAATGTGTTTGATACGATGAACCTGTAAGTGCAACTGCAACATGAATGAAAAATCTCCAATCACAACCATTAGCTTTGGTAGACTTCTAATATTACCCAGAATAACTTCCGGGGCTCGATAGTGTCTTGTCGATACAACAGAGCTATGATTTTGGTTTTCAAATGTAGTACTTCCAAAATCAATCAACTTAATTGCACTGGACTTTGGCAACCTCATGCCTTCTTTATCTTGTAAAGATAACTTTAAAACATTTAAAAACAGCTAAAATAAGTCAAGGTCTTAATATACATATTTAAATAGAAAATAGAAAACTGAAAGTTTAATTGAAGGAAAGACTGCTGTAGCCCGGAGCCACTCAGAATTTTAAATAAGAAATACCAAAATGCACAGAATGCTTCAGTAGATAATTTTCTACTAAGCATATTTATCTTACAATTACCAAACCAAGAAAGCACTCTAACCACTTTTTATCAACCCTTAAAGCTATTCACATCAAACATTTATCTAGAAATAGCACAGCTATTTACCTTAACATATTCTGAAGACACAAATAGCACATTTTCTGGTTTCAGATCAGTATGAATTAGATGTAGTTCATGCATATCTGCCACCATGAAAATAAATAAGAATTAAGACAACAAATATCCTGAACTATAAGCTCTAATGTTTTATCTGAAAAACAGCGAAACAACAGATGAACATGACAGAGAGAAAGTCCTAAAATATTCTGAGAGCATACTTCTGCAGTATCTCATCAATGAACATGCATTAAAAAACCCACTAAAATTTCTGCAACAAGAAGAATAATCCCATATTTAAAAAGAAAAGCCACAAGTATTGTCTACAGTGTACACACATGCTACAGATTCCAAAAGTTGTCTGCCGATCTCCCGTACTAGATCAATGGGAAACGGGCAATAATTGTTTTTGCGTAGAAAATCGTATAAGCTCGGTCCAAGCTTCTCAAAGACCTGTTGAAAGCATTTGCATTCATTGACAAAAAGCTTTAACGTTTAAACTCTCCCTTGCCAGATTTAGTGGCATGGCTTGTGGCATTCCCAAATAAAGAAAACACAAACTATAACCCCTTTGCATCATTAAAAAGGTAGCATCTGAAAACCTGGTATATGATCAAATATGTTCTGAACTACTTACAATACAAATGTGATTCCGGTAATCAAACCAGTTCCGCATCTGCACACAACTGCATTAAGAAGAAAAACAAGTGTCATGAAGCTTTTGTGCACTTAAGGGAAAATAACAGACAATATGGTAGGAAAAACTTTTGAAGTCTAGAATCCTTAATAATCTTTTCTAGTATCATAAGTTCCAATTTTATTCAACATAAAGTGTAGAAAATGTTTGACAAATTTCTTAAAAAAATTATACGATTGGGACAAAAGGCCAGGGGCTGATTTTTGCATTCTATGCCTAGATTCCTTTCCCACAGGTCATTAAGATACTTGTAGTAGAAATAGATACATCTGAAGGTAGGGGTTGAACTTATGGGAGCACATAGATCTAGACCTAACCCTAAGGATCACTGCAGGAACACCAGGAAGTAGGGATAAATGTAACCGTATTAAGGAGCCAAGCCCATCTTTCAACATGTCTTTTAATGTTAATAACTTAATCCTGAAGTTTTCGTTCCAGTGAGTTGTTCTGAAACAGTAATGGGAACACTCAACAGAGTATGACCCAGGTTTAAATTCCATCCATAATAAGACAGCACATAGCTCCTGCTCGCAAGATTGTGACATAACAATTCTCACATGGCTAGGGATTACAAATCTTGCAAATTCGGTTCGAGTCTGCTCACACCATTTTAAATGAATATGGTATGAAAAGTCAAATAAAAATATTTTATAGAATTTTAAGGTAACATTCATTTTCAATTGCCTAATGTTTACAGTAAATTCCATAAACCAGCTAATATTAACCACTCAAGAAATTCCATACAAGAAAAAAGAATAGGATTTGCAAGAAACACATAGAACAAGGACAGTTCGTCACAGAAAATGGTCATCAAAACAATATAAACATCAGGGACATGTACTTACCGGGTGCCCTTTTTATCATTCCTGCCAACCTCACCAAGCACGTCAACTTCAATCATTGCAGCTTCTCTGTATTTTTGCAAACCACGGACAATCTTGACAGCTACAAATTCTCTTGCTTGTCGATCCCAACATTCCACCACTTGACCAAAAGTACCTACAAATATAGAAAGTAATGGAACATAATGACCTAACACGTTTGTGATTTCCATGAAATTAGGAAACCCCTCCCCACAAACATTTTTTCTGAATAAAACAATGGCACCCACCTAACAAAACATCAAACTTTAAAATGGGGAAGGAAATAGAGGGGAAAAGGAAAAAGAAAACCAAAAGCCCAAATTTACCTTCTCCCATTTTGCTGAGTATCTTGTCTGCAGGTACATAAAAACAAATATGAGCCAAGCTATCAAAATTGAAAGAAAACCAAAATATTCATTCCCAACAAATCTAAAACACGGTGTGAAAAATTAAAGATCGAGAGCGAGATAACAAAAACAAAAAACAAAAAACAAAAAAGTCTCTGAAGTGGTCAGATCTGAAGCCATTTATCTACAGATCTATATTCCAAAGGGGCAAAAATAACTTATGGGTATCAGGTGAAAAAGTATCAATTACAGCGACGCGTTAAATTATCTCCAAGTTCAAACATGTAATGCCCATCTTTGTCATCGTCACGCCATGGAGGGGATGCAGTTTTATGGGCCAATACACCTTGCCCACTAAATACTAGTGTTTGCTGGGCCTACACACAGCCATTTATTCATTTCTTCCATTGATTAACAAAAGAAGCACAAAACCCATATTCCAATTTCATCTGCCCATCAAATTACAGGGCCCGCTACTAAAATCAAAAGATGGCAAAAGCTATTCTCACCTCTGAAAATCGGAAAAAAAGGTTGGGAGGAGAAGAAAAAAGACTGACCTGATTATTGAAAGGAAGAACATCCCAAAGTGATGTTAACTTTCTGCGCTTTCTGGGCCGTTCCTCTGCTATATGAAATGGGTATTCTGCAACACAAGCCATAGCACCAAACCCAGTAGACAAAGATCAAAACAAAATAACACAGATTATATCTGAGTTGTGTTGTCTATAGTAGGACTAGAGATGGGGGATAAGGGGAATGAAGATAGAGTACAGCACAAACAGGTGTTTGTGAGTTGAAATCAGAAATTATGTGTTTAAAAATTAAAAAAATTAAAATAGATTCGTTTGAAGAAAGCCCTCAACGATTAGGAGGTTCTTTTCTTTGAAGGGATTGTATTGCCTGCACACATGTGGAATATATATGCCCATTGCCGTCCGATATACATTTATTTGTTAGGGGAATATGAAGCATTGTTTATATCCCCACCAACCACACCATGTATAGTGGACTGTGAGGGTTGTTGTTATGGAAGCTAATGTTAGATAAGCATACTCAAACCTAATTTGGAGTGGTCCTTGAATGGAAATGAAGTGCTTCATGTTCCATAGCTTTAGTGGAGGTTTGATATTCCATTTGTTTGTACATAGGTGTAAATGTATATTTATAATTTTTTATATATTTGTATTTTATGTTGGTTTTTATTAATAGGAATTTTTTTATTATTATTATTTGATTATAATAATGGTTTTAATTTTGACATTTTTCATATTTAGAATATCATAATTATGTCGAGAGGCGTATTCATTTGTAGAGAGAAGATTGCTTCTTCCTAAATAATTTAACGTTTTTACTGGCTGTGAAAAGAAGTTAAAAAGTTGAATCGGTTCATAGGGGAGAGGACCCATTAGTTGAGCATGTTTC
Organism: Sequoiadendron giganteum; assembly: GCA_007115665.2. NCBI lineage: Eukaryota > Viridiplantae > Streptophyta > Pinopsida > Cupressales > Cupressaceae > Sequoiadendron > Sequoiadendron giganteum. The sequence continues at coordinate 183,160,336 of CM021107.1, read as the reverse complement.
AATAGTTGTGATAATAGTTGTTAATATAATGTTCAATATTTGTGATAGTTGTTTATATATTGTGGAATAGTTGTGACATAAGTACCCTAGCTTAAACAAAATGTATCCATTTGATCTAAAAAGCAACCAATCATGTGATACCACATCAGCGCTCAACTACTCATGATGTGAATGCACAAGTATTGGTAGCACTTTTTTTTTTTGGTCTTTTTGGACACCTTGACAAAAAGCATGCTAAGTAGGAGGTTTCTTCCACAGGGTGTAAAATTATGATATTGCTATCAAGATTCAACCGTGTAGTTTTTGAGTCAAACTCATTGAAAAAGCATGCTGATGTGGCATCATATTTGATGATGTGGCCTTGAAATGAAAGTTATAAGAGGGGGCTTGCCATGTAAGCTACTGTAATAAATTTGTAGTGATTTGAAATTTCCACGTAAGATTTTGAGAAGCGCAAAGTTAAGATGCACAACTACTAGATCCTCCCCCCTAATGATAGTGGAATAGTATTGTGAGGTGAAAGGTGTTACAAGTAATCAATGGCCAAGAGTGTAAAGAAACGAATAATATTGGCATTAGAATGTAACGCATGCAAGCATTATATTAACATTATATTAACAATAATGTGGAAACATGCAATGTATGCAGAGCTATCTTCCTTTGAAAACACCAGAAGGGCTCGTTGGAGGGGTGCAGAGCTGGTGAACATGAGGGGAGATGGTACAGGAAAGACGGAGCCATGAGATCATGTTTATGATTATGATGTTTATATGAAATGAAATGAAAGCTTTTAGAAATGTAGCAATTTATAGGATAGATTTCTCTGGAATGTTTTGCTAAACAATTTTTGTGAAACAAATTCGCTTGAGAATTTTTAAATCAGTTCACATGCTTCATGCATTTTGTCTACACTTCAATTTTACATGCATTCATAAAGCAGTCGTGGAGCTTACCTATACACCAGCCAAAAAGCCTTTTCTTCAAGTTTCCTAAAAGCCTGTTCATTAAATCCATTATATGCATATTCTGTAATCTAGCATTCACCAGGTAGGGAAAATATTTCTAACGGGCCTCTGCAATGAATTTTTTTGATGAATGTCCTGGAGATAGAGGGAGGTGTAGCTATAATGGAGCGAGGCAAAACATTTTTTAATAGTTTGTAAAGTCGTCTCCACTATTCCATTTTAATAGTGCCTATGCGCCATATTTGGAAGTGAAACATTTTTCATGCATTGGCCATGCACCGTCAAAACTGGATATGCATGGCTGAAGGTTGAGTTGCAATAATCATAAATGCAATATGAAGATTTCTTTTATCAACCGCTTTGATATGAGAAAGTTATGAAGTTATATTTTGGTTTTTTATTTTTCTTTATTTACGTAAGAAAGGATAACTGTTCTATTGTAAATAACTATTTTGTTCTCAGAATTTTCACTTTCATAATATTTTGAAATATATATTAAAAAATATTAGTGAATTGTTGACGGTGAATTTTCCATGAAGATTAAGAGGGGTGAGATTTAATTTAATTTTAGTACTATAGATTTTTATTTTGAAGATTTGTTTGGTCTTTAATATTTTTTAAATGATGGATATATTTGAATTTGATTTAAATTGAGTTTATAATAGAATTCAATTAATTTTGTTTTGTCTTATTTAATACTATATAAATCAGTATTATAATTTAATGAGTGTTATCACATTTAATTTAATTTAATTAACATTGATCTTAATAGTGATACTTTTTAATCTTAATACTTTATGAATAAATTTGAATTTGTTTTAAATTGAACTTATAATAAAATTATATTATTTTTCATTGTCTTATTTAATATAGTACTAATAAATATCAAAATTAGATTTGGGAGCACTATGGGAGCTAACGGTCGACTCTAGGAGGTTGCAGCGACCAGGGCCTCGCCTGGCTTGAGTATTGAAGGGAAGGCACTCAAGGCACCGCTCGGCACCGGTCTGAAGAACGGGAACTTCTTCAAAGATAACGGGAGGTGGGGAAATGCAGAAATAGGCTCGGGGTTTCCGCGACAGGTGAAGGATTTGGGAAACAAAGACCCTAAACGGGACGGCTCTGGTGCGGGCGGAGAGAACTCATCCTTGTTTCGAGCCAAGAAAGGAAATCCGCAGGCTGCTCGCATCTCAAGTGGCTATGGCGGAGTAAAGGGGTGTACATCAAACCAGGCTGAGGGAGTTTGAGAGGAACCGCAGCAGCCTGTGAAGCCACTGTTTAAAAACGTAAATGATAGAAATGGAGGGGACTCGGTGTCACTTCCAAAATCTAGATATATTTCATTGGATTTAGACGAAGAGATTGAACAAGAAGTATTCTCAAATGAAAAAAAAATTATGGACTAGGTCTGATAGGACGATTCAGGGGTTTCAGACCAAGCTTAACAGATTTGCATCAATGGATTACACATCACTTAATGAATGCATTGGAAGGGTATGTTCAGATTTACCCCATGGCTAAAGGCTTTTTCATTGTAGTTTTTGAAAAGGAGCCGAACAAGAAAAAAAATCTTTGTGAATACCACTGGGAATGGGAAGATAAATACCCACTGATGCTGAAGCCATGGCATCCAGCCTTTAATCCTGCTATAGAAGTGTTTGAGAAGGTACCTATCTGGGTGAGGCTTCCCTACTTTCTTTTACAATTCTGGTTTGATTCCTGTTTAGAGGCTATAGGGAACTCTTTAGGAGATTTTTTAATGGTGGATGAAGGTTCTTCAAACCTTCTACATTCAACTTTTGCTCGGATTTTAGTGGAAATGGATATTTCTAAGGCACCTCCGGAGGAGATTCTTTTGAACACGTCGAAAGGCTGTTGGGTGCAGCCCCTGGATTATGAAGGAATACCCTTTAGGTGCAGAGTGTGCTTTAGGACTGGACATTTGGCTGCTCAATGTGCCAAGGGCAAAGCAACAAAATCTGCATCTTGGTGGAAAGACGATGGTCCTCAACACTATATGGTGGAGAAAAAGGCTACGAACCCTTTGAACTCTCAGAACAATCAAGAGGAAGGGGTTCAGGTTGGGAATGCTCCTATGGAGGATGATGGATTGACAATTCAGCAACAGAAGGTTGATGTCTCAATTCAGGAGGAGCATACAGATGTCATCAGAGATAATGTTGCCTCCAATGATGGGATCGAGAATTTGAACCCCAAAAGCTGGGCAGCAACACCTGAATGTCGCGAGAAAAAAGGCCCGGTGAGATCGCTAGAAGAAGTAATGGGGAATTGTAATGCTGAGGATCAGAGACATCAAACATTTGGAAGTTTGGATGGTGGTGTGAAGAGCCCTTGTGACAAACCATTGGCCTGGCAGAAGGAGGTTTCAAGGGTAGAAGAGGGTTGGCAAGTGGTTAAGGGGAAGAAAGCAAAGAGGGGAAGGAAGGAGACCTTTGCAATGGTTCTTATATCCCAGGTGAAGAGAAGATCAAATTGTTCTACATGACTGACCTATTTATAGGTCCCTTGTAGGGCTTCCTGGCTATAGGCCTGTTTTCTTGAGATGCATGTAGATTTTTGGTCTATTTGGTTATGTCTCTTGCTATGTAATTCGTGCAGATGTGGGTTTTATGGAGAGTTGGTTGGTTAGGGGTTTACAAAGGAGTCTAGAGGGGCTGGAAATGGTTTTTGTTTTTGGACTTACAAAATGATACACATTGTAATCTGCTTTTATTTATTAATAAAAATATCCTTGTTACCTATCAAAAATATATATATATATATATATATATATATATATCAAAATTAAAAGCAATGAAGTTTAATTTGATATTAATATTAACTATTTCCTATAAATTATATTTCATTTTAATCATTTCTTCACCTATAATACTTGATCTATTATTATAAATTTAATTAAATTTTAATTATTATTTATTATTTATACTAAAATAGGTTATCAGCATAAAATATTAGGATGATTCCCATGTCAAGGAAAAATATTAAAACTTATTAAAAAAATTGAAAAAAATATGATGCACTAGATAAGATGGTATAATTTTTTTTTCCCATTTTAGATAAATATTTAATATGAAAGTTGGCGTCCATGTAAACAGTTGTTTTTTTATTCACACATTTTAATATATATTTATCAAAATTGGAAATATATATATATATATATATATATATATATATATATATATATATCCATGCACTAAAGTTAATGTTATAAATACACACAAAAAATTGAAAGAAAAAAAAATCACTATAAAAAGTTTGACGTCCATGCAACTTCATTTTTCATCAGCAACTAAATTATAGTGTTAATTTATTAAAAACTAGTTTAAAATAATTTTATTTTATAAAAAAAAATACAAACATAAAATATACTAAAAAATACATATTTTACTAGTTCACATCATTTCAAAATTCAAAACATATATGCCACCTTTTAGTTATTCAAGTTTAAAAGTTGGATCAACATTCTAAAAATAATATGTTAAATTACTACACACAAAAAATTAAAATTTAGAAAATCAAGTATGAAAGAACTTACCTAAATTTACTATTGCATATAAAAAAAGATCTAAATTAATATACTTAAATATAAAAAATATTCAAGATCTTTTGAAACAAGATATCTCTTGAGAAGTTACTAGGGGAGAGGGGCCCATTGTGGAGCACCCTAATTTCATGTTTCTTAAAATTCTATGTGGACATTTCAAATCATTCCCAATTTTGTATAGTAGTTTATTTGGCAACTCGCATGCTTCTATATTTCGTTTTAAGACCACATCATCAAATATGATGCCACATGAGCATGTTTTTTGTTGAGGTATCTAAAAAGGTCCAAAAAAAAGTGAGACTGATTGCGGTGCACTAAGTCATGTTTTATCGGTGCGTTGATGTGGCATCACATGATTTGTTAGTTTGTGTACTTTATGGATAAAAAGTATTTTGCAATTAGATATTAAGGTGATCCATTATGGGGCTCACTAAGGACTACTTTTATCCCCACTATTGAACCCTGCTCCACTATAGGCCCCTCTCCCCTATATTCAAGATGTTTTCAAACAAGATATCTCTTGAGATTTTTTTATATAATAATTATTATTTATAAAAATAAGATATAAAATCAATATGTTGAATTACTTCACATAAAAAAAAGGTTTCTAAAATTTAAAAAATTAAGTATGAAAGAACTTTCTTAAATTTACTATCGCATATAAAAGTAAGTTTCTAAATTAATATAAGAAATAATAAAATAGAAATAAAATGGTTTCTAAATAATAAAATAGAAATAAAATTATTAAGAAATGAAAAATAATTATAATTTTTTAAATTCAAAATTAATTAATTTAAAAATTAAAAATTAGAAAAATAATTAAAAAAGAAATATCCTAAATTTACTATTACACATAAAAATATGTTTCTAAATTAATTTATTTTAAACATAAAGAATATTCAATATTTTTTGAAAAATTGATAACATTTGAAAAAGAAAAAATCATTAATATTCTAGATATTATTCAAAATTTCCATACATATGAAAAGAAATATTATAAGTTTAAGGTTTTACTAAAGGTTTTATTGTAAAAAATATTATACATAAAAATAAGTTTTTAAATTAATATTAGGGTCATGGTTGGAAAAAGGGTTAGTGTTAGGGTTAGGGATTAATTAGTCTTAGTTTTAGGGTTTGATTATGGTTAACATTCAACTATGGTTGGGGTTAAGATTCAATTAGGGTTAGGGTTCAATTAGGATTAGGGTTGATTAAGGGATATGGATCAATTAATAGATCGCTCAAAGAATTGTTCATTTTATTAGATTGGGACTGACGGGGCTCGAATCCGCAACTTCCGTCTTGACAGGGCGGTACTCTAACCAATTGAACTACAATCCCACTAGGTACAATTTATTGACTAAGTCAATTAGGGTTAGGGTTCAATTAGGGTTAATGTTAGGATTATAGGATAAAGCTTTGGATAAAGGTTAGGATTAAGGTTGGGAGGTTAGGACTCAACTAGGGTTAGGGTTAGGGTTCAATTAGGGTTAGGTATAATTAGGGTTAGGGCTACGATTGTTTTAGGCTAGGGTAAGGGTTCAATTAGCGTTAGGTTTTAATAAGGTTTAGGGTTTAATTAGTATTATAGTTAGAATTAGGGATGCCATTAGAATTAGGGTTAGTATTAAAATTATAATTATAAATAGAGTTTGAATTATGGCTAGGGTTAGAATTAGAATTAGGGTTATTAGTTAGGGTTAGGGTCAGAATTAAGATAAAAGTTTGGGTTAGAATTCAATTAGGGTTAGGTTTAAGGCTAGGATTAAAATTCAAATAGGGTTAGGGTTCAATTAGAGTTAGGATTCAATTAGGGTTCTAAGATAAATCTTGGAGTCAACATTAGGGTGAAGGTTGGGTTTAGGGTTAGGATTTTAAAATGAATCTTGGGGTCAACATTAGGGTTAGGATTTGAGTTATGTTTTGGGATTAATTAGGGCTACAATTCAATTATGGTTAAGGCTAGGATAGGGTTCAATTAGGGTTATGGTCAACATTAGGATTATAGGATAAAACATGGGGTAAAGTTTAGGGTTTGTGTTGGGGTTAGGGTTAGAATTCAAGTAGGGTTAGGTTATGATTCAATTAGAGTTCAATGTAATTAGGGTTAGGGTTAATGTTAGGTTAGCGTAATATTTCAACTAGGGATTTAGGCTTAGGGTTAGGATTATGGTTCAAAATTAGGGTTAGGGTTAGGATTATGGTTCAATCAGGGTTTGGTTAGGAGCTACAAGCTAATATTAAGGTTAGGGTTGGAGTAATGGTTAGGGTTAGGGTTGGAGATTAATCAGTATTAGGGTTAGGGTTTGATTACAGTTAAGATTCAACTATGGTTAGGTCAGGATTCAATTAGTTTTTAAAATTAGGGTTAGGGTTCAAGGATAAAGATTAGGATCAAGGTAAGGGTTGGGATTAGAATACAAGTAGGACTAGGGTTATAGTTACAATTACGGTAAGGGTTAATATTTAATTAGGCTTTAATTAGCATTAAGATTAGGGTTTATATTCAATTAGGATTAGGGTTCAACTAGGGTTAAGGTTAGGTTAGGGTTATAGGATAAAGCTTTGGGCAAAGGTTAGGATGAAGGTTGGGGTTAGGGTTAGGGCTCAAATAAGGTTAGGGTTCAATTAATTTTAGGAACGATTCGGCTTAGGGCTAGGATTAATTTTAGGCTAGGGTAAGGGTTCAAGTAGGGTTAGTTTTTAATAAGGGTTAGGGTTAGGATTCAATTAGTATTACAATTAAAATTAGGGTCGCCATTAAAATTAGGGATAGTATTAAAATTATAATTATGAATAAAGTTAAAATTATCATTAGGGTCAGGGTATAATTAATATAAGTGTTTGGGTTAGAATTCAATTAAGGTTAGGTTTAAGGTTAGGATTAAAAATCAGTTAGGGTTAAGGTTGAATTACGGTTTTAAGATAAAAAAATCTTGGGGTTAGCATTAGGGCAAAGGTTGTGGTTAGGGAAAGGGTTAAATTAGGGTTAGGATTTTAAAATAAATCTTAGGGTCAAAATTAGGGTTAGGATTCAATTAGGGTTTCAATTATGGTTTGGGTTTAATTAGGATTACAGTTCAATTGTGGTTAGCATTAGGATAGGGTTAAATTCTATGATTATGGTATAATTAGGGTTAGGGTTCAATTAGGGTCTAATTATGGTTAGGGTACAACTACAATTAAGGTTTAATTAGAGTTGGGGTTAGGATTTGAGTTCAATTAGGGTTAGATTTAGAGTTAGGATTAGGGTTATGGTTTAATTAGTCATAGGGTAATAGTTAGGGTCAATTTAGGTTAGACTTAGGGCTCAATTAGGTTTATACGACAAATATTTGGGTTAGGGTTCTAGGATAAAGCTTGGGGTTACTATTAGGTTAGACTTAGGGCTCAATTAGGTTTATACGATAAATATTTGGGTTAGGGTTCTAGGATAAAGCTTGGGGTTACTATTAGATTAGGGTTAGGGCTCAATTAGTTTCAGGGTTAAGATTAGTGTTAGTATTAAATTATGGTTAGGGTATAATTAGGCTTATGATTGAATTAGAATTTAATTAGGGTTAGTGTTAGGGTTAGGATTCAATTAGGGTTAGGGTTCAATTGGGGTTTATTTATGTTTTTGGTTTAATTTAGGTTAGGATAAAATTAGGGCTCAGGGTAAACCCATAATAGTAGTGTACAATTTTGATGAGGAAGGAAATTTGTAAAAATTCTCACACATTCAAAATTTCATGTTTTTAAGGGTTCGTTCGAACTAGGGGGTTCGCACGAACCCAAAAGAGGGGTTCGATTGAACCCCTAGTTCGAGCGAACCCCCTTTTGCATGGTGTCGCTCGAACCCTATGATGTCACGTTTCTTCATAGAAACGAATGGAAAATTCAAAAAATAGGGGGTTCGAGTGAACCCCCCTTCGAATGAACTCCCCTTCACCCTTTCGAGTGAAGGGGGGTTCGCTCGAACCCCTTTTTTTGCCCTTCTCCCCCTCTTCCACCAAATTTTAGCAAATTTATGCCCTTCAAAGCTCGAGTTGAGGATGAAAATGGAGGAGACTTCACAAACCCAACTAGAAGATGGTAGTCCTCAGAATGAGTTATCCAACGAATTAAATTTTAATAGGTTTTGGTTTTATTATGTATGTGTTTTTTTAGTTTTATTACATAGGTTTTTCACCGAAAATCAAGCTCTTTGTTTTGCACATGTGGAAAAATAGCAGATTATCAAAATAAAATTTTAAAAAATATGTTGAGGCTGTGTATTGATGTCCTTGATCCATTAAAAAAAAAAAAAATGAATTTTGATTCATACAAAAAAAGTTATGTTGTATACAGTCTGCCTATGTCTGAGTTGCAATTGGTTTGACTTTGAAACTTGATTAAGGAAAAAATATTTAATTAGAAACTATGAGACCAAATGAAAGTGCTAGATATCATAGTTAAAAATCTAAATTCGAAAAAAATAGAATTTTATCCTTCATACAAAAAAAGTTATGTTGTATACGGTGAGCGTCACTTTTTAAAAATGTTGTTTTATGAAAAAAAATAGTTTTCGTGGGAGATGGAAAAAAAAGTGCAATCTGATTCCAAAAATTTTGAAAAAAATATTTTTAGAATCTACAAACAAAATTTGATGAGACTCTAGTTTTCATCATCTTCAAATTCCTCATGTTTTAGGCGCTATAGGTTCCCGAATATGAAGATTTAGTTAAAAATAATAATTGTAGTGTCCAGTTTGACCAAAAATTGTAAACCACTATTGTGGGATCACCCTTAAATTAGTTTTAGGGTTAGGATTACTATTGGGGTTAGGGTTAGTCTTAGTATTAAATTAGTGTTAAGGTTTAATTAGGGTTACATTTCAATTATGGTTAGAGTTAAAATTCACTTAGAGTTTAATTAGGGTTTAGTTAGGGTTAGGGTTAAGGTTCAATAAGGGTCGGGGTTAGTATTAAGGTTATAGTTAGTATTAGCGATAGGTTAGGATTAATATTGTGGTTCAAATAGGGTTAGGGCTAGGAATACAGTTATGTTAGGGTTAGGGTTATTAGGATTATAGTTAATGTTAAGTTAGAGTAAAGGTTCAACTAAAGTCGGGTTTTAATTAGGATTAAGGTTAGGGTTCACTTAGTAGCATAGTTAGAATTAGGGTTCATGTTAGAATTATAATTATGAATAGAGTTAGAATTATGGCTAGGGTTAGAATTATATTTAGGGTTATAGGGCTAGGGTCAGAATTAGGATAAGGGTTAGGCTTAAAATTAAATTAGGGTTAGGGATCAATTAGGGGTAGGGTTCATTTATCGTTTTAGGATAAATATTGGGGTTAGCATTAGGGTGAATGTTGGCATTTTTATATATAATATTAATTTTATAATATTTATTAAATATTATATCCAAATATAATTTAATATATTATTATATTAATCTCTTACATGTTGCGCCACGACTACTACTAGCATACATATATTAAATATTAATATATATAAAATACGTTGAGAGTTATCCTTCTCGAGGCACCTATTTTCATCATTTTTTCTCAATGTAATAGACGCCTCGATAATGATAGTTCTCTCAACGTATTAATATTTAATATATGTATGCTAGTATTATATTCATGTCTATTGAACAAGATACAAGTGATTGTGTTTCTTATATTTAAATTTACTTTTCTCACCCAAACTCTTTTTTCTATCCTTTACATCAAAACTCTAATTCATCTTCCAACAACAAAAATAATTAGGTTCAACTTAATAAATAATAGCTTTAGTCAAAAATGAATTCAAAAGAATGTAAGGATAACAAAATCACACACATGAGATGCCTCCATAATTGGACCTTCATAGTTATATTAGTACATACCCTTTCGTAAACCTAGGGCTCACACATAGTTCAAGTAATTGTAGTATTCTTGTAGAGTTAGCTTGAGGATTTGACTAAGATAAATCCCTAAATGTCCTCAAATAGTCATTCAGAGTTATATTAGTACATACCCTTTCTTTTAGAGTGCACATACAAGTGTACAAGGTATAAGAGGATGTTATCAGAGATTATGGAGGTTCTCATCAAAAGTAACAAAGTACATTGTCATAGTCAAACAAGACATTAACATACAAAATAAACACTACCATGATCATATGGGAACTAACACAAACATATGAACAATACCACATCTGACAAGACACTATTGCTCACTCTCTTGTCCCAATTAAAATAAAGGTAGAATTTAAAGAGTGCAATATAAGTCCAAGAGGATTGTCCCTCCTAAGACTTTTCATACACTACAATGGTCATTAGCTACCAAAACAAATTTGTTTTCTTCTCACTCTCTCATTCTTTGTTACATTTATAATCAAACTTGTCATTAATTCTTTTGTTTCAAACTTTACCCTTAGCTCTTTTATTTCAAATCTAACGTATGTTTTAGAAAATTATTTTATAGTTTAGATTCTCAAGGAAAGAAGATAAAAATTAAAGTAAATACCAACAAGTATATCTATTTACATCCAAAATAGTATAGTTCTATAATAGATATGACAATTTTCGCAATCCATGTAAATAAATTAGAGTGCTTTTAGTGGAAAATTATGTGAGAATTTTTAGTCAGTATTTTGGATCGCACTAAAATAAGAAGATTTTAAAATATAGAAATGGCTCGTGATCGAAAATTATTATACAATTCTACGTGTTAGAACTATTAGAAAAATAGGGCAAGAGAGTCAAAATCCATCACAAAGAGATGGAGGAGATTCAAATCAAATTAAAACTCAATGCTCAGGTTGGAGAGGCAACTCATTACGGGGAAGACAAAATCTTGGTCCATCAAAGTCAAGCGAAATATGGATCCCAAAGAACCCAAATGTTACGATTAGCACCAATTGAATCCCCCTTCAACAACTGAAACTGGTAAGTTGTAAAGTGTTTGCCTTGAATTCTAGCGATTTATCTACTTCAATTTCCCATCTAGGGATTGCAACTTTTTCTTAAAATGAGTTAGAGAATGGCTCACAAAAGATAGACTTCAAAAATGGTGTTTCAACTCTTGGGGTTGAGGATCAAGATAAAATCCCTACCCAAGTGTTTCTTTCTAATTGAGTGCCCCCACAACAATAAGAAGAAGGAGATTATCAACCAAGAACCCTTCCTGATGGACGGATTAGGTTTTTATATAGTTGATTGGATACTAAATTTCAATTCTATGAGATATGAGGTTGAGAAAACCTCAATGTGGGTAAGATTTTATAATATTTCTTTGAAATATTGGAATGAAGCATCCCTTGGAACCCTTAGTGAAGCATTGGGTCCTTTATCAAAGTGGATGAGTGGATTTTTAATGAAGATTTTGGCATGTATGCTAGAATCTATTTTGTAATCGACCTCAACTCTCCCTCGTCAAAAGAACTAGAGATCATAACATAACAAGGAATATGGAGATAAAAGGTGGAATTAGAATAAGTTCCATTAATTTGTAAAGTATATGGGAATTGGTCACTCGATGGCAAAATGTAAATCATAGAAGGACCACAACATGACAGAAGGTAAAAATCAAGGAAAAGAAATCAAGCCACTTTCCTTGACCACAAACAAGGATACAAGTGAAAAGGGGAGCCCTAGTCTTTGGAAGGATCTATTAGATAATGAGCCCCATCGATTGGCCACTAGCACATAGATGATTCCAAACCTTGAGATTAAATGGAGTGCAATTCATTTTGATCCTAAAAAAAAGAGTCAAATGCAAGTGAAAAAGGGTGCCTTAGTGCCTTGAACAAACTATCAGAAAAAGGGACTAGCAAGTTGCCCCTCGATCCTCAATCCATTTTGGATTTGGAAATAAATGAGAATGCTAACATCTTCAATGTGGCCTATGACCTTTTTGGAATAACTACTAAGAATATGGGTATCAAGGAAAGTGAGAATAATAAGGAAAGGAAATCTCCTTAAATACATGTTGTATCTATTATATGCAAGGAATCTATGGATAAATGAAAGACCTATATTGAGGAAGGGGAATTTTTTATTGAAGAGGAAGCAAAGATAAATAGGTCATCATGTTGCTTGGCCCTAGAAGAAGGAGACTTTTGAAAGGAAATTTACAGTCATCTAAGATAATTTCCACATAACTCAAATAAAGAAATCTATGCAAAGCAGTATTCAAAATCCATATGCAAAAGAATAGACAAAATACTATCAAAGATGACACAAGATATACCCTAGTAAAACCCTCAAGAGGGAAAAATTGAAATGCCAAAAGCATCCATCACTCATGTATTGTTCGGCAATGAAATCATTACAATACATCTTCAAAGTTCTCTATGAACACTTTTGAAACACAAACTCTCTACATGCACTCCACGTGAACATGTATGTAACCACACATCCCATGCCATTCTTAAAACCCTCGCAAATGAAAACAAGAGATTCTCACTTAGATAAATTATCCAACTATCCAACCTTAAACAACTACCCATGTTCTTATTTAATAGACATGAGCTTGCACAAAACCACCAAGCGGTATTACATAAAACCATGTGACTAATACCATGAGATTAAAAAACTATTAACCCTCACATTTACTTTTTGGTACTAATTTTTCTAAATATTAAATATTTTTCTAAAGTGCAACCCCATAATTAATATTTATCACAATGTCACATACAACACATAAAGTGGCCCCAAGAATACTAACCCCATGTGATGCATGCATCCTTATATCCCCTAGGTAGACCAAAAGTAACATTAAATTATATTATAACATTATTATATAAGGTGTACAACACACCTTTTCCTAACAACTTCAAGCCACTAGAGAAGCATGGGATAAGCCAGTTAGAGACAATGAAAGAGATCCTTGATTGCAGAGACCCAAAGAAGAAAGGACATAAGACCAATAAGGAGAAATTATGTCAAGATAGTGATGTTGAAGGATAGATGAAAATTAGTAGAATGTTGAGGCTTGGGAAGGGAAAAACCCTTCCTGAGGAGTAATGAAGATCTCTTTGTGGAATGTTAGGGGCTTAAACACCCCTAACAAGAAGTGCTTAGTTAAGTATCAAATAGAGACGTCAAATTCAAATATTTACATGATCCAGGAGATCGAGTTGAATATAGGGGAAATAGAAGTCATGAAATTAGATCTAAAGATGGGGGATGTTGTTTGGATTCCAACTGAAGGTGCATTTAGTGGAATTGCAATATTTTGAAACCCTCACTCTATGTCATTAGCAAAGTTTAAAAAAACATATTTTGGCTAGCATTTAAAGTGAAAAACTTTATGTCAAACTTTCAATTCACTCTAATTAATGTATATGGCTTGAGCACATGTCTAAGGAAAACGAAGGTTTGTCAAAAACTTGCATCTCTCCTCCAATCCTCCATACATTATACATACTCAAAGGGTATTTTAATTCCATCCTCCACAAGCAGGACAAGTTGGGTGGGAACCAACAAAAAATTTAGTCTCAAATGGACTTTGAAGACTTTGTGGAGAGAAATAATTTTCTTGATATCCCTATGAATAAAAACTCCTACACTTGGACAAATAGAAGGTTGGGTTTCAATAATATATCAAAGAAATTAGATTGCTTCTTCTAACGAGGAGACTTGGGGACCTATCTCAAAATGTGTGAGTGATTCTTGATCCCTTTCTCTAGTTTGGATCACTTCTCATTCAACTAAACATTATGGATGACAAGAAATCATCTAAGAGCCCTTTCAAATTTGAGAACATTTGGATGAGAGATTCAAATTTGATCTCAAATGTAAAAAAATGGTGGTTAAAACAATCTTAGATTGGCTCCAAAATATTTAGATTGTTCTCAAAGATTAATTATGTAAAGGACAAGTTGACTCTGGAATAAAGAACTCTTCAAAAATATTTTTGAGGAAAAGAAGCTAGAGGACAGAATCACAAAACTAAATAACTGGACTTCTTGTATGGTATGGATCAAGAAAAGTATCTAGTTGAAAATAATCTCATGAGGGAATACATAGATTTATTAGCCAGAGAATAAATTTATTGGGAATAAAAATCAAGAGAGGTGTGGCTAAAATATAGGGAAAAAATTCTAAATTCTTCCATAATGCTACCAAGGTCCAAAGAATCCTAAACAAAATAAGTAAGATCGAATCATCTGAAGGATCAATCTTGGAAGATAAATATTCCATTAACTTAGAGGTTGTGTGCTTCTTCCATAATTTTCTTAACAATTGGAAGGTATCAAATTTGCAATATCTCCAGCAATTTGTTGGGGTCATCCCTAAATTGGCAACTGAGTGTCACAAAAAAACTATTGACCAAGGCCTTCATAGAACAAGAACTAAAAGAGGTAGCTTTGTAGCTCTATCCAAACAAAGCCCTAGGTCCTAAAAAAATTTCAACAAGTTTTTCCCATGAATGGTGGTATATAGTCGAGAAAGGTGTGTCAGAGGCCATTCAAGAGTCTTGCAAAAAAGGCAAGCTTCTCAAAGACTTGAAAAACACCTTCATATCTCTAATCCCCAAAAAAGAGCAAGTCATTTATGTTGATGAGTACTATCCAATATCTCTTTGCAATATTGTCTACAAAATCTTTTCCAAGGTGATAACAAATAGGTTGAAGCTAATTCTCCTAGATATCATCGTTGAAGAACAGAGTGGATCTGTCCTAGGAAGATTGGTTATAGATGGAGTTATTATAGCACAATAAGTAATCCACTCATCTATGGCAACTGGCAGGAATAGTATGTTGGTAAAACTAGACATTAAGAAAGCTTATGACAGAGTGGATTGGAGATTTTTATTTAAAATTATGGAAGCCTTCAGTTTTGAAAAAATGGTTGTCCTGGATTTTTGGTTTCATGGCAAGCCCAAGATATTTAATCCTCATGAATGGAAGTCAACAAGGATTATTTGAAGCCTCAATAGGTTTATGTCAAGGGGACCCAATTTCTCCTTTCATAGTTATAATCATGGTAGATGCTCTTGGGAGAGCTTTTAACTCAGTATTCTCCCTAGAAACATTGGAAGGATTATAATCACTAGGAACCTCCCTCTTATGTTGCATCAATAAATTATATCCTATAGTATCATCAATGGATGCCAAAGCCTTAGATGTGAATAAAATTATAGGGTATGCTATATTGTGACTTTTGTAATAATTTTATTATTATTAAGTGTAAGTTATTTATCATAGATTTTATTTGTGTTACATCTTAATTATCAAGTGTAACTTCTTATTATAGACCACTTTTTTTATTGGGAGCTTTAGATCCCAACAAAGTCAAAGGCAAGATTTTTCCCTACATTAGTGGTGTCAATTCTAGACTTGAGAAAAGGTTAGTAGTTCATATGATAGGAGTAGGCATGATTATTTAAAATTCGCATCAAAGTATTGATGATATTTTTACAAACCCTCATGCTCTCCTTATAATCATACAATAGATTTAATGGGTGTGGTAGATTTGATTATATCAACAATACCAAGTAGGTTTTTAGGGTAGTTAGTTTACTTTTTATTAATACTAAACTCAAATATTATTATAGTTAAAGTTTCATTGACTTTTAAGAGCATATAATCTGATGTGTCATAAAATTATGGCCATGCAAGTTCCTTATTTCTTACATTTCTAATCAAAAATCTTATTGAATGCAAAATCATATCCAAAATTTATGGAAAATTTCTTCTCTGTAGGTTTAAATACTCTTACTATAAACATGCTCAAGGTCATATTTCAAGCTTGTAAATTCTTTTTTTTTTCTTTTAATTATAAAATTCTAAACCTGGGGGTATTTCTCAATTAAATGTTTTCAGTGTCTAATGCACTAACATTATAGATGCAAGGTTGAATATTCTTCCAACATGGATATAACAACTTCTAGAAGTAGTATTTCTAGTGAGAAATAATTTGTTGAAATTCATGCTCCCTTCAACATAATTTCAAGAACATTTATATCATGTTACCATGTTTAGATGGTGTTGTAGCTTTACTAAAGGTAGCATATCCTCATAGGATCCTTACAGCCATAAATTCAAAAATTATGACTATAGGTTATATATAATCTTGTACATAATAAAAAACCATGCCCATCCTTTAATAATCATAATTCCAATAAACAGATATGGATAAGTTCATGAAATTTATCTAGGTGCACATTTTTAAATTAGTTTTTGTCTCATTTTTGTTATACCACTCTACATGTAATTTCCTCATGCTATGAAAACCATAGCTTTTATATTGGATAATAAAAAGAAGAAAATTAATAAAGTTTCAAACAAAATAACAAGTCCTTTTAAATATGTTGCAATTCATATGAGTCCAAATAAGGTTTAAGTCTTGCCCTAGATTTTGATACCATAGAACAAGACTATAACTCATTCTTTTATATTTTAGGATACAATTATTCCCAACTAAAGATTACAATAGGAAAAGCATTATCTTATCCACAACACAGAGAAGCAATATACAACTTCAATATCCTTCCATTTTTATCTTGAAGCTAAAATAATAGGTCACTTTGTGAGAACTATAATTAACATATAAAAGAGACCAACAATTTTTGAATAAAAGGTGAAACCCCTTCAAGGAGTTGTGGTGAAATTGATGCGCAACAATATTTCATTTTCTAAGATGAGAGGAAATAATTTTATATGTAATTGAATTTGAAGATCTTAGGATAAGATTGTGCATTTGTATCTTTGACATGGAAACATGGTGATCACAAGGTGACACGCTCAATTATAGTGAAAGGAGTAACCAATTGAATTTTTGAACTAGCTACCAACTATTTTGGTAATATGTTGTGGGGACAATAATTATTTTGTGTTGTTAAGTGTTACACCCCAAATGTAGAGATACTATTTACTATTACTACATAGGGTAAATATAGATGTAATGCGAATTTTGGAAATGAATAAAGTGTGATTGAACCTTGTTATATCATTTGATGTTGTCTTATTTGATGTTATCTATGTTGATGTTATTCATGGTGAAATACTGCATAAAAGTGAATGAGAAGTTATTGAATTATCATTATTCTAACTTTGGAGATGTTTATGTATACTGCATATTGTTATGAACAATTGACTGTTGTGTGCATGTGTTAGTGAATGAAGGTATGGGTTCTATTCCTCCAATCAGAGGGGAAGTATCACTCGAGAGAAGATCTTGGTTGGGTAACCAATAAAAGTAACTATCTGACCATAAATACACACCACATTAGGAAGATTGAGTTGAGTCAGTTTGTGGGTAATAGGTAAATCATCCCTAGTTGTATGTTTACATTTGAGAGTCTTTTTTACTTCTGCATGCATTGGGTGATGTTTATCTATTTGGGCTTTTGAGATCTTTCTTGTGTTTTTACGATCATATGGACAAGTGGGATGCACATGGAAGTATGTTTATATATATGCACATGTGTGTCAATGGGATATAACGACACATATATGCATATGTATAGATATATCAAAAGTTCACACTTATCAATATGTTGGTAACGTGAATGGTTAAATGTGAATGAATGTGAACATACATATGTGTATAGTATATACACATATCCATATGTATATGTATATTGATACATGCGTACGTTGGCGAATGTACATGCTCATACGGATGCATCGATATAGATATACCTACACATACGTGTACATAGAGGTATATACATTTATACATATATATATATATATATGCACACATTTGGTATAATGTGTTTATTATATATTGTATTGCATGTACTCTTATATGAATATATATATATATCAAATGTATTCATACATTATAGACTTGCGATATATATTAATATATATAATATATATATTAGTGGATATTTATAAATATATAAATATATATGTATATAATATATATTACATGTATATTTATATATATAATAATATATATATATTAAACATAAATTATATATGTCAATCGACTATCTCTTATTTATTTGAGCCGATTTAAAAGGTTGACTTATAGTCAATATAGAATATGGATTAAAGGTAGATGTTGACTATGTATTTGTAAGCCGATTTAATAGCTATTGACTGCTAGTGTAAACCGATTATCCTTGTGAATAGAACGCGATATTTAGCATAGATTTGCATTTGATATTTGTTGGATGAGGAAACCTTGACTTGGTCGACGTATTAATTGAGACCATGCTTGACTATGACTCTTGTATTAAGTTGCTATGTCGATTCACTCATCATTTGGGACGTTTGAAACTTGCTATCCGATTTAATAGCTATTGACTGCTAGTGTAAACCGATTATCCTTGTGAATAGAACGCGATATTTAGCATAGATTTGCATTTGATATTTGTTGGATGAGGAAACCTTGACTTGGTCGACGTATTAATTGAGACCATGCTTGACTATGACTCTTGTATTAAGTTGCTATGTCGATTCACTCATCATTTGGGACGTTTGAAACTTGCTATCATGTTTTAGATATTGAATGAGTTTTATGGTGCCAAATGTGAAGGAAGTGAAATTGTAGATGGTGCCACCTTTGAAGTTTTATTTCTTGTAGATGTCTTTCACTGAAACAATTTGAATTCTCTATGTGCACTTTGATCTAGTCTTAGAATTGTTGTCTTGGAAACTAGTCAATCTGTAGGAAGATTTGTTGAGTTTGAGCATAGTTGATCACCACCTTTATACTGAGTTTCATTGCATGAAACTTGTTGTCATTTTGCATGCCTAAATCATATGCTTTGAGGCCAGGCTTGGATACTCTATAAATAGCTGAACTATTCCATTGTGAGGGACACAGTCCTTTCAAGAGATTGTACATCTTTTGCATTTCTTATTTTCTACATTATAACTAGTCATACTTTGCGTAGCATTTTGAGAGAGAGATAGGAAGAGAGTTCTTATAGCTTGTGAGGAGATTATATTTTGAGAGGACTAAGCTATCAACTTGAGAGGGGGAGATTATAGTGACATTTATTGAGAAGTTGAATATCAATTCATTAGCTTCTAGAGAAGGCTACATTGTTGACATTAGTTTGGATAAAGCGATAATAGGCATGGGGATTTCTTCTTCTTTGATTATTTAACTTTGAATGGTGTGTTTTCATGCATGATTGAGATGCCTTTCTAGTATATGCATTAGAAAGTTTAGATTACTTTGAAAAGGAAAGTGAAGTCATTATGTTGTTTTCATGACATGTTTTTATGTACTCCATAATAGGAGATGAGTGTTTATCATAGGTAATATATACAAGGTATAGTGAACATGAAATAACATATGGTGCATATAGCTAAGTTATTTATTTAACTAGGAAAGCTTATGTTTTACTCCTAGGAGAGGTCATCCAGTATGGGAGAGAATTTTATAAACTTACAAGT
Source organism: Sequoiadendron giganteum (assembly GCA_007115665.2). Taxonomy (NCBI): domain Eukaryota; kingdom Viridiplantae; phylum Streptophyta; class Pinopsida; order Cupressales; family Cupressaceae; genus Sequoiadendron; species Sequoiadendron giganteum. The sequence continues at coordinate 183,140,486 of CM021107.1, read as the reverse complement.
AGGGTTATCCAAGTATATGGGTTATCTTTGGAATGATGGACTATCCATAGAGGGAAATACCTAACTTGAGTACTTACTAATTAATTAAGTTTATTCCAAGTAGATTAATATGTTTTAGGTTATCTGGGATGATGGACTATCCATTAAAGGAAATACCTATGCGTAGCTTAAGATAGCCTTAAGTCAAATCGGCCCTGAGTAGTGTATGTGATAGATGACTTCATTCAAAGTACTGAATGATAACACTTTGGCCAAAGTAGTGTGAATTTCTGAGACTCCACTCTAGATTGTGTGACTACCAAGCCTAGACATTGTCAGTTCACCATGATCCAGTATTACATACTAGACAAAGATTGTAGGGTTATAAGTTCTAGTTATGTAGGACACAACACTATGCTCAATTGGTTGGTGTTATCGGTTACTCTACCAATCTCTTCATCGAAGGGAAGGTCCATCTATAAAATGATAGATGTGCGGGGACCGCATTATGAGTCTATGGTTGGCGAAAAAGTGCCTGAGTGATGCTTCTCCTCCACAACAGGCGATAGAAGAACCAAGATTTGAAAGGAAGAATCCCGGACCATCTTATAGCTATTTATTCTAAAGCTCTTTGAGCTATGTATGTAATTGTATGATTTCTTGCATTGATATATTTTTGAAATGAAAAGGAATTCATGTTGTATATATTATGTATCTTGATTGGAAATTGTCAAATAAAGAAAATAATTTTTTTATTGCAATGGCTTGTTACTTGTTTATTTACTCGTAAATTGTAAAATTATAAATTTTTACTTCATAGAAGGGTTAGTATGTTACATGTGGTATCAGAGCTACCGGGTTTAGCTTTGGAACCTATGAGCTTGTCATTTTTCCCGTCCAACATTATCTAATGTTGTGAAATTATTGTGCTAGGATGGTGCGTCTCAAATTAACAGCTCGAAAGTTAGTAATCGAAAACAAGCATTACTTGAAGGCCAAGAAGGAAAAAGAAGCCATTGTTAGAACCTTAGAGGGAACCAACTACAATAATTCTATCTGGTTGAGTGACACTGAAACCTTTAGTCACACACTTTCTCAGATTAGTGATGTGAAGAGGAAGATGAAGATGGAGGCTATGTACAACTACCTACCAACCATCTCACCAGAAAAGTCTGAGTCATTACCACTTTCCAGGGATATGCCTTCAGAAGAAAGTGTTAGCCTGACATTCATCTTTAGGGATCCCAGAGTTCTACCACTAGCTGAAGTAATAACAATTTCTTCAAGTAAAGAGTCTGAGGGATATATACCACAGACACCGCCAGATGAGAAGTGGTCTCATGAAAAAATGTCTGCGAAAAGTGTAGACTACATTGTCGATGAACACCATATTGATATTACCTCTCAAAACTATGTATCAGATGATAAATCCAAAGGTTATTATCATTTTTGGGATAGGTATGAGCAAATGAGAGACAAAAAGAAAGATAGAGAACAACAATTGTCTCAGTCTGTAGGTTATACTCCTTTAAATTTTGTGTTTAAGAGTGAATCCAAAGGATACTCTCCACTCGACTATCTGAATAGTCACTCCATGTAATCAAAATGATATTGAAATCCTAATGAAATGAATAAAAATTATTCGTTTATCAAAACAAGTGTGTGCTTAATCTTATGTGGAATTCTTGTGTACATGTGAATGTTTACTTTTATGTTTCTATAAGATAATTGATAACATAATTTAGCCTAACATGGATAAAAAATTTAGATAGGAACCAATCACATAAGCATGGTGAGGACACAAACTAATCCTAGTGCAAGACAGGAGGTTGGACAAGGAACCACTGGAGTAGAAGCTAGGCTTGACCAAATCTTGGCAAGGTTGGCTAAACTTGAACAAGAAAGAGTTAATGATAGGGTAGAAAAGGAAGTACCCATTAATGAACATGAAGGAGAAAATTCTTCCCATGGGCATGGTGAAAACCATAATCATGAGAAGGAAAAATCACCTACGCCATCTCTAGAAAGGAATAAGAAGCTTGTAGCTTCAGAACTTTCTAGATACATGAATAAGGTTATGCCACCCAAGTTTGATGGACGTGTTGGAGGTGATGAGGCTGAGGTGTGGCTTGTTCAAATGGAAAAGTATTTTGAGATATGTAACTATGATGAAGTTACTAAAGCTGCATGGGGTGTGTATCAGTTAGAAGGAGAAGCCTCTAACTGGTGGATGAACAAGAAGTTGGAACTTAATATCAACTCATGGAAACTAACATGGGGAGAATTTGTGGATATTTTCTGCAAAAGATGGTTACCACAACTTTACTATGACCAAAAAAATTCGTATTTCCAAGGTTTGAGGCATGGTAGCATGATAGTCAATGAATACTGGGAGAATTTCAGCTGACTTTTGTGCTATGTTCCCATATATCAGAAGGATGAGCGCTTCCATATTAGGAAATTTATAATGAAACTCAATAGCCAGATTGGAGGAGAAGTGGATATGCATGGTCCAACAACAATGGATCTTGTATATGAGAAAGAAATTAAGTAGGAGAAAAAGCGGGCTAATTCCACTCATCAAGAAAGAAGAGAGCAAAAGAAGGATGTGGAAGTTCCTAACAAGATAGTTCCTAAGAAGGAGGTATTTGTGCAAAATGCTCCAAGACAAAAGGGGAAAAGATTATGTAATAATGGAAAAGATGCTAGGAGAGAGTGGAAAAGGAATGATACTAGCATGGGTAATACCAATAAGGTTAGTGAAAGTACCAACAAGTTTGGAGAAACCATAGGGAAAAGAGGGCCGCCTACATGATGTTTTATATACAGAGGGGATCACTATGCTAGTGAGTGTCCCAATAAAATTTTGGATCGCGACCATATGGTAATCCATTACCCACTCAATAAGCAATGTTTCAGCATAAGATACATGCAACAATGGACAATCGTCAGGCAGAGTACCAAGTAACTCCAGTTGAAACGCCGGGTATTTTATTTGACCTACCTATTTCTATTCTTATTGATATGGGTGCAACTGATAATTTCATTTCACCTAGAATAGCTAAAAATTTATCTAGAAAGGCAAGACACATGGCAATGTCTTGGAATGTAGAGTATGCAAACCAGACAAGAGCAAAGGTGGATCAATGTCTATTCGAGGCTAGGATAGAACTACAGAGTTTTTCTATAGAATTTAACCTTTATGTCACACCTCTAGGATCATATGATGTTATCCTAGGAATGAATTGGTTTTGGAAACATAGGGCTATAGTAGACTGCCATGCTAAGACTGTAGAATGCCTAGATAATTTTGGAAATCAAGTTAAATTCCAAGGGATACCAAGGGAGGTTAGGGTTCAACAAATTACGACAATGCAACTTATAAGAGCTAAGAAGAAAGGGTGTAAACTCTTTGTTGTAAATATTAAAGAACTTGAGAAGGATAGAGATGATTCGGTGTTCCAAACTTTACAGGAACTAGAAGATGGTGAAATAGATGAAACTGAAAAATTAGATATGAAGAATTATCCAATATTAAGGAAATTTTTTGATGTGTTTCCAGAGGAGTTACCATGGTTGCCTCTGAGAAGAATATTTGACTTTTCTATAGATATTGTTTCAGGGTCAAAACCTATTTCTAAAGTACCCTATAGGATGACAACCACTGAACTTATGGAACTTAAGGCACAATTGGATGAATTATTGTTGAAAGGACTGATAAGACCAAGTGTATCACCTTGGGGAGCGTCAATCATCTTTGTTAAGAAGAAGGATGGTGCATTGTGTTTGTGCATCGACTATTGTATGCTCAAAAAAGATATGGTTAAGAACAAGTATCTATTGCCACGCATTGACGACCTTTTTTATCAAATGAGGGGTGTTGCCGTATTCTCTAAAATAGATCTGAGATCTAGATATCACCAACTAAGGGTTAAAGATGAAGATATCTTTAAAATCGCATTCAGAACTAGATATGGTCACTATTAGTTCATTCTTTTAAGTTTTGGTTTAACAAATGCACCTGCATCATTCATGAACCTAATGAATAGTGTGCTTAGGGATTACCTTGAAAAATTTGTACTAGTTTTTCTAGATGACATTTTGATTTATTCTAGAAATGAGGAAGAATATTGCAAGAATTTAGAAATAGTCCTACAATATTTGAGAGAGCATAGGTTGTATGGTAAAATTTCCAAGTGTACATTCTTCCAAAAGAGGGTACATTATTTAGGCCATGTGATTCTAGCAAATGGAATTTCCATAAATCTAGCTAAGATCAAAGCAGTAATTGAGTGGCCTATACCTAAGAACATATCGGAGGTACAAAGTTTCATGGGTTTGGCAGGATATTATAGGAATTTTATCGCAAACTTTTCTAAGACCGCTTTTCCAATTACCTCTTTGCAAAACAAAGGAAAGAGATTTGAATGGAATGAGAAGTGTCAAGAGTCTTTCGACCTACTCAAAGAGAAATTAACCACTGCATCGATCTTAAAAGTACCAGATCCTAAAGGTAACTTTATGGTAATTATAGATGAATGCAGAGAAGGGTTAGGAGGTGTGTTGATGCAAGATGGGCAAGTAATTGCATATGAATCTAGAAATCTGAAACCATATGAGATGAATTATGCATCACATGATTTAGAGTTGGTAGTTGTAGTTCGTGCATTGCAAATGTGGAGGCACTATTTGCTAGGAAAACCCTTTGAGTTGAAAATTGACCATAATGGGTTAAAGTACTTGTTTACTCAACATAATTTGAATGCAATACAAAGGATATGGTTAGATTTAATAGATGACTATGATTTTAATATCAGTTATATTAAGAGAAAATAAAATTGGGTTGTTGATGCATTAAGTTGAAGACGTCACATTGCTTCGATTGTAACAATCCAAACTGATTTCAAGGGGCAAGTAAGTTCCAAAAGTGCAAGGAGGATGAGTATTACTTGCAAGTGAAGCAAGCACTCACAAATAATCTACAAGACTCTAGGTATGAAGGTTTTCAATTTGAACCTAGTGGAATACTTAGATATAAGGGTAGAATGTATGTGCCTAACATAAAGGAATTAAGGAATCTAGTATGGAAGGAAATACACGAAGCACCATACTTCGGACATCCTGGAGTGAGAAAAATGATGGCTGATGTAAAATCATTATACTTTTGGAAGGGAATGAAGGGAGATGTCGCTAGTTTTGTGGCTAGGTGTCTTAAGTTTCAAAGGGTGAAAGCTAAGCATCATCATCCTGCAAGCTTGTTATACCCGCACGATAAACCAGAAAAGAAGTGGCAAATCATAAGTATGGATTTTGTGCAAGGATTGCCTATGTCAAGGAATAAGCACAATGCCATACTGGTGGTAGTAGATAATCTTACAAAATTAGCACATTTTATACCAGGGAACCTAACTGATGAAGCAACCTTCATAGCAAAGAAACTTGTGAAGGAAGTGTTTAGATTGCATAGAATTCCTGAAAAGATAATTTCAGATAGGGATGCAGGAGTCACTTCTAGGTTTTGGAAAACCTTATTTTTTGTACTAGGGACTCAATTGAATATAAGCTTAGCGTATCATCCAAAAACGGATGGGCAAACAAAAAGGGTAAGCCAAGTTTTGGAAGATCTACTTAGGATGTATTGCATGGATCAATAGTACAAGTGGGCAGATTACTTACCCTTAGTTGAATTTTATTATAATAACTCTTACCATTCTGCAATGAAAATGGCTCCTTTCGAAGCTTTGTATGGCCGAAAGTGTCGAACTCCTATAAGTTGGGATAAACTTGAGGATCGAGTAATTCTTGGGCCAAAAATGTTGCCTAAAATGGAAGAGCAAGTTAAGGTAGTTAAGAAAAGGTTAGTTGAAGCTAAAAATCGACAAAAAAGCTATCCTGGCGCTAAGAGAGTATCCCATAATTTTTCTTTAGGTGACAAAGTATTGTTGAGAGTAAAACCTCACAAGAGCTCCATTAAATTTGGAAAGTCTTCTAAGCTAGCCCCACATTACGTTGGACCTTTTGAGATTCTAGAGGAAGTGAATCTAGTAGCCTATCGAATCAAGTTGCCACCAGCTCTTGCCAGAATGCATAATGTCTTCCATGTGTCCTACTTTAAAAAGTATATACAAGGGGATAATCATGTAATTGATTGGATTGCTTTATAGGTATGGGACCCCAGAGTAGTAACTCTCGATCTCGTCAAGGTGCTAGGAACACATAAGCTACGCTTGCATAACAAAGAGGTCTTGTAGTGTAAAGTCTAGTGGGACCAGTACACAGAAGACACAGCTACTTGGGAGGACTATGCGGAAATTCAACATAAATTTCCTCATATTCTTAGTGCTTTTGAGAATGTTGAATAATGTAATGTTAGTTGTTATGTTTGGAATAATACCTTAGGTCATTGGGGATGATGATTCATAAGGGGAGGAGTATGTTACGCCCCAGATGTAGAGATATTATTTACTATTACTGCATAAGGTAGATATGGGTGTAATGCAAATTCTATAAATGAATAAAGTGTGATTGAACCATGTTATCAATATGATTGTTATCTCATTTGATGTTGTCTCATTTGATGTTATCTCTGTTGATGTTATTCATGGTGCAATATTGCATAAAAGTGAGTGACAGATTATTGAATTATCATTATTCTAGCTTTGGAGATGTTTATGTATACTGCATATTGTTATGAACAATTGACTGTCATGTGCATGTGTTAGTGAATGCAGGTATGTGTTCCATTCCTCTAGGTGGAGGGGAAGTATCACACGGGAGAAGATCTTGGTCAAGTAACCGGTAAAAGTAACTATTTGAGCATAAACACACACCACATTAGGAAAATTGAGTTGAGTTAGTTTGTGGGTAATAGGTAAGTCATCCCTACTCATATGTTTGCATTTGAGAGTCTTGTTTACTTCTGTATGCATTGGGTGATGTTTATTTGTTTGGGCTTTTGAGATCTTTCTTGTGTTATTATGATCATATGGACAAGTGGGATGTGTGTGGAAGTATATTTATATATATGCACATGCGTGTCTATGGGATCTAATGACACATATATGCATATGTATAGATATACCACATGTTCACACTTATCAATATGCTGGTAACATGCATAGTTATATGTGAATGAATGTGAACATATATACATGTGTATAGTATATACACATATCCATATGTATATGTATATTGATACATGCGTACATTGGCGCATGGACACGCTCATATGGATGCATCAATATAGATATACCTACACATACATGTACATAGAGGTATATACATTTATACATATACATATTGTAGACACCTAAATTTGGACACTTCATTTGTCCAAATTTATCCCTTTTTCATCTAAATATCCTCTTATTTGCATTAATTAAGTAATATTGCTATTATTTAATTAATACCCTTAATTCTTCTAAATCCCTAAGGTATTCAATTAATAATTAAATACCTTACCCTTTATTCTCCTTTTCAATGAATTAAATAAATATGAAATTTATTTGTTTCCTCACATGTCACATCCTTTTCCTTAATCTTAATCCATCCTCTAATTTCTTCATTAGGGATGTGCACATGCCTAATCCTTGATTAGGATGTGTCACATCCTCCAAATTTTGCAAGTTGGCCTCTAATCTTCCTTAATCACTAATCATCTTCTAATCACTAATCAGTTAAGCCTAATCATGGTCAACTCTCCCCATCCCCCAAGTAATTTTTAATTCATTACTCCACTCTTCCCCATGTGAATTTTTAATTCACATTTATTCCTCCAAGGAATCTTCTCTTCCCCATGCAAGTTCTAGAACCTTTGACTTGTCACATCACTCACATGTGTGAAAATACTACCTTTTTAAGGACCTTGTTTTATCCAAGGTACTTTCCACCTCTCCTTTTGGAACCTTGTCTTATCCACTAGATTCTTCCAATCATGTGAATTTTTAAGTCACTTCTATTCACCCAAGATTCTCCTCTTCCTTATGTGATCATTGAGAGGTCGCATCATCCCTTTTCCAAGGTACTTGTCCTTCCTCCACATCATGTACCTTTCTTCCACCTCACTTCCACATCATCCTATCTTAAGCCACCTCACATTCCACATGTCAAGATGTGAGGGCTTGTGAGTCCTCAACTCACCATAGCCCTCCATCTTGGCCTTGTTGGTTTAATCTCAACCGTTGAATTCTCTAGAGAATTCAAATTTCTCTATAAATACCTCCCTCTCTTCTCTCATTTGACAACACTTAGTCATTTTCACCCTTATGCTACCAAATTTCTCACTTAATTTGTAAGCACCATATTACCCAGTTAGCCATTAGTACTTGAATCCACCATTATCACACCTTCAATCATCTTGCATCCCATCTTGCATCTTAATCTCATTTTCCATCCAAGGAGCATACAAAACATACCATATCAAGGGCCAACCAAGGAATTTCTATAGCAAAGAAGGTATAATCACTCGTTTTGTTGTTTCATCTTATTTCTTTGCATTTTCTTTCCTTAGGCTAATCTTGAGGTGTACTCTTTGTGTTCTTCCTTTAGTGCATTAATAGTTATTTAGCATCTTTAGAATAGGATAAAACATTTAAGGGATCACATTTCTAGCATGCCCGGTGGGACTCACAAATGGGTCCCTTGATTTTACGTTTGTTATTGTTGAGTTTTTTTGCAGGTCTAGGTCGCAGAGGGGTGGATTTTCCCTATAGAGGGGCGAACTTGCCCACCCGTGAGCTACAAAGGGGCAAACTTGCCCTCTAATCTACTACAGAGGGGCGGATTTCCCCCCCCTATTCCCACTTTTTCCTAATCTTTACTATAGAGGGGTGGATTTGCCATCTTGTTTCCACTTTTTTTGACATTTTTACTACAGAGGGGTGAACCTGCCCTACTATTTCACTGTTTCTGACAATCTTACTGCAGAGGGGCGGACCTGCCCTACTGGATCACTATTTTTGACATTTTTACTGCAGAGGGGTGAACCTACCCTACTGGTTCACTGTTTTCATTGCAGAGGGGCGGATTTGCCCTGTTGTTCCCACTATTTTGACTGTAGAGGGGCAGATTTGCCCTAAACAACACGCTTTAGAAGTTGGATTTCTTGCTAATACTTTGCAACATACTGTTGTAATTCACAAAGAACGAAGGATAAAATGACTAACATTTGTTTGTAGGCCCATCCATTTATTCAAATTTTAAAGCCTTTCCTTGTTGTTTTCATCTAGGCACATAACTTAATTAAAGGGGGAAGTAATATTTACTACTTGGTGTGCATGTTTTTGTGTTACCCAAAGGGGTCACTAGTTTATTTTCACTTTCCCCTTGCACTTTGTGTGATCCTGGGGAGTAGTTGGAAACAGTTAGTGCCTTCTTTTCAGAGGGACCTGCTTGGGGATTTCATCACCCCAAGGGACAATCCCAACCACGCGTACCGACGGGATATAAAAAGGGGGAGAGCCAAAGTTGTACCCCAATCCAGTCATGTCATGTTTGGTGAAGCGTCGAAGCTAGGGTGATACCTAGATAGACGTGAAGAGTTGGTATGAGCCCTTCAGTATCTCGTTGGAGTTCCTCACTCATGCTTGTGACGGGCTGGTGTTCACGGTCTGGGCCTCACGTACCGAGAGTATATCGAGGACTCCCTAGAAGCCTTGTATATCCTAGATTAAGACCTTTTGGCCATACCCTTAACACTAATCATAGGATCGTGCTTGTCTAAACTGTCTTTTTGTGAGAAACTAGTAAATTTTTGATAAGTCAACCTCATTATTGTCATTTCAAAGTCCTTGCCATAGTCATTCTCATCTAGACCAAGTTCGTGTTTTCCATAGAAGGGCGGATTTGCCTTGCTATTTAGACTTTTTTTTTATATTTGACTGCAAAGGGGCGGATTTTCCCTCCTGGTTCACTGTTTTGACTATAGAGGGGCATATTTTCCCTCCTAGTTCATTGTTTTGATTGTAGAGGGGTGGATACACCCTTCTGAACAGACAATTTCACCCCGTTTGACCATTTCAAGTCTTTGTTTGACCATTTCAAGCCTTCGTTCAATCGTTTAATTGCTCCAAGCATCCATTTAACCATTCCAAGCCTCCATTTAACCATTCCAAGCACCCGTTTTCTTGTTTTCACGTTTTGAGAAATCGTCCCCCTATTTCGAACGTCTTGTCATCATATTGAGTGATCATCCCCTCAGTCAAGGCAATCATCCCCTCGTTTTGAGCACCTATTTACTTAATCCAAACATTCGTTTCTCCCCATTTTTCACTAAAAGGAAAGCTTCCATACATTCTGTTTCAAGCCATCATTTCCTCATTGCGAGTAAACTACCATACATTCCAAGAATCAAGCTCCCCATCCCAATATTTGTTTATCCATTCTGATCGATTGTTTACTTGTTTTGAGCTTTCATCTCCGCAACCTAAGTGCCATTTATCCATTCCAATCAATCGTTTATCAGTTCTGAGTGCTTGTTCATCCACTCCAGTCATCTATTTCCCCAATCTGATTATCTAACACCCCATTCCAATCACCCATCTCTGTGTTCTAACAGTTTGTTTACCTACTCAGAGAGTCCAAAAGTAGTGGGGCAGACCTGCCCTATAGTGGGGCGTACCTGCCCTCCAAAAGGGGAAAATCTACCCCTTTGTTCCCTGCAAAAGGGAAAATCCGCCCTTCTGTGATAGAAGGGAAAATCCACCCCTCTGTAACAGAAGGGAAAATCCGCCTCGGAACGGCAAGTTCTCCCCTCTGCAACAAAAAGTTGGCAAACATATCCAGCTTTCAAATCCAACTCGCGGAATCAATCCCATCATATTCTTCAATCCTATTCTAATCAGAGATTTGATCCCATCATCCGAATTTGAGTCCATATCTATTATCAAATCATTCATCCCAATCATCTACACTTCATTTCGAGGGTTTAGATTTTTATGCAAAAACTTCCAGAGGCCATAACTTTTGACTCGGATATGGGTTTTGGTTGAAATTTTATGGTTAGTTGCATTGTGAGGTGGCATGTCGATTCCCTAGAGCTTTGAGTTGGTTGGACCATGTTTCAACAGATTTTCGAGGCCTCAAAGTTTCATCTTGACCCTCAAAATCACAATTTAGTGTTTTTTTCTAGTTTCTGAAAAATCATTTTCGTTAATAACTCAGAATGCATGTCTTAGATTTGGGATGTTAGTTAGCAATTTATCCTATCTTAGTATTGGGTATTTTTTGGGAAAACCTGAAGTCTCAAGGGTACGCCTATGAAGTTTCCTTAAATGGCAAAATCTGACAATTTTTGAAAACTGCCAAATCTGGCAAAAATCTGATTGTTAACACCTTGCATCCTCTAGTTAAAACCCCTGAACTTGTTTTTGAATCAATCCTATCATATCCTCTGATCCAATCCCAATCTAAGATTTAATCCCATCTTCCTAATCTGAGCTTTAATCTAATCCTAATTTGAGCTTTCATCCAACCCAAATTTGAGCTTTAACACGATCCTGCTTCGAGAAGCTGTTCACCCATTTCGGCAACCAGTTTTCCCATTCTTAGTGTTGTTCCCTTGACCAGGGAACCCGTTTACTCATCCCGACCATCCGTTTGTCCATTCCGAGTATCCATTTGCTCATTCTGAGCAATCATTCCCTCTTTTTGACTAGTTGTTTACACATTCTGTGAAGCTGTTTCGGCAACCGATTTTCCTGTTTCGAGTGTTGTTCCCTTGATCGTGGGACCCGTTTACACTGGCCAACCATCCATCCATCCATCCATTCTGAGTATCCATTTTCTCATTCCAAGCAATCGTTCCCTCTTTTCGGCCAGCTGTTCACCCATTTCGTGAAGCTATTCACCCATTTCGGCAACCAATTTTCTTGTTCTGAGTGTTGTTCCCTTGTTCAAGGGACTCGTTTACCCAAGCCAACCATCCGTTCATCCATTCGCAGTATCCATTTGCTCGTTCCAAGCAATTGTTCCCTCTTTCCAACCAGTTGTTCACCCATTTCGGCAACCAATTTTCCCGTTCTGAGTGTTGTTCCCTTGTTTAGGGGACCCATTTACTCATCTCGACCATACGTGCATCCATTCTAAGTATCCATTTGCTCATTCTGAGCAATCATTCCCTCTTTCTAACCAACTATTCACGCGTTCTGGGAAACCGTTCACCCATTTTGACAACCTGTTTTTCTAAGGTATACAATTTTCTACACTACACAATCAATATAAATGATGCCTTTCTTTAAGAATTTTGAGATACCAAATTTTGATAAATATGAGGGAAAGGGAGACCCTTGTTATCATGTTGAATAATTTTTCATGGCATGCCAAGAAGTTTCCTATAGTGATGTATAACTTATGAGACTCTATCCTTATAATTTAGGAGGACAAATACTTAAGTGTTTTTACACCTACCTCAAGGATCCATTCAATCCTTTGTTAACTTGGTGGAGAAATTTTAACCCATTTCTCTTATAATGTTGAACATGCAAGTTAAATATTTAATCTTTGTAACAGTAAACAATAAAATGAGGAAGTTTTTTCTTCCATTCCTTCAACGATGGAGGAGTCTTAATAGTCACTTTCCTTAACCAATAGAAAATAAATAACTTTTCCATATTTACATCACAAATATTAATCCTAAAATGGGCTTTCATCTACAAGTCCATGTGTACCCACTTTTGACAAAATTATTGACAAGGGAGTCACCAAATTTTGACAAGGGAGTCACCATTGAGAAAGTCCTTGTTGCCAAAGGTTTAGTCAAGGTATATATCAAAGATAAAGATAACAATAACCAAACCAATGACAAATCACACTTTTGGGCTAGAAATACAAATATTATCAATGATGGGGTAATTGACTCCACACTCATACAAACTACACAAAAAGTGCATGAACAGACAAATCCTAGTGTCCAAAATTTCCAACATCAAATGCATGTTAGCATACCACAAGGACAATAAAAAACCCATAACCATTCAAAATATAAGTACACTTCCACGGGGAACCTATTAAAGTTGTATTTCAAAAACTGGTTCAATCCAACCTAATAAAATTTCCACACCCCCAACCTTTCGATGATAATATACCCAAACCTACATGGAACAAACAAAATGAATACTATGGGTGTAGTGTAGAAAAATGTAACCCTTTACATTTTCACACTTATTTGGTCCCTCTTAATTAAAATGGATTTAATTGTGCCTTAATTTAGTGTTGTAAAGTGTGTCCCTTTACACTTTCACACTTATTTAGGGCTCCTTTAATTAATAGAGCTTAATCATGCCTTAATAAACCCTATAATTCATTTGCAAGCCTAATAAATTACATTTTCAGAAGGGGAAACCCAACATTAATTAATGCCAATACATTGCACTTCACCTTAAGCAATGTGTGTCCTAGGTTTAGGGACCTAGGACCCATTCACCCATGGGCGAATGGGTCCTCCCTAAGACCTTGAACCCATTTCTAAAGCATGTTTTGGCGATATTTTTATCATCCTAAATTCAAATTTCAAAGGCCGACTTGTAATGTTTTAAGTTTGGGAAATTAAGGATAAACATCTATAAATACAAGGCTATTTCATCAAATCAAGTCTAATTTTTTAGAGAAGTTTTGAAGATTAATTTCACAAGAGAAATATTATTGTCAAGATAATTCAAGAGTAGATTTATTCATCATTTTTTGTAGTATTCAAGATCCATTTATCATGTCAAAGTTATGTTCAATCATGCATGTTTTTGGAGCTAACATGGTGATGTAGGTTTCAAAGATTCAAGTCAAGATTCAAGTCAAGATTCAAAGCAAGATTCGAGTATCAAGATCCATATCTATTGAAGCCATTTCATGCAAGATCAACATCAACATTTCAATCCTTCAAAGGTTTAATTAAGGGTTTGGTGAGTTGTGACATTGAGTTGTTCATTCATCATCCCTTTCATGCTATTTTATTTTATTTCAAGGTTTAATTACCAAAACGGGGTTTGACCAAGGAAAACCCCCATTCACCAAAAACAAATCATTTCCCCCCTCTCTTTGTGTGTTGCATATTTACAGGTTGAAGAAAAGTTGAAGATCTCAAAGTTGCAAAGTTGCAAAGTTGTCACCTTTGTTGTCATATCATGGAAACTCAAATACCAGATCTATTTCTGACTATCCGACAGTGAACCCGAGAATTTGGAAGTGTAGACACAAGAGTAGAGGACCTAGAAACTAATTTTGAAAAGCCCTACATAGGACCCATTCACCATAGGGTGAATGAGTCCCATGACAACTTCTGAAAACAATGTTTTTTGAGAGGTACACAGTATTTTCCATTCTTAGATTTTCCATAAGCTTTATTGTTTCTAATAGTATTATGGTTCATACAAAAAACCCTCTTTTTACATATCTTAAATGAGTGCATTTGGTATTTTTAATCTTTCTCCCAAAACCCCTGTTCAATCATTTTTGTCAAGACACTTTGCGACTATTTTTTTGAGATTAGTTTTAAGTGTCCACTCATCTGAATTACTTGAAATAAATTGTGTTGGATAGATCTATGTTTAATCTACTCAGATCTGGTCTTACATTTTAGTTTTTAGTTGGTTTACTATTTTTAGTGTTTCTCCCAAAATATCATTTGACCTAGACCCCCATCCTAACACAAAAAAGGGAAATTACAAGATTCCTCAAAGAATTCATTCACCTCAGGGTTGAAAGTGGATTTTGACTTGACGGATATCATTTCCTGAATGAAATAGAAGAATGGGTAGGTTCATTCACCCCATTTTTCCATTTTTATTTATAGTTAGTTTCGTGAAACATCCCAAGTTTAGTATAAAACTCCAGTATTTAAACATTCTAATTTCTGATTTGGAGTGCATTCAAACCCTAGATCTAGGATTTGAATTAATTCATTTCATTTAGGGTTTCTAAATTGGGCAGAAAGTTGCATTGAATTTTAGGTGTAAACTTGCATTTTGCATTGATTTTAAATTTGAAAATTCAACAAAAATTGCATAAGGTTAGATTGATTTTACATAGTATTTACATAATAACATACTTTTAGTCCCTAAAATCAGAAAATTGGATCAAAATTGCATTTCAAAAAGTGTCATATAGTTCATCGTTTATCATTAATTTTATTTGCATTAGGTCATCAAATTCTGGAAAATTCTATTACAGAAGTACCAATCTGAAACTTGGAACAAAGAACACATATAATCACTTAGAAATTGCATTTTTCATTAAAAAAAAACATTGTATAGGGACCCATTCGCCCATGGGTGAATGAGTCCTTCAGGGCCTCTTAAAACCATCTTTTTTTAGCTTTTTTATGGTTTTTTGCACTTCCTAGATCTCCCGGTAACCCCCTGTTTCAGTTTGGAAAGTTTCAGTAATTTATGATTTATGCATGGAGGTCGCCCAAGGACTCATGATAGAAGAGACACCATGCCCTCCCACTCTATCATGTAATGTCACTGTTGATGGTGAAAATGACACAAACAACATTAAAACAAAATATTTCTACTCTATTTCTCCTGAAAAAGAAAGATGACATATAGTAGCCTAACTCCCAAGGTCCTGGTAGTTGGTTCTCAACTGTCTGGTGTCACCCAATCGGTCCATGCAACTATAATATTCAAGGGGCCTGTGCTGGTAACAAAGAATGCAAACAATGACTCATTTTACCGAACTGTTTTAGTAAATCAAGGGGGTTTCAAACAAAAGAAAAAGATAGATCAGAGGGTAAACCAGTAAACATGAACAAAACTCATTTAGCATCCGAACATATACCTTCAACAATGAATGTTTTCCAATTAGATCAAAAAAACCAAAGCATGATACAATTCACAGAATAATCTATACAATTGTATGCATCTGAGGTGCTTATTTTAATTCGCCTATCACAACTATTTCAAAGATTTTTTAAAAGAACACACATTCATTCATTGCCAAGATCATAGATCAACAGACTTCAATAAATTTAATCCAATAATAATCTAACAAGATAATCCTTAAATCCAGCTTCTTCTAATGACTTTCATCACATAAGAAACAATCATGCTTCAGCACAATCACTGGCATGCAGATAGATTATAACTTATCAGCCTTATCAAGTAAAACTTAATTCTAACACCATATTGCATAAACTTGTAATTTCATTTAACTGTAAAATTCAAGTAACAATGTATCTCTGTAATCACTACAAAATTCTATCTCCTAATATCAGGTGGCTAATTCTATTCTCTATCAGTCGACCCTTACAATATGATACCCAAAGGGTATTTATAGATATAGAAAATTCAAACTCCACTTCTATTTTAAGTCATCCACCCTTTTAGGGTTTTACAATTATCCTTGGAAACTCAGTTAAACTGGAAGAAAAGAGAATAGAAAATAAGAAAGTCATGCGCTCCAAAACTATCAGTGTTGCATGCAACATGCAAAGAAGAAGAAAGCCATGCATGCAGGAGATTTATGCATGTGAAGTTGGTTCTACAATAAACTCATCATAATTGGCGAAGAATTGTTGTAGTACATCTAATTATGGCCCATCAACCTAGCTGTCCTCAAACTTAATTCGCTCCAATTCTGCTGCAACAAACCCTCTCATATCCTTTATCTTTGTCAACTCTCTTTTAGCAGCCTTTATCTCTTCTTTGATGTCTATCAGTCGATCTATCAACAAATCTTCACCATCATCTCCTTTTTGCATGAGTCCTTTAAACCTTTCGCCCCATTTCTCTTTTATCTAGCTTAAAGGCAGGCCCTCTTTTGTTAGTATATTAACATCTACTATGATGGCAATGACCGCCTCCAACTCCTCAAATTGTTCAGTTAGATCCTTAACAGCATCTTGGAATTCATTTCTATGTTTGCACAAGAAATATGTTCTGAATCGGAGTATACGATAGGTCTTTTCCACAAAATCTTTATTATCCTTCTTGAGTATTGACTGTTCAAGAAGAGTAGTCAAAGGCAATGTACTAACCTTCTTCAATTTCTGACTATATTCTTTATATTCCTCTTCCTGCTTCTCCAATGCCTCAATATATTGATGCATTTCCCCTATCAACTCTTTTGTCCCTTTGTGAACCTCAAAACTTTCAACCAAAATTTCACCTACTTCTTGATTTAACTTGTCAACCCACCTATCTAACATCTCCGCTTTGCCCCTTACTTGTACTAAATCATCTACCTCCTTTTTGCTCAGCAAAATTGGAGTCTCAATAGCAACTACCTATTGTGATCTTGGAGAAGAGACACTTTTCAAAAAGGAATGTTATTGATCTAACTGAGCCTTAAGCTCATCTTTCTTCTGCTTATCCTTTAACATCCTTGACTTGGTTGTCGAAGCTACCACATCAATTAGATTCATCTGCTGATCTCTGGTAGGCCTTCCCAAGTTAACAGTACTTAATTGATAATCTGTTAACTGCATGTCTCCTACCTCCTTTTCTATCATCGGTATGGCACATTCAACAACAATTTCTCCCTTATCTATGAGCTTGGTGGTGTGTAGGATCTTGGGCTTCTTTTTAGGCCTTTCTTGTTCAATCTCCTTCATCATATCCTCCCAATTGAGAGGTTCTGAAGGTGTTACTATTCTTTTCTGTAGGTCCAATTTCAACCAAGTGGGAGCACATGGAGCAGTAGTCATCATAGTGGAAGAAGAAGTAATAGTAGTAGTAGAGGGTGGTTGCACATTTACTTGGGGTTGAGAATCAACCCTTGGTTCCTCTTGTTGTTCTTGCACCACATGCATCTGTACAAGCTTTTTAGCCTCTTCCCTATCTTTTTGTTCCTGTATCTTCTTACTTTCTTCTTCCTTCTTCAACCTCTCTTCCTCCAATCTTGTTTTCTCCAATTTTTCTTTTCTTTCTTCTTCCGATCTTTTCTTTTCCAGCCTCTCTTTCTCTAATCTTTCCTTCTCTAAAGCTTCTTCAACAAGCTTTTCTTTCTCTAGAGCTTCTTTCTCCAATTTTTATTTCTCTAGTCTTTTTGCCTCTAGAGCTTTAAGCTTTCTACCTTTTCTTCTTCTTCTTGTTGCTTTCTAACTATCTCTTCAGCCTCTCTTTCCTTTCATAATCGTTCTGCTTCTTCTTCCTTTTGGTGAGCTTCCTCAGCAAGCTTTAACTTGGCAACCAGAACTTCCTTCTCCCTCTGGTGTCTTGCCTTCTCTTCCTCAAGGTCATGAATCTTTTGTATTAATTCTAACTTATCATTTTCCTCTTTAACCTTGAGTTCATGCTCCTGTTGCCTATGTTGCCTCTCTACTTCATCAGCTCTTGACTTAGCTTCAATTTGTTGCTGTTGTAGTATGGCATCAGCTTGTGTCTTAGCATCCCTTAACTTTTTCTTTTCTATTGTAGTAGCTTTTGCATCAGCATCCTTTTTAACTTCTTCAAACAATGCCCACTGCTCCTCTTGTGTCATTACCTGTTCAACATCCTCCTCTAGAGGCATATTCTCTTGCACATCCTTCTCTGACATAGTCTCATCTGAGTCTGTTCCAACATCATGAATCTCTACCCCTTTTCCCTTCATGGATTCAACTATGTCATAAAGAGTTTCCTTGAGCATCTCTTCACTTTGCTTCTTTGCAAGTGGGACTTGAGTAGAAGATTCACCTAATGTAGGTGTTGAAACAACCGATCCCATTTGAGCATCTCCTTCTTGTGTTTATGTTTCATCAACTGCTGCTTCAAGTTCTATTTCTTCAATGTCTGGAGGAAGGAACTCCAAAGGCTCCTTAGGAGGTGTCTTTCTTTTGAGCCTTTTATACCCTTTCCCCTTTTTAGGAGCTGGTCCTTAAGGAGCTTTGGTTCTTAGAACCAACCATTGAACACTTCTATCCAAGACTGCTCTTCCTATCTACTTAATATCAATAGTTTCCTCACTATCCCAATCAATTGGATCCAAAATTTTAGTTCCAATGTTTAAAGCTTCATAAGATGGATCCAATACAACTCCATCAGCCACCAATGTGTCAGGAATTCCATTTTTGACTCCAAACTTTGAGATGAGTTCGATAGGTAATATTTCATAATTCTTCTTCCTCAAATCATACTCATCATGTCGGTCACTCCAGAAATCTTCTAATAAATTGAAATGCTTGCCAAACACAAAAGGCAACAAGGCATTCATCTTACCCTTCGGGTCAAAATACTTACGAGCTGTATATAAACCTAACTTTAACTGTATCAGCTCACTGCATACCACCTTTGCTCCTACCAAATGCTGACAACTATACTCACCCAATTTCATGGGGAACTTGTGACATCCTATCTTATGTTTTAATCCAAACCGAGCATTAACTTCAAGAGCCTGATATACAAACTCCATCAACACTATCCTGTTATTGCAACACCTTGGCAGTTAATGTGGATGGCCTTCAAAACTAGCTAGCTTGAAATATGTAAACCTGGGGTATTGAATATACCAACATCCCCATTCAGCAATAAATGCCATGGCTTCTTGAATTAGACTGTACCCTACATCTCCATTAAGTTGGTTAATGACCACATATATGAATGCATCATTAACCCTTCTGAATTGAGTCTCAGCAACTTGTAGAGACAGCTGGTTATAATGCTCCCACACCTTCTGTCCCTATAATACTCCCCTTATCCCCACTCTATTCAGACCTGGGAAGATACCCAACCTTGCTGCTGCATACACAATGTAAGAAGTCCTAAAAAAGCATTTAGTCTCCCTGATGTTGGTCAGTTGATCATGAATAGCATTTGATACAATCATCGGCCAATCAAACTGATGGGTGCCATTTAAAATTGTTTGGATGAAGGGAAACATCCACTCCTTGAAATGAAATGTATCTCTCTCCCCAAAAGCCCTAGATAACATCATTATTAAATCTAATACCTCCTTATAGAAATCTGCCCTCTTTGGTTGGTCTGCAAGCTTGGTTAGAGACTTCTTCTCTATCTTCAACCATTTTTTGTTCAAGTGAGACTTATTGGATTCCTTATACTTACTATATTTCTCTAAGGCCTCTGCCTCATCCAACTGCACCAAGTTCCTGGGATCCGAGACATTAAATATACATTGAAACATATGAGGAGTGAGATCAATGATTACATTATCTTGGGAATCCATGCATTGTCGGGTAGTTGGATTATAAGCTCCTGCAGCTGTCAAGATCAACTCCGAGCATTGGATTGATAAAGGAAACACAGTGATATGGGCCAAGCCGGAATCAACAATTCTTTGTGTTCTCCCTGTTATATCTTCAGCAAAGGTTTCTAAATACAGCTCCTCAAAATTGTATTGGCCCAAATTTGTATCAGTGATGTCTGACCAATTTGATTCTACTTTGCTTACTTTGACAACATGACTCCTATGATTATACCTCAGGGTATAAGGTAATTGTTCTGGCTTGATCTTCTTTGGTTTAGGTGCTTCCTTTGATGTTCCTGTAGGTCGGTTCCTTTGGGAGGCTTCTCTTGATGTTCTCGACATCCTCTTAGCTTTCCTGCAACAAAACCTCTAGTTAGATCCTTGAGTAAACATCTCAAAATGTGTCTTTAAAATCATACCTTTCAAATATACATCGGAGGCAGAACCAGGCAACAAACATCTTAAATAATCCTCTTTTAACATACTGCCGGGCTCGGAGCAGAAACTGTTATTGACATTCTACTAACAAGAAGCAGGCTCGGAGTAGGAAGTGGAATAGTGATCGGAACCGGAATCGAAATGGAAACTGATTCGGCTTCCTTCAGATTTTTTGTTTTCATATTCTATTTCGGTTCCGCTTCCGCTTCCGCCAAGGTTAACATCTTTATGAAGTAAAACTTCTTACTATAAGCAGAGTTAGAGATGGGATGAAAAATGGAATTGACACTAAACATAAAACATATCCAAAACTCTAAATCAATTATGATTCCACTTTCAGCTATGTTGACCATGACGTCATCAATGATTTTATCAATTTAATGCATAACTCCATGATTAAAAACTAAGGTCATATTAAACGAGATGAGGCTTAAAATATATCATGAAAGGACCATGCCCATATGACCGTGGGGATGACTGCATTTAGGGCATCATATTTAATCATTTTTAAACATGATCACAGAAATGCATAAAACCCTAACCTAGAAAACGCGATATAAAACTAGGGCACGGATTTAACCCCTCGATTTTAACCAGACGAAATCGTAAATAAAAATCCTAAGTAAAAACAAGATCTTACAAACCCTAACTCATTGTAAAAACACAATTTAATCTACATCACTGGTGAATCCTAATTAAACCTACATGTTTAAAACCTAACGCAACACGATGCGATCATGACAAAACATGAAAATGACCGTACCCTATCTTACTGTAAAACTAGAAACGCATACACAAAAAAAATCAAGAACAACAAACAAACAAACAAAGAAAACAAACACACAAGCACCAAGAAAGTGAACTTGCCCAAAGACCTAAATCAAACAATACAAACAGAGAACACAAAAGCAAATAAAAGAAAAACGAGAATAGGAACCCTACCTCGAACGTAAAACCTGGCAAACCTTTTGAAGAAATTCGCAAGCAACTATCTCCTCCTCCTTCAATCGATTCACTCAGATGAACTCCACAACTGCTCTATTTCACTCTTTGATTTCTTTACAATGATAATAATAATGCGTTTAATCCCTAATCAAGGTAAAAATTGGAGTTTCTACCTACACATGGCAGCTGTCATTAACGCATTAAATATAGTTAAGCGGAGTCGGAACTAGAGAAGAACAAACACTTCACTACAGTGCGACTTCAGTAAAAAGTCAACGACAAAGAAATGGCGGGAGCAAAATCGGAATGGAAACTGATTCGGAAACTTAAGGAATTTCCCAACTTCGTTCCTGTTTCGGGTCCGCTTCCGCTGACAAGGCACAAAACAAAACCAAACACAAAAGTAAAATAAAAAGACCGACATAATAAAACTTAACATAAGGACTTAGTCTAAAACAAAAGTTGAAAAAGCGGAGGCGGAGAAGGGATGGATTTTGATTTTGCAATTTCCAATAAACACCAACTTAATGTCCACTTCGGTTCTGGCTCCGACAAAGATAAAACAAAAGGCCAAAAAGAAAGACTGTCGGGATGGGGATCGGAATGGATTTTGAAAGAATTTTTAGAACTCGATTTGGTTCCGGCCCCAATTTCGACAGACTAAACCAAAGAAAAACAAAGTGTTGGAAACAAAAGACTCCAAACTTTGTTTGAAAACAACAAAAGATAAAAAACACAAAAGGGGGACCCATTTTGACCAAGGCAAAAGATGGGGTGGTTATGCAAGGCATAATAGTCACAAGTGATGAGGCCCTCCCCCATCCTACACCTATCCCTCCCATTACCATTCCTGATATCTTCCAAACATTTGAGCCCATCAAACCCATCAAATGCATTGAATCCCCATCTTCTACTACTAGATCCATCCAATCCATTGAAGACATCCAATCCCCTCCTCCCAGTCCTAATATTCACAAACTTCAATCCCATGACCTTCATGAATCCTCCATCCTCCTTTCTCCCCCAATTGACGAGTCCCTCCAACACTCTTCCATCATCATATATGCCACACAAGATGAGTCATGCCAAGAGCTTGATCCAAAGCATACAAGCATATCCCCTCCTCCAAATCAAGATCCTTCCATCCCACCTAATCCATCTCAGGAACATAGTCTTTCGTCCATTTCATCTCATGATCCATATCCTCAACCAAGTCATGATCCTATCCTCCCATCCACACCGTCTCAAGATCACACTAGCTCATCCACTCCATCCCATGACCCCCTTTGCATTCAAGATCCAATCACTCCATCTCATGAGCCCTTATCATCCACTGCCCTAAATCTAGATCCTATCATGCTCCCTAATTCCTCTCCCGATCCTTTATCACCTCCTCCTCCCAATCAGGATGCTGCTCTCCCCTCATCTCCATCGCACGATCCTCCATCATTGCCTACCATCCCAACACCACTTTTTTATCACCTCAGTAACATTACATGCGTCCATGGTGGTCTTCTTGTGAAAGAAAAACAAAGTATAGGTACCACCTTTCCTCTTCCACCACCTGATGGACTCGCATCATGCCTCCAACAGAATAAATATCCTACCTTAGAACAAATGCTCACGCACACGAACTATCAAGGAAAAGGTGCAGGCCTTCATGCGCAAGGTAGTTTAGAACCCGTCCAAGTCAAAGAACATCTAGGTACACAAGGTCCTAGATATATCTCCCAAAAATCACAATCCAAAAATGTTGGTACAACCTCCATCCGTCCTAAGCAAACCTCTTCCAAAGAAATGAAAATCAATTCCCATCACTCTACCAAAGGCTTTGTAGCTATCCCCCCTCCTCCATCATATTACCTCAAAATAGTTTTCCATCTTCCTCCTTCATGCTCTAAGTCCATTTTGGGTCCTTATGTCCCTCCATCCACCATCGCTCATCCTCCCTCTACTGCATCTCTTTTGGGCCCCTACATCCCAAATTCACCTCCTCCATCTCACCCTACACATCCTTTCATCCATCCACCACCTATCCGTCCACATAAAAATCCAAAATTCATAATTTCTAATCAAGATCAACAAAGGCACCCCTCCATGCATGCTATCTCGCATCCTCCATCCACACTTCCTTGTCAAAAGCCTATCTCTATCACTCCATCCATGTCTTCTCCACATCATCCATCACCTCATACCCATCTTCTTGCTACTACAAGCACTTTGGATGCCAAACCAAAAATGTATAAATCCAAACATCCACATGACTCTAAAGCTTCTCATGTCCCCTTCAAAAGACTCGTTGAAGACAAGAAAAATAAAATCCTAAATCCAAATCAATCCAAATGGCCACAAAGGCCTACTAAATCAAAAATCAAAACCATGTGGATTCCCAATAAAAAAGAGGTCATGCCTTCAAATGAGAAATCCCTAAAGACATCCAAATTTTCTCATTCACATCCTCCATCTCCTAAATCTGTTTTGGGTCCTTATGTCCCAAAATTCACTATCCCAATGCCTCCATTATTGCCACATTCTCCATCCATCAACCCTCCTATCATTTCACATCCACCACATGTGCCAATGTTGATCCTGAACACCTTCCCCCATCACACATCTAGTCCATCATTCCATCCATACACTTTCCAATATCCCATCCATCATCCCCCATATCTCCCCCATCAAATCCCTTTAATCCATCCATTCTCATAAGGTTGTACCAACATCCAAATAGTCGCTTTACACATGGGCTCTTATTACCTCATATAGAAATTGATGCTTGAGTCCTTCCTCCATCTGCTTTATCATATGTCTTCTGAATCCATATCCTCCTCCATCTATCATTCTGTCCGACAAGTCCCAAAAATCAGAAAAATACAAAAAAAAAATAAAAGAGAAAAAAGAAAATAGTAAAGATAAAATCATTCATCCAATGGTGAAAACTTGGAAAACAAGCGCCTTGGCTAAGTACCATGATGAAAACTTGGAAAACATGCATCATGCGTAAATCCCCCATCTAGTCTACTTCCACAATTGGGGGTAGCTTCCACCTACGCATTCCTTTTCTCCATCTCTTGCATCTTCCATCCTTCCACATCTTACCCATCATCTCCCATTCATATCCCAATCCCTCAATCTTCCTTGTGATCTTGATAAAGATAGGGGCACATATATATACATGCTTTGGACATCTCTTGGCATATTTTCCCCTCATCCACTATCATTTTCCTTATCCTCCCCATCTACTTTTCTGATCCATGAATATTATCTACATCCATCTAACTTCCTCATCCATCCCATCCTTCCACCATCCATCTCCCTTCTTTATCTACATCTCCTATCCATGTCCATCTCACTCCTTTATCCACCCATCCTGCTATCCCTCTTACCCTGTCACACATGACACATTTAGGGTGGGGGCATCTCCTTATTTGTGATAGAGTCTTTGGAGATCTCGTCCATCCGTCCAGTAATCCCTTCCATCTAGCAAATCCTTATCTTCCATCCTCTCATCCACTAGTCCTTTTTCATCTATCTAAACATCCAATCCATCTCCCTATCCTTATCTTCCTATCTGTCTCCCTATCCTTATCTTCCTATCCATCTTTCCAAATCCTTATCCCTCTGTCCACCCATCCTAACATCTTTCTATTTCCTCATCCATTTATCCATCCATCCTGCACTCTCTTCCATCCTTCCACATATTTCTCCTTCTATCCACCTATCCTAATATCTTTCTATCTCCCCATCTTTATCAATCCATCCATTTTCCTTCCATCACATAATCCCTTGTCATTGGTATCTAGCTACAGGCTACCCCCACGCAATCCAATGACATCCATCCTGCTATCTCCTCACTCTTCATCATTCATTTATACATCCTCTCATCCTCCCAATTCATCTTCTAATAATCTAGATCACTATCCCATCCCTGAGCTTCGCATAACCCACATCCAACATGTTGACCATCCCATCCGCACGGCCTATCCTGGCTCATCATATCCACTCCATCCTTTTATCCATTTATCCTGGTCTTCTCATCATCCCTTATCCATTGTTTGTCGTCGGTCTCTTGTCGAATTGTGTTGCCCTTACGCTTTCACGTAGGCAAGGTTGATCATTTGATCTGCCCCTGGGGCTCTGTCTTTTGTCTGTCTTGTCATCGTCCATCGTTTGTCTTTGGCCTCGTATTGAACTACGTTGCCCTTTTGCTTTCACATAGGCAAGGATAAATCATTTTTTCTACCCCTAGGGTATTTTTCATGTCTTTCATCATCCATCATTGGTTGCCCTTGTCCTCTTTCCGCTTTTATCCATGGTCTTTTATCGAACTATGAGGGCTCTGTGCATTCACGTAGGCAAGGTTGATTTTTTATCAACCCTCAAGCCCCTAGGTCTTTAGGGTGTTTATGTCTTGTCGTCTTGTCGTGTCACCAAGTACGTCCCTATCCTAGCTGGTATTTACAAACAAAGGTCATTACTATCTTGAGATCTAATCAATTTTGAGTATCCCGCGTCCTGTCGATCAACCAATATATCCTCCATCATCGATCTCAACAAGATGCATCCTTCCTAACAGACCTCATCAACCCCATCCATCCTTTTGATCCTGTGGAAAAGGACATTTGAAATTGATTGTGATCTTTTGATGCTTTTGGATTTTGTTTATCATTTGAGCTCCCTATCATCACTTGTCATGGTCACCTTGATCCATCATATCATGGTGTGCTTTGACTAGTCAACACAAAGGCGTGTCTTGATCTTTTCTTTGTTGTTGACTTCTCAGTTGTCTCGCATAGTACCCACCAAGACTCCTACGGTCTTGTGTTACGTTGGGGCATCCTTTTGTGCTTGTGGTTATCCTAATGCCTGGCCCAACCAAGGTCCTCACGACTTTGGGATGTTGGGATAACCTTCTTGTTTGTTGTGTTTTTTTTATGCATTGGACACTAATCCATCTTGGTTTACATATCTTGACGCCCGGTGTCTTATGCTATAGCAAAAATCAATGCTCCAAAGATGGCAAATTGCATTAGGATTGAATTTCATTTTCCATTCCATCATCTTGCATGTATCCCTCAGTATCTCATCCATCAAAATACCCCACCAATCCATAATCCTTCATCAATCTCCCTCCCCTGTCCATCCAATCTCTTATCATCGTCTCTTCTATCATCTTCTATGCATCTTTTCATCCATCTCACATCCCAATCCAATCCTCATCCATTCAAGCTAGCACAAATCATCTAATCACATCCTTCGTCATTTGCACCCTTATGCTACCAAATTTCTCACTTAAATTGTAAGCACCATATTAGCCATTTAGCCATTAGTACTTGAATCCACCATTATCACACCTTCAATCATCTTGCATCCCATCTTGCATCTTAATCTCATTTTTCATCCAAGGAGCATACAAAACATACCATATCAAGGGCCAACCAAGGAATTTTTACAACAAAGAAGGTATAATCACTCATTTTTTTGTTTCATCTTATTTCTTTGCATTTTCTTTCCTTAGGCTAATCTTGAGGTGTACTCTTTGTGTTCTTCTTTTAGTGCATTAATAGTTATTTAGCATCTTTAGAATAGGATAGAAAATTTAAGGGATCACACATATATATGCACACATTTGGTATAATGTGTTTATTATATACTATATTGCCTCTACTCTTATATGAATATATATATATATCGAATGTATTCATACATTATAGACTTGCGATATATATAAATAAATAAATATATATATATATATATATATAATATAAATGGATATATTAATGGATATATATAAATATATGTATATAATAAATATTACATATGTATTTATATATATAATAATATATATGTTAAACATATTATTTATGTCAATTGAGATCGACTATCTCTTATTTATTTGATCCAATTTAAAAGGTTGACTTATAGTCGATATAGACTATGGACTAAAAGTCGATGTTGACCATGTCATTGTAAGCCGATTTAATAGCTATCGACTGCTAGTGTTGTAAAGAGCGAAACTCTTTAATTCCGAACATCTATAATTCCTTTAATAAATTCATTTACATTACTTTAATCCAAAAGAATCCAAACATCGACATACAGTCTACAATAAGATTCATAATACTTCTAATTACATTCATAAATACGTGTCATCTTACATGACATCAATAATAAAAAACATTGTAAAAGAAATTTACAATTCAAGACTTAGGCATTTTGTCGCCTTAAGTTCTACAATGATCATACAATAATGAAATATAATAGATATATGAATAAATCTTCATTTGATCTTCAATCCAATAGCTTATCTTCAAACATGAAGATGAGAACAAGGTTCAGGCACTTTTTTCGACCAACCTCGAAGCTTACACTTCCCCAGAATTCCTTAGTCATTCAAAGAATACCCGACCCTGCACAAATCTCTTAGCAAGAAGAAGTCGACAAGTAAGATGGAATATGATGCGTGCCTAGTATAACTAGTAAATCCACAAGCATTTTCATTTTTCTAATTCATCTAAGAAACAAGCAAGTTTGATACTAGGATATGGTAGAGAGTTATTTTCATTCCATCTATTTCAATGGTCCTTAAGTTACTTGGCCAAGTAAAATGTCATGCATGACAAATAATAGTAGTTTTGGAAAAGCAAAACTACGCTCTCTATAAACCCATATTCGGCACCCGTCCCGAAAGGTAACTTTCCAAACACATGACATGCTCATTCAATTATCAAGCATGCATGGTTCCATTCAAAATAAATGAATTATCTTTCCCAACACATGTCATGCACTTTCAATTATCAAGCATACATGGTTTTAATGCAATAATATCACCAATTTATATTGTAAATAACATTATATTCATATTCTAAATAAATAAAAGAACACACATTCTTTTGGTTCATTTATTCATAAAATTCATCTACACTTCGAAATAATCCTCTCCTAATTCATTTCATTTCAAAGTAATCTATATTTTTAATTTTACTTTCTTTCTTTTTGGTTATTCACATTTCCCTAAAATATTATCTTTTAAAAAACATAAACACCTCACATTTACTTCTGTTTCGTAAACAATTTTAGAATCATTCCTTGAGAATGATCAAAATCCACTTTTACTTTTTAAGCATATTTAAATACACAAAATTATTTAATTTTATAATTATGAAAAAACATTCAATAATCTTAATCTGTGATATTTTAATGATTTCATGTTCTTTTCTAGTAATTTCCAATTCTCTGTCTATACAGTTAACAAATATATTTTTTGTTTCATGGTTTTCTGAATCTAGAAACATGTAGTTTCCTGTGAGAATCTTTACTAAATGTTTATATTTGAAATAAATCTAAAACATACTATTTTTTGTGCAAAACTTTTAATATGCTAAAACAAAATTCTTTTAATAGGAAATCTACTGTTTCTTAATAGTTTTCTGTTCAATCTGGTTCTTTATCTACATAAAAATACAGTATGGTATATAAACTTTTCTTCTAAATCTGATTAAAACAATAATATGTTTTCATTTGATAAAATAGAAGAATAATAGAAAAGAGTTAAATCAGATATTAATTGACTGTGAATTTGAGAAATAACCAGTTTTCCATCAAATCTACCTGTCAATCTCCTGTAGCTGTGTGTTTTCCTAAATCTGGAAATAAATCTTTGTCCTTTTGTTCTTCCTGTGAGTATATTTCTTGTAGTTGCTCTCTAATTATCTTTCTCTTTATTCTGATTTTCTTCTTGTGTTGCACATGTATTCTCTGCAGCTGCCTTCTTCTCCTTTCCTTCTATCGTTCACCCTCGATCCTCTCTTTCTCTTCTCTTCACCCTTCCTCTGGTCTCTCCTCTCCCTCTCTTCCTGCCGCACGCTTCACTCCTCTGCCTTACTTGTGTATGATGGTGGGAGAAGAATCCTATTCTAATCCCTCCTCCTTTTGGCCGCACCTTCCTTACCTTATTTCCCACTCACCTCTCCCTCTGTCTTCTCCTCCTTCCTTCCTTCCCACATGCGCATTCTAGAGATTGATGTATTCTCTTCTCTCTTTGGCTGCGCCTTGCCTCTGTCTTCTCCCTGCTAGTCGCTCCTTGCGTCCTCACATGCGTACCTCTCTTCCTTCTGTCACGCCTCTCCTCTACACTACTTCCCTGTTGGCCGCGCATCTCTTCCTACTTTCCTGTGCACATCACCTCCCTCATACTTGCACATGAGTTCTGTAACATGTAAAACAAAACAATTATGTTTTCAAAAACGGATTTCTCTTCCTCTCATGTGCATCTGTCAAGAAGATCTTTTCTTCTTCCTCAATCCTCCTTGTCATGCAAAAGGTGGAGTCATCAATAAAGTTCAATCCACTTTATGTGCCACATTCCCAACAGTGATGGCCATAGCTTAGAGTTCTATCTCTTCGTTTGCATGCGAAATTGATTGAAAGGTAATTGTTTTCAAATTGTTTACTATTGTTTTCAATTCAATTCAATTTTAAAATGTATTGCATTTATTTCTTATTTACTACTCTTCATTGAAATACAAATTTTAATATATATCTGTTCAAACATATATTTCTATATATGGATATTCTAATAATTTTAGAATTAAAAAGCATTATTATTTTCAACTAAAAAAATAAAAGATTTACATAAAGAATTAATTATTTAAACATATCTTTCTATTCTCATTTAAAATCATTTTTTTTCACATAACAACATAATATACTCAAATTAGCTAAACTTTTCGCAAATAAATCAATCTTTCCATTTCAAAACAAACATATTCATTTTCACATATATTTGAGCAATCGGACAAACTTATTAAAAAATTCAAACAATAATCATCACGAAAACACATTAATAATAACTAAGTGGTGTGTGAGATTCCATCATCCTTATTAACATCTAATGGCTAAAACGACTCTACTTGATCAATGTTCTCGCCTTCATTCTCGTTCACCTGTTCTTGCGTTCACTTGCACTCAAATTTTCATTAACAATGACAAACCCCAAATTTCATAATAATGAATTTCAAATCATTTCATTTGCATTTGCATTTCAATTTTTTTATAATCATCTAACATAAACATGCAAATCTCGTGATTAATAATTGCAATTAAATAATTAATAAAAATCAGTACGTGACAAGTGTAAACTGATTATCCTTTTGAATAGCACACGATATTTAGCGTGGCTTTGAATTTGATATCTATTGGCTAAGGAAACCTTGACTTGTTCAACGTATTAAATGAGACCATGCTTGACCATGACTCTCGTATTAAGCTGCTATGTTGATTCACTCACCATTTGGGACATTTGAAACCTATTGTCATGTTTTGGATATTGACTGAGTTTTATGGTGCCAAATGTGAAGGAAGTGAAATAGAAGATGGTGCCACCTTTGAAGTTTTATTTCCTATAGATGTATTTCACTGAAACAATTTGAATTCTCCACGAGCACTTTGATTTAGTCTTTGAATTGTTGTCTTGGAAACTAGCTGATCTATCGGAAGATTTGTTGAGTCTGAGCTTAGTTGATCGCCACCTTTATACTGAGTTGCATTGCATGAATCAACTTGTCATTTTGCATGCCTAAATCATAAGCTTTGAGGTTGCTTAGATACTCTATAAATAGCTGAACTATTCCATTGTGAGGAACATTCCTTTCAAGAGATTATACGTCTTTTGCATTTCTTATTTTCTTCAATATAACCAATCATACTTTGCTTAGCATTTTGAGAGAGAGAAAGGAAGAGAGTTCTTATAGCTTGTGAGGAGATTATATTTTGAGAGGACTAAGCTATCAACTTGAGAGGGGTAGATTATAGTGACATTTCTTGAGAAGTTGAATATCAATTCATTTATTGTTGGAGAAGGCTGCATTGCTGACATTAGTTTGGATAAACCAATTACAAGAATGGGGATTTCTTCTTCTTTGATTATTTAACTTTGAATGGTGTGTTTTCATGCATGATTGAGATTCCTTTCTAGTATATGCATTAGAAAGTTTAGATTACTTTGAAAAGGAAAGTGAAGTCATTATGTTGTTTTCATGATGTGTTTTTATGTACTCCACAATGGGAGATGTGTGTTTATCATAGGTAATATATAATAGGTATGATGAACGAGAAAGAATATATGGTGCATATAGCTAAGTTATTTATTTAACTAGGAAAGCTTATATTTTACTCCTAGGAGAGGTCGTCTAGTATGGGAAAGAATTTTATAAACTTACAAGTAGGGTTATCCAAGTAAATAGGTTATCTTTGGAATGATGGACTATCCATAGAGGGAAATACCTAACTTGAGTACTTACTAATTAAGTAGGTTTATTCCAAGTAGATTAATATTTTGTAGGTTATCTAGGATGATGGACTATCCATTGAAGGAAATACCTATGCGTAGCTTAAGACAACTTTAAGTCAAATCGGCCCTGAGTAGTGTATGTGATAGATGACTTCATTCGAAGTACTGAATGATAACACTTTGGCCAAAGTAGTGTGAATTTCCGAGACTCCACTCTAGATTGTGTGACTACTAAGACTAGACACTGTCAGTTCACCGTGATCCACTATTACATACTAGGCAAAGATAGTAGGGTTACAAGTTCTAGTTATGTAGGACACAACACTATGCTCAGTTGGTTGTCATTATCAGTTACTCTACCAATCTCTTCATTGAAGGGAAGGGTCATCTATGAAATGATAGATGTGTGGGGGACCGCATTATGAGTCCGTGGTTGGTGAAAAAGCACCTGAGTGATGCTTCTCCTCCACAGGAGGCAACAAAAGAACCAAGATTTGAAAGGAAGGATCCTGGACCATCTTACAACTATTTGTTCTAAAGCTCTTTGAGCTATGTATGTAATTGTATGCTTTCTCGCATTGATGTATTTTTGAAATGAAAATGAATTCATGTTGTATATATTATGTATCTTGATTGAAAATTGTCAAATAAACAAAATAATTTTTTTATTGCAATGGCTTGTTACTTGTTTATTTACTCGTAAATTGTAAAATTAGAAATTTTTACTTCATAGAAGGGTTAGTATGTTACATTAAGACCATGTTCCATTCAAATGAAAAATAAATATTGAAATTATTCTTATTTTAAATAAAATTTAAAATAGATATATGAATCAACAAAATTAAACAAAATCTTGTATTGTATTGTGTAATTAATTGTATGAAATAATTTATACATGTAGCATTGAATTAATTAATCTTAAGGGATCTATGGACATACAAAACATGATTTAAAGTTTAATAAGAAAATACTTTTGTTTAACTCATATAGCTTTCCTATCACATGGTTAATATGAACACTTTACATAAGAACACCACAACAATTAAAATATTGTAATAATACATAAAACATAATTAATCTAAGGAATATATGTGAATAAGAAGTAAATTAAATTGTTGTGAATGTTAATGTCATTTTTTCTAAATGAAGGAATTGAATCCAAAAATATATTCTACACAATTTTTATATTATCACATTTTCCACTTCCTTGCTCTTAGGTTTTTGATGATTTCATTTATAATTTTGTTTTCACTTGCAACAACATCCAATAAGATTGAATTATTCTCCAATGCCTATTTAGGCACTTGAATTTTCAAATTATGTTCTATGTTTTGGGATATAAACGTTAGTGATTAAAAACGTGCCTAATTTTTTACTTTGTTGGACATTTTATTACCATGTCACATCACTATGTTGACCAAGTTTTATATGAAGATATTTTTATTTAAAATTTTAAAATATTGTATGATCAAAATTTTACAAATGAACAATGATATGATCTATCATGATAAATATTGATGTACTGAATTCTTTGTAGATAAAAAATTATAAGAAAAATAATATTATGTACAAATTTTAGATGAAAATATTTCAAAAGGGAAGGTCTACATAGTCAATGTATATTTCAAGTATGGTTAAACATGGTAATATCTTATGTACCACCATTAATGAAAAATTAAGAATGACATTTTTTTGATCCATATAAACATTTTAAAGCTCTTAAGTTGTTAATTATATGATCTTATTTAAATTGCAATAACATTTCAAAAAAAAATGTTTCTTTAATTCTTCATGTTCATATCAAATTTGTGTATATTAAGGATTATTTTCCAAAAAAATATGGAATATAGGTGGTGGAATTAATTTGTTACACTCATGATGAAATATATACAATCAAAATTCTAAAACAATACATATTATAGAGTTTTTACATTTTATTTATTTATTTAAAATTTTAACCTACAATTCAATATGAAAGTCCATTTTAGATTTGTTATAGTTTCTTTCAACACTATAACTATGAAAGTAAAGTTTAGATTTATTTATTAAGTTTCCTTCAACACTATATTTATTAGACAAATAGCCAACCTTTTTTAAAAGTATATCTTGCATGTTTGGACTCTCAATATGTTTCCCATTTCATGTTATTATTGTAAAAAATGCATGCGCATGCTTAAATTATCTCTAGATTTGAAGTTTATTTCCAAGTTCTAGAAAAAGCTTAATGCTTAACTCAACTCCATCTACATCAAACTCAATTTATTATATGCTATATTACCTAATATTTGTAGTAAATAGAGTTGTTTCCTTTCTTTGAGAGTGGATTTGACAAACATTTGATCTTCCTTATTACTCAAATGATTGAAATGAATTGTTTATTTTTATTTTCCAAGTGCTCTTGAAAACTTTGTTGACATTTAGTATGTCAAGAATAGAGAAGAAAAAATAGCATTTATAGAAGAAGTAGCCATTATAGTTGGTATGCTATTTTTACTGATCTTCTAGCTATCTTTGGGCATGCTTTAAACTGGAGAGAAGCACTTCTTGGTGTTGGGTTACATCATAATGTCATAGAAAATGAAGTTAGACATGTTATTTTATCATACATATGGGAAGAAAGTGTAAAGTTGTGTTTAATAATCTAAATGATCACCAGGGAGCTGCAATTCAAGGGCTTTACTTTGACTTTTTTTAATTGTTTGATCTCTTTGTTTTCTTATCTATAGATTGAGGCTGAGAAGAATCTAAAGATCAAGCTACAAGTTAATCAATTACTCAACAAAAGGAAGGTCACTATAACTTAGGGCCTAAATTATTATTTTCAAGACTGATTTTGTCCAACTTTTTTGGTTGGTTCACCTTGTTACTTCTGTTTAGTCTCATGCTTCTTCAACTATACTATTTCTAGTTGTTACTATTCTTGGTTCTAGTTCCTCTTATAGCGGAATGCTATGTTTCTACAACTCTATTGTTCTTGGTTCTTGTTTACTACAACTATATTGTACTTTATTCTAGTCGTTTTTTTAGTTTTTCATGCAATTTTTTACTGCAACTAATTGTAATTTGTATTTTTTCAATAAAAAAAAATCATACTACGAACTTGCATGAAGTTTGAGCTTGATTCAAATTATTTTTTTACACGAGTGTAATATTTTAAATAATGAAGCGAAAACCATGATTGTAAATATTGTTTAATGAAAGTATACAAGAAAGTGGAGAAATGCAATATTAGTCCCTGCGCATTAGTGCATGGTTGGTTTTTTTTTTAATATTTAGATTTAGAAAAAAACACGAGTTTGGTTTTCCAACAATAACATTCTCTACGAATAAATTATTTTTAAGGAGATGCAAATAACATAATTAGGAAATTTAGCAAATGTTTATTCGTCAGACAAAAAAGTCATTTTTAATTACTTGTCATGAACTGCTAGGCTCTCGTGTGCAACAACCAATTTTATAACTACTAAAAGTATAATTATAAAGATAAATTGGTTGGATTGAATAATTATATTTTGTATTGGATAAAATAGTTTTAAGGAATGTTGTACAAGTTCTTATAAAAATGAAAGTGTAGTTTTACTAATAGAAATGAAAGTGTAATTTTACTATAGAACTTATTACAATTTTTAGACATCTAAAATATGTTATCACTTCTAATGATTCATTTTAGCATCATTTCAAATGTTTTATCAACATTACCATTCTAATTAACTAAATTTGACAACACTGGTATACTAATATCACACTAAGTAATTAAATAAAATATTCATTTAATTCAATGCTTACCACTTCACTAGTTAATTAAATAGTCTAATTTATCATCTCCTATTTAAAATAAATAGATATAATCTAATTTTCATCTCACTTTTTTAAATAAATGGTCAGTTAAATATACTTTCCTACATCATCTGTATTCTTTAATCTCATCCATCCATTTAACCATTCAATCTCCACTCTCCATTTTTAACCAAATATTTAATTTCATATGGTTGCAACAAACTATTTTTTATAATTATTCAAAATAACTTAAATACTCGCCATCTAACTGCAAAAACTCAAAATTTAATCATCCACCATGTTTCTTATATTCTATAAAAATCCTCTCAACTGATCTCAATTGAAAATCTTTCAAACGAATCTTGATTGTTCATCTTCCCCCTCAAAATTACAAAGTGAGTTGCAAGCTTCTAAAAATGCATTCACCAACTTTGATAAGTACATGCTATATATATTTCATATGAATTACTTCATTAACTACATAACATTAATTTTAATTTTCATTGAGCTCATCCCTACAACTAAACTAATGAAGTTTATATTTGATAAAATTTACATTGTTTGAAGTCTTTTGAAGCTCAATCTTGAGGTTTGCATATAGTTAGAATTAGGAATTTTATTTATTATTATTTACTTTCTTATGTTTTGACATAAAAATATGGACCCTTGTCCTAATCTAATTTTTGTTTTACAAGCCATTTTATTGTGTTTTGCAGGCCATTTTACATTATGGAGTAATTTTTTTATATAATAATCAACATTTTTTCCCAATTATTATTTTTCTACCTTACAACATTTACTATTTATTTTTTCATATTTTTGCTTCAACTTTGATATTTTTGCTTCATCAACAATTTCACTTTCTAGTCTTGCACTAGGTCTTTAACATATTTTTCTTACAGTTATTTTTTATTTTAGCAATTCTTACAAGGATATATATACTAATATAATTATTGTGTGGGATTTTGTGTTAGCTAGGGTCTCATAAGTGTCTTTTGGTAAACTAGGATTTAAATTTGCTTTGGCCTTTCACTAAATGGTGCCTTTGCAAGTGCTTGTTTCTAACCAATTTATTATAGTTTTTTATTAAGAGCTAAAATAGGTTTTGAAGGGGTCTTGAAACCCTTTATAATAGCATAATAATAAGAAGAAACAACTAAACATCAACAAAATATTTGCACCCATTGAACCAAACAACAAAAATAAGAAATCTAATGGTCCCCCTCTGCCCCCTCCTAACCCGTGCTCCCCTCCTATGGGGACGTGTTTGGTGGATACCCCCTCTATGGGATCTGTACTTTCTCCTTCAGGCATTTTGAAGGATTTGGCTTCTCCGGGTGGTTCTTCTGTGTCGACGGTAGATTTTTCTCCGGCTGTTGATTGGAAGAATGTTTTGACTAATGGGAAACAAGTTTCCTCCTTGTTTTCGGCTCCTCTTGAGTTAGTTTCAACTACTGGTACTGTATTGACATACCGGATTCGATCAATGACATAATCCTTTCCTCCATGGAGAATGTTGTGGTGGGGAGATTCCTCTCCTACCGTCCTACGGTGGATATGGTTCGAAAGTGGGTTGCTGTGAAGTGGCGACTTAAGGGTAGTGTGGAGTTTCGCGTGATGGTCGGGGGTCTCTTCCTCTTTAGGTTTGCTGCAACTGAGGACTTGGTGGCCACTCTGTCGTCGGGCCCGTGGGTCTATGGGAAGCACAACCTTGCCCTGTGTAGGTGGAAACCTGGTTTCAACCCTGCTGTTGACCTTAACATGTTGGCTCCCATTTGGGTGAGACTGTCGGGTTTGCCTCTGGAGTTTTGGGATGAAGCGATATTCAAGGCTGTTGGTGATTCGTTGGGGCAGTTTGTTACTATGGATGTTGTCACTAAATCAAAGTCAAGGTTAGTCTTTGCTCAATTCTGTTTCAATATTTGCGTTGATAAAATCCTTCCCAACTCTATCAAGCTGTGTTCAAAGCTGGGGAACTGGATCCAACCTGTTTGTTACAAAAATGCGGTGGAATTCTGTCAAAGGTGTGCCAAAGCTGGGCATCTTATATCTGACTGCAAATCTTCAGTCAGTCGGGAGTCTAAGGATGTGTTAAATTCCATAAATCCGGCTGTGAATACCTCGAGGCCTCCGGATGTCTTTGAGCTTGTCCCCCCAGACTCTGTTCGGCCTCCTGTGATTTCCCCGCGACCTCCAGCCCCTACTTTTCCTCACATTGATTCGAACCCCTGTGTCTCTTCGGTGTTGGAAACCTTACCCAGGGAGGTCTCTTTGTCTCAGGATCCTGGATCCTCGACTGTCGTTACCTTGCCTGTGGGGGCTTTTGTTAGGATATTTGGTCCTGGTTCATTGGCTGTTGATCCTCTATCATTGAATGTCACTCAAGGGACCTGTGGGGATTCGGTTGAAGAGGGTGAAATTTGGGAGGAAGAGTGTTCTGGCATGATGGAAGAGTCTACTGAAAACTTGGGAAGCTTAAAGCTGGAGAAAGTAGAGGATGAAGGGATATGGACTATGCCTAAAAAGAAGGGTAGGAAGAAGAAGGAAGATGTTGGAGGGGATTCCAAACCTGGGAGACCCTCTCAGAGATACACCAGTCAGCGAGAAATGACAAATGAGATTGCCCTAGGGAAGCAAAGGACATTGGACGTGTCCTCAAAACAAGGTCAGAAATGAGGATTATGTCTTGGAATGTTCAGGGGCTTAATAGTTCGCACAAACAGCGTGCCTTGAAGAACTATATAGTGGAGCATAAGATTGATGTTTGTCTCCTACAAGAAACTAAGATGTTGATGATTAATTTTGACAAAGTCGCTAGCTTTTAATGGCCTAATGCTTCCTATATTCACAGTGATGCTGAGGGAGCTTCGGGTGGTTTGGCCGTGCTTTGGAATCCTTCCTATTTGCAGGGTTCTCAATTATTTCATTGTAAAAATAGCATAGGGGTTTCGTTCTCCGTTGGTGGAGTTGAATGGTCTATAATAAACATTTATGCTCCTAATCAAAGGAACTTGAGGAATATTCTTTGGAATAATATGGTGACTAAGATTAATATGAATAAGGGAGGTCGTTGGCTTGTTGCTAGAGATTTCAATTCTCCCTTATTACCTTCTGAAAAATGTGGGGGCCTCCTGGATTACACTAACAGCATGGCGGATATGGAAAACTTTATGTGTTCTTCGGGGTTAATAGATATTGAACTTCTGGGCTATCATTTCACCTGGTCTAATAGAAGGGCTGGTGGTGATTTGATTCAGGTTCGGCTTGACCGCTTCCTCTGTTCTCCCCATTGGACTAATGCCTTGGAGGCCAACCTGGTAACTTTGCCTAGGACGGTATCAGACCATAATCCTCTTCTGCTGACCACTAATATTTGTCCTTCTGGTGGTCCCTATCCTTTTCGTTTTGAAATAATGTGGAACTCTCATCCCGATTTCAAAAAAAAATTTGTTGAATGGTGGAATATTCCTGTCCAAGGTTCCCCTATGTTTAGGCTCTGCTACAAACTTAAACATATTAAACTGATGGTTAAAGGTTGGAACATGAATGTGTTTGGGGATGTTTTTCAAAGGAAAAAATAGCTCGAGGGGAGGCTGAGGACCTTGCAGAAGAATATGGATGAGGGAGATGTCAGTCAGCGAACCAACAATCAGGAAAAGGATGCTAGAATGGAATGGGAAAAGGTTTTAAAAAATGAAGAGGTCTTCTGGAAGCAAAAATCCAGGGTCCAATGGCTGAAGGAAAGAGATAGAACACGTCCTTTTTCCATGTTTCTGCC
The DNA here is from genome assembly GCA_007115665.2 of Sequoiadendron giganteum. Lineage (NCBI taxonomy): Eukaryota > Viridiplantae > Streptophyta > Pinopsida > Cupressales > Cupressaceae > Sequoiadendron > Sequoiadendron giganteum. The sequence goes on along the minus strand of CM021107.1, from coordinate 183,101,163 downwards.
ATCAAACATCGGAAAAGAATCAAATTTCTAAATTGATAAGTGACTCTGGGGAGGTGATATCTAATCAAGCTCATATTAAGTCCTATGCGGTTAATTATTTCAAGGAGGATTCTTCGGCCCCTACAGAGGTGCCCAACATGGCTATGGATTGTAAGATCCTCCAGCATCTCCTTGCTTCCATCTCTCTGGAGGATAACTTGGGAATTCTTAGGAGTGTTTCCATGGAAGAGGTTCGGTTGGCTACTTTTAGCATGGGGGCCTTCAAAGCTCCAGGACCTGATGGGTTTCCTCCTGCGTTCTTCCAAATCTTCTAGGATATTGTCGGTTGGGACCTTGTGCTTGCAGCCAGGGACTTCTTTAAATCTGGTAAGATTCTTAAGCAAATGAATCACACTTTCATTGCCCTTGTACCCAAGATTAGTGAGCCTCTATCTATGTCTAATTTATGATCTATTATTCTTTGAAACACCTTCTATAAGATCATTTCTAAGGTCCTTGTTAATCGGATCAAACCTCTGCTAGATAAAATTATAAGTCACACTCAAAAGGGGTTTGTCCCGGGGCGACACATTCTTGATGCTTCTCCGACTACTCATGAACTGCTCCACTCTATGGATAGATGTAATAATGCGGGGATGGTGCTTAAGCTTGAAATTTCCAAAGCTTATGATAAGGTTCTGTGGGAATTCATTTCAAAGGTCCTGGCCAAGTTTGGCTTTAACAGTTCAGTCATAAAGCTCATCATGGAGTGTGTTTGACCTGTTAAGCTCTCAGTTCTGGTGAATGGATCCCCTTGTGGATTCTTCTCTGCTAGCAGAGGGCTCAGACAAGGAGACCCTCTCTCCCCCTATCTCTTTATTATGATTTCCGATGTGCTTAGTAGGAACTTTACGAGTCTACTGTCAGAGGGCTCTATTTCTGGTGTTAGAGTGGCTACTTCTCTTTGTCTGATCGTTGTGCAGCAATTTGTGGATGACACTTTTCTATTTGGGAAAGCCTCTGTTGTGGAAGCTAGGAAGTGGAAAGCTTTCCTTAACAGCTATGCCTCCTGCTCTGGTCAGTGCATCAACTACAATAAGAGCAAGATTTACTTCTTTAATTGCTTGCCAAATTTGGAAAATAGGGTGACTGCGATTCTGGGATGTGTTGGGGATGCTCTCCCATCGGTTTACCTTGGGCTCCCACTAACAGTTAAAGAGGTTCAACCAGAGTTTTGGAGTTCTATCTTGGAGAGAATCCAAAGGAAGTTGGCTGGTTGGAAGGGCTCTTTCATTAGTCATGTTGGGAAACTCCAACTTCTTGTTGCGGCTATACAAGGTATCCCCACCTACTTTCTAGCTATATTTAAGATGCCCAAGTATATTGTGGAGAAGTTTGAAAGAATTCAAAGGAATTTCCTTTGGTCTAGTACTGAGGAAAAAAAGAAGATTGCTTTGGTAAAATGGAAAAGGGTTTGTCAGGATAAAAATTGTGGTGGGCTTGGAATTAGGAAGATTGTTATCTCTAACAGGGTGTTGATGGCCAAGGTTGGGTGGGACTAGTTAAAGAACACCAAGGACTGGTGCAAAATTCTGAATGCTAAGTACCTCCAGAACATGCCTTTGATTGATTGTCTTTCGGAACCCCATCCCCCTGGTTCCGTAATCTGGAGGAGTATCTGCAACACACAAGGTCTGCTAAAAAAAGGGATCAAATGGAAAATGGGAAATGGGGTCAAAATCATATTCTGGGATGATGCTTGGCTTTTGGACTCCCCCTTGGCTGGCTCTAATTTTGGAGCGGTGATGAATGAAGATCAGAGATTCTTTGGTTTATATATTAGAGACTATGTGGCTGGCCCTCCTGGAGCTAGGATTTGGAGAGATCTCTCCCTTTGCTGCCCCCACTCTCTTGACCTTTATCACCTAGCTAGATCTCTTCAGGTGTTACTCTCTAGTGTCAGGTTTCCTTCCTATGATAGGGAGGATGAGTTCTTTTGGGCTTTAGATAAACAAGGGGATCTTTCAGTTAGATCCGCTTACAGACTGCTGACTAAGAAAATTTCAGTTGAGAAACACTGGAGGAGGGTTTGGAATCACCACATGATCCCTAAAATATTTTTTTTCTGGTGGACGACCTATCATAATAGGATCTTAACTCAGGAGAATTTGAGAACTCGGGGGCTATGCTTTCCTAACAGATGTTTCCTTTGCAAGGCAGGGGAGGAAACTGTCAGCCACCTTTTGCTACACTGCTCATATGCTGCTGAAGTTTGGGGGATGGCTTTTGAGAAACTTGATGTCAATTGGGTTATGAGCAAAGACCTTTTGTCATTTATTCTGGGCTGGAATGGGCCTTTTCCCCATCCTTTGAATAATGAAATTTGGAGATAGACCCCCCCTATCTTAGGATGGTGTTTATGGAAGGAGAGGAATAACAGGGTTTTCAGGAATATTGAGTGGAGCCCCAAGGAGGTGTTTGGCATTGGTGTTCATCTCATAGAGGAGAATATCTCCCTCTTTGATGGGAAACTTCTTGAGTTGGGGCCGTTGGACTATGAAATAAAATTGGCTAAGGATTGGCATCAAGATCTAAAGGCTAATGCCTTTGATAATTCAAAATTATTAGCTAGGAAAAATACCCAATGGGAGCCTCTGGATTGTGGATGGTTCAAAATTAATTTTGATGGGGCTGCTAAAGGTAACCAAGGAAGGGCAAGTATAGATGGGATTATCAGAGACCCTATGGGGAATATGGTGGTGGGGTTTGCTGGTGGCATTGGGGTTCAATCGGCTTTGGTTGCTGAGGCTCGTGCACTGTTTATGGGCCTTAAAATTGATGTTTCTCTAGGGATTGTTAATCTCCATATTGAAGGAGATTCCAAAGTGGTGACAAATGCTATGGAAAAAGATAGATTTATAGGTTGGAATACCAAGAACATTTTGATGGATGCTAACTTCTTTATGTCCAAATTAAGGGACAAAAAGGTGACTCATATTTTTAGTGAAGACAACCATGTGGTGGATGCCTTGGCTAATCTTGGCTTGGGTTGGGATTTGGCTAGATGTTGGAAGAATAAAGATAGACTGCCACCAAATATTCAAGCTTTGATAGAGCGGGACAAGGCTACCATGGGTTATAATGATGTTCAACTTTAGGATGTCGAGAGCTGATTGGGGGGCCCACGGGTTAATTTGGGTGTGCTGGTGGATGAATATCAATATTGGTATGGAGTACAGGTGGAGTTATCCTAGCAAAGCTGAGCGTGTGTGGGGCAGGGAAAGGAGCATCCACATGTCTGTCCTTTGGACTTGGTGGATGGGTTTAGTTTATAAGATTATGATGAGATGGCAGGGAGGGGATGTATTTGAGGAGTTCAAATCTAGTTTTGGCAGCGTGAGGTGGGTTAATTGGAAGGACATGACTTCTTATCAGGTGAGGGATTGTACCGTGCGTGCTACTCTTTTGGGAATTGGGTTGCTTGTTTTATCTCCTCATTACATTTAGAGGAGTGAGTGTATTAATAATGATGTGACTTTCTATGATCCGATTAGGTCGCATTATAGAGACTTCGGGCTGGCTAGTTTAGCTAGGGGTTCCTTTGGCTTATTTCGGAAGTTTACTAAATTTAGTTTATTGATCCATCTGGATGGGGTTTCATGCTTTCCCTACAGCTTCGCCAACTTTTTCCCTCTCTGTTGTAATCATAAATTCATCAATTTTTGTGTCTCTTCTCACTGTGGTATACTTCCTCTCCATGCGTGTGAATGGTATGCGGGGTTTAATTTGCTTCGCTGTAATCCCTGCCTTAATTATCTTTTAGAGATTATTGTTTGTGATTGCTACTTTTGGTATTTCTTGCATTTCTGTGAGCTTCTTGTGCAGTCTAGCAGTATGGGTGGTGATCACGTGCGGACAGAATCAGACATTTGTGATGAATTTTGTAACAACCCGCTGGTTTGGCACATTTGTGTGGAGGGAGGAATTGCTCCACTCATGGAATGCTTAATCGGCCATGATCCCATTTTATTGGGTCAGTTTGCCAGTTTGTGGAAGGACAGGAGGGTTTCCATTGGTGGGATTTCGTTTGAAATCAGTGAGGATGTTATTGCACAGGCTACGGGTTTGCTGTGTGAAGGGAAAAAATATCCTAAGCACACTAAAAAGCTGGATCACGAGAGCCTTAAGTCGTTTTTCAGAGGAGAAGAGACCCCGGTTAGGAACCAGGCGGGGTTTGAAAGGGAAGAGCTTCCTAAGCCGTGGGATCAATTTTGCATGGCCCTGATGAAATATGTTATGTTGGTAGGTAGATACAAAACTTGTTTCTTTTATCATTTCCCTTTGTTAAACCACCTTAGGCATAAAATGCTGCTTAGTTTTCCATTTTTCCTTCTTATGGACCTGGAAAGTTTTGTGGACAAGTGTAAAGCGTCGGCCAGCTGAAATTCCTGTGATCTTCTGCCGCTCCCGCTCCATCAGGGGCTAATTCTCTGCCTATATCACTTTTATCTGGCCCTCTACTCGCCTAAAGCCATTACTGTTGTCCGTGTTGAGAACATTGAACCCCTATCCACAATGCATATCTCCCCGGCCGAGTCCAAGAGTCCTCCTCGAAAGTCTAATAATGACAATATGAGGAATGCCAAAACCAAATTTGCCACTAAAAAGCTTAAGGGTGGGTTAGGCAAGGCCCATGCCAGTGCGGCGAAAGGGCTCTATGAGCTAAAAGCCACCAGGCTAATACGGCTGTTATCGTCACTATGTCAAAAAAAGGTAAGGAGAAATGTATGCAGGCTGCGACTGTTAAAGATGGCAAGGGTAAGAATGCGGTTAGGAAAGATTCCAAAGGGGATACGATTGTGGGGAACACAGAGATGACTGGAGGGGAAAGTGTTAGGAGGAGATCTGAGAGGTTGGCTAAGAACAACAAGAAGAGGTTGATCATTGAGGATTCAGAGGAGGAGCAGTCGGACAACAAGGGTTACAAGGAAGAAGAGTCTGAAGATGTGGAAGAAGATATGGTGGAGAGGCCCCAACTTACTCCAGTGGACAACAAGCTCCCCTTTGATGGCTCTGGCTCGCACTCTTCGCAGCCATTGGTGGATGAGCCTAGTGAAGTTTAGGGTGCTAGGGATGTTGGGGTGGATTCAGACAAGGTGGCAAAGAGATTGGACATTCTGGACAAAAGATTTCGAGGGATGACTTGATTCACCATGAAACTGGGTCACTTTGTTACGAGTACTCTGTCTAATGCCATAAAAGAGGAACTGGAGGGGAGCAATAGCCAGGAAAATAAAGAGTGGGTGGGAGACGAGGTGGTGGACCTCCTGATTAAAAACTGGGATGATGCCAGTTAAGTTGCTCCTGGTGCTGGTCTGTCGGTTGTTGATGTGCTCCCTTTGGGTTGTCTCTGTTTTTTTCCTGTTTATGTTAGTTGTTTAAGACTTGTCCTTTTTTGGCCCTTGTGGCTCGTTGTGTAGGGTACAGTGCCCTATAAATGCTGTTTAACTTTTCAAAAACAACAACAAAAAGAGGACCAAGAAAACCACCAATTACATCCTTTTAAGGATCTAAGCCCCCTTAAGCTCCTATTGACAAAATATCTCATGGATCTTGAGAGAAATCTTTCACTTCTTTCTTTTCTTCTTTAATCAATTTTTTCTTGTCACTTTTGATTCTAATACTTGGACCAATTTTCACACTTTTGTCATCACAAACCATTTTTTCTTTCATAACATAGATATTTAGTCCTTCCTATAACTCATTTATTTATCATGTTAATAATCATAAACTAGTATTCATGTTCTGAATAATGCACTTGCTCACTTGGATGACACTTCTAACATAGAAGTCATCCTACCACCATCACTTACATTCATATCATAATATCCAATTCCTAGGATTAATACCACTATTTAAATTAATATCATAACATCATCTTGTCTAAATATTAGGTTCAAAACCTACATTTTTACATCAATTTCATACATTATCTTGTCTAAATCCAAGGTTCGATACCATCATTTACACCCATACTATAACATGATCTTGTCCAACTCCTAGGTTTACACTATCACTTACATCCATACCATAACACAATATTGCCTTCCATACATCTAACATACAAGTCATCCTGCCATCATCACTTGCATCCATATCATAATATCTAACTCCTATAATTAACATCATTATTTACATCCATATCATAACATCTACTTGTCCAACTCTTAGGATCGACACCTTCATTTACATCCATATCATACATCATCTTGTTTAAATCCTAGGTTTACACCATCACTTATATCCATACCATAACATCACCTTGTCCAAATATTTGGATCCATCCATATGATAACATCATCTTGTCTACTATTAGAGTCAACATCCTTATTTACATCCATACCATGACAACATCTTGTCCAAATATTAGGATCAATCCATATTATAAGACCATTTTGTCCTAATCTTAGGATTAACACCATCATTTACATCTATACCACACCATCATTTTTTCCAAATATTAGATCAACATCCCATTTGTATTCATATCAACGCATCATCTTTTCTAAATATTAGGATCCATAACCTCATTTAAATCCATGTTATAACATCATATTATCATCAACACACTCATTTACATCAATATCATACCATAATCTTGTCCAAATATTACATCCAATACCATCATTTACATCCCTATCCTAGCACCATCATACCCCACCAAATTTTCCTTCCACATTTCCACACCAAATCTTGATTGTTCAAACATAGACATCAAACAACATCACCGAGCTTATCCATAAGCAAATACCAAATAAACTCACATCATCATCCATTTAAATCGAAGTTGAAATTTCCCTTTGAAAATCAAGACTCCGTATCTTATTTTATCACCAATTCTTATGTGATTAAGAGCTTTTCCTATCTTAAGTAGCAAGTTAATCAATAAATCCAAATCATGTTATCACTTTGGACAAAATTAACTTAGGGACTTGACCTATCTTGAGTTAATTAGTATAAGAATCCTAGTCAAAATTTCTTGAGAACTTTCCTATCTCAAGTAGGAAAGGTTAATCACAAATCAATTATCCTAATTCTTATTTAGAATGTACCTTTAATTTAGATAAACTCATCATATATTATCCACCTCAATCATTGTCTCATCCTAACCCACCTTTAACTATTTTTTCCACACTAATAATCACAATCGTCCATCATCAACTTTAGTAAAACATCATCCATATTTCCATTTTCACCTTTATCCTTAGAAAACAATAGTCCAAAAATATAAAAAAGTCCAAAAATAAATAAATCCCAATACCATCCCAAAAATATATTCCAACTATCAACACACTCCAACCCACTTATCAACAAGCATTACCCCACCAATCATATAATCCAACTATCAATACCCTTCCATATACTTATCAACAGTTGTCACCTCATCAACAATACACACCACCTATTAACACCTTTCAAACCACTTATTACCAACCATTACCTCACCAACAATACAATCCACCTATCATACCATTCAATCCACTCATTAGCAACCACCATCATATCAACACCAATATGCTCCACAAATAAACATATACCAATCAACCCACCCACAAAGTTCCTTCTAACAATCCACTACAACCTCCAAGTGCAACTCCTTCAAATTACTTCGCACATGAATGGTAGGAAATGAAAGACACTCTCAAAGGCTTATCATAAATAACCTTACACAAAAGATACACATATAAATTTGAGGAACTATGTCACGACCCCTTTGATCAATCTGAAATATATAAAAAGGTATCCTAGGTCCTAAATGCAAAGAAGCTAGGATGTGATGGTGGCCTTTTTCCAAGTTTCATTAAGATGTAGATTAACAAGGTGCATAGATTGACTTTCAACCCTTATAGTGAGCCAATCATACCTAGATCTACATCTAATTGGGGGTTGGAATGGATTGGAAATATTTTGGAATGATTAACCTAATGATCCTATATGACCTAATATGATAAAATACAATTTATCGACAACTGATAAACAAAAGCAGTCAAGTTATGACATATCTAGAAGGTGTAGATGTGTGTACTTGCCCAAAAAATTGGTCCTGTTGTGCCTACAAGGACTTAGTCACCCTTGGGAGAATGGGTCTTTTTAGGGGTGTCTTAATCAATTTTTGGGGTCCTTTGGTGTTGGATTTGAGCTTCTATTTTCCACTTATCCCACTATTAGAATTTCGTAAATAAATTTTGTAGGTGAGTTTATGTGGTTTGACAACTTCTAGGGCTTTGAATGCAACAATGAAAAATGGATCTTCAATCTTCCTTCAATCCTCTTCAAAATTGTAACCTATACATTCACAAAGAGGGAAAATGTTGTGCCATATAGGGGCTTGCCTCAGTCAAACCCCGTGTAAGTGTTCCCAGTTCCACAATGGCAATGTCAACGATAAAACTGATAATGGAAAGGAGGGAAATGATGAATTAACACAATGCTACAACTCACCACCCTTCAATAGATTCCTTGAAGGACTGAAGCCATACACATCTCTTCAAGGATTTAGATCTTGCTTGATAGATTTTCTTGAATGCTTGAATTCTTGAAGACCTACGACTATATTATCCTTCACAAGACAATATGAACACACATAAAGTTTGACATGATGTTGGATCTTGGATTGTTGTTATAGATGACTAATAATGATGCTCTTGAATGCTCTTGAAAATAATGATTGATCATAAGTTCTTCTCCAACTTATGTTCTAGTTTCAAATGATCAAAAGACTAGGTATTTATAGGTGTTTATCCAATTTCCTAAAAATTAGATTCCAAAATCCAACACTTCATATTTGAATTTTGGATATTAAAATACCACCAACAACATATTTAAATTTAGGTCCTGGCTAAGAAGGGGGACCCAATCGCCCATGGGTGAATGGGTCCTGGCCCAAATTTCTAGGATACTCAAAGTCGAGGACAATTTAATGATTGGATGTATTTGTTGAATGCTTTTCCTCCTTCAAAAATGGTAAAAATTAGGCTTTGGAATGCATAATTTGGAAAATTAGAAGCTTAATTGAGTCCAATAAATTAGGGGGACAAAACATAATGTGAAATTGTTAAGGTTTATAATTTTCTACACTACATTTAGCCCCCACTTTAGTCAAAGTATGAATTTACACTCAAACTCACACTAAAGTAGAGAAATATATGTCAGGAGGGGTTCAAATGTACAAATATTGGAGAGATAGGATGACTAAGGATCAAGGGAGGTGACCAAGCCCCTAGGATCTAAGATCTCATTACAGACCAACATAAGCACAAAAGAACACACATGCATGTATGATATGCAACAAGAGAAAGATACACAAAAATTTAATACCAAAATAAATACAAAAACAAAAAGGTATGGACTAGCAAGTTGTATTATGCTAGCAACCATACGAATATAATGGGTCAAACATGGCTAGCAAGTTGTATTATGCTAAACACTCATTAAATACATGGCACCAAGTATGGTGCATTATGCTAGATGACTATGTTATGTCAATGCCACACTAGGTTCAACATCTGTGAATAAAGTGAAGTAGAAATTCCAAACTCACCTAAGGGTATGGAAACAAAACTCACCTCAGGGGGTGCATAAACGATATTGGGATAAGGTCAAAAGGTTAAATTTATCAACAACAATCATAGGGGAATTAATTAATTCATGAAAGGTCACACCTTAGGGAACATCACACATGACTTCACCACCAAGAGAGGAATAGTTGAGGAATAGAAAATCACATCTTAAGGAATACTAGCCATAGTATTACCACCAAGAGGAAGGTCATATGCCAAGACACGACACTCTTATGGGACATCAAGCCTAATATCACCACTAAGGAGACATGTAACATGTATTAAGAATCCACACTTTGGTTGACAAGGTCACACTTCCTAGAAAATTTATGCTATTACAACTAAGAAGGGACTCATAGGAGGGATAGTGGGAGAGGGATTAATGAAAAACAACAAAAGAGGGGTACTAAACTCATTTTGATATGCTTGTAACAAAAAACCCTTAAAATGATCAATGAGATTTGAGAATATAATATGAATTATGATAACATAACATTTCTACAATGAGAACATGATATAAAAATTTGTCCTATAGATCTGAAATGTAATAACTTTTCCCAAATTTACAACAAATCAAGAAAAATGACGTCTTCCTTGCACACAATTTCTGAATTTTAAATCAAACATCTGCAAGGAGGAACAAAATGAAACTACAGAGACAAAATATGTGCAGGAGTTACTTGAGACACCTGTACAAGGATAGGGTCACCCTAGGGTGTCTGAGTCCTTGTTCAGGGTTCTGAAAACTGAAAAGATAAATGTTTAAGTTGCTTTTTAAGGTTACTGTTCATATTTTCAAATAGGTTTGACATTGACTATTTTTCAAAATTTCCTCAATTTAAGACAATGTAATTCACATGCAAATGTGCAACAATAAAGGATAATTTTGAATGCAATTTCCAGATCTTAATCATGCAATAATTGACTGAGTCTAAGATAAGTAGGAGGTTTCTTCCACAGCGTGTCAAATTATGATATTGCTATCAGGATTCAACCGTGTAGTTTTCGAGTCAAACTCATTGACCCATGATTCATGAGTAGTGGTTCACAAGAGCTCATCTCTCATGATAATGAGCTGGAGCAGTACTGGGATGGGTGACCTCCCGGGACGGACCAATGCTTCACCTCTGTGAGCATCACCTAGATGCAATGAGTGTTGAGTGGACCATTCATTATCATGAGAGATGGGTTCTTGTGAACCACTACTCATGAATCATGGGTCAATGAGTTTGAATCGAAAACTACATGGTTGAATCCTGATAGCAATATCATAACGAGTCTAAGATGCAAAATTCTAAAAATGAAGACTTGATGCAAATTGAAACAAAACAATGCAATTTTATTTTTTACTTTTTGGCCTAAATGAAATATGCAATGTAATGAACAATTTCAAACTTTAATGTCCTAATGAATGTAAATAAGATCTATAGATGATTGAATCAAACCTTAATGCAACTTATGATGCAATATTTAATGCAATTTTTTTTTGTCTTTTTATGCTTTTATGATGCAAAAGTGAAACCCTAAATGATAAATGCAAAAAACACAATGCAAAACCTAGATCTAGGGTTTGAAAACTTCCAATTTTAGAAAGTTTATAGTGTTAGGATGTCGGGTTCACCAAAATGAAATATAGAGAAAAGGATCCTAGGTCCTAAATGCAAAGAACTTAGGATGTGATGGTGGCATTTTTCCAAGTTTCATTAAGATGTAGATCAACAAGGTGCATAGATTGAATTTCAACCTTGATAGTGAGCTAATCAGACCTGGATCTATATCTAATTGGGGGTTGGAATGGATTGGAAATATTTTGGAATGATTAACCTAATGATCATATATGAATTAATATGATAAATATAATTTTCTAGCAATTGATAAACAAAAACAGTCAAGTTTTGATATATATCTGGAAGGTGCAAATGACTATGAACCTACCTAGAAAAATTGGCCATGTTGTGCCTACAAGGAATCAGTCACCCTTGGGCGAATGGGTCTTTGTAGGGGTGTCTTGATCAACTTTTAGGGTCTTCTAATGCTAGATCTGAGCTTTTGTTTTCCACTTATCCCACTATCAAAATGTCGTAAATAAATTTTTTAGGTGAGTTTCTGTGGTTTGACAACTTCTAGGGATTTGAATGCAACAATGCAAAATGGAATTAGAAGCTTAATTAATTCCAATAAATTAGGGGGACAAAACATAATGTGAAATTGTTAAGGTATACAATTTTCTACACTACAGAATCAATATAAATGATGCCTTTCTCTAAGAATTTTGAGATACCAAATTTTGATAAATATGAGGGAAACGGAGACCCTTGTTATCATGTTGAATAATTTTTCATGGCATGCCAAGAAGTTTCCTATAGTGATGTATAACTTATGAGACTCTCTCCTTATAATTTAGGAGGACAAATACTTAAGTGTTTTTACACCTACCTCAAGGATCCATTCAATCCTTTGTTAACTTGGTGGAGAAATTTTAAACCCATTTCTCTTATAATGTTGAACATGCAAGTTAAATATTTAATCTTTGTAACAGTAAACAATAAAATGAGGAAGTTTTTTCTTCCATTCCTTCAACGATGGAGGAGTCTTAATAGTCACTTTCCTTAACCAATAGAAAATAAATAACTTTTCCATATTTACATCACAAATATTAATCCTAAAATGGGCTTTCATCTACAAGTCCATGTGTACCCACTTTTGACAAAATTATTGACAAGGGAGTCACCATTGAGAAAGTCCTTGTTGCCAAAGGTTTAGTCAAGATATATATCAAAGATAAAGATAACAATAACCAAACCAATGACAAACCACACTTTTGGGCTAGAAATACAAATATTATCAATGATGGGGTAATTGACTCCACACTCATACAAACTACACAAAAAGTGCATGAACAGACAAATCCTAGTGTCCAAAATTTCCAACATCAAATGCATGTTAGCATACCACAAGGACAATAAAAAACCCATAACCATTCAAAATATAAGTACACTTCCACGGGGAACCTATTAAAGTTGTATTTCAAAAACTGGTTCAATCCAACCTAATAAAATTTCCACACCCCCAACCTTTCGATGATAATATACCCAAACCTACATGGAACAAACAAAATGAATACTATGGGTGTAGTGTAGAAAAATGTAACCCTTTACATTTTCACACTTATTTGGTCCCTCTTAATTAAAATGGATTTAATTGTGCCTTAATTTAGTGTTGTAAAGTGTGTCCCTTTACACTTTCACACTTATTTAGGGCTCCTTTAATTAATAGAGCTTAATCATGCCTTAATAAACCCTATAATTCATTTGCAAGCCTAATAAATTACATTTTCAGAAGGGGAAACCCAACATTAATTAATGCCAATACATTGCACTTCACCTTAAGCAATGTGTGTCCTAGGTTTAGGGACCTAGGACCCATTCACCCATGGGCGAATGGGTCCTCCCTAAGACCTTGAACCCATTTCTAAAGCATGTTTTGGCGATATTTTTATCATCCTAAATTCAAATTTCAAAGGCCGACTTGTAATGTTTTAAGTTTGGGAAATTAAGGATAAACATCTATAAATACAAGGCTATTTCATCAAATCAAGTCTAATTTTTTAGAGAAGTTTTGAAGATTAATTTCACAAGAGAAATATTATTGTCAAGATAATTCAAGAGTAGATTTATTCATCATTTTTTGTAGTATTCAAGATCCATTTATCATGTCAAAGTTATGTTCAATCATGCATGTTTTTGGAGCTAACATGGTGATGTAGGTTTCAAAGATTCAAGTCAAGATTCAAGTCAAGATTCAAAGCAAGATTCGAGTATCAAGATCCATATCTATTGAAGCCATTTCATGCAAGATCAACATCAACATTTCAATCCTTCAAAGGTTTAATTAAGGGTTTGGTGAGTTGTGACATTGAGTTGTTCATTCATCATCCCTTTCATGCTATTTTATTTTATTTCAAGGTTTAATTACCAAAACGGGGTTTGACCAAGGAAAACCCCCATTCACCAAAAACAAAACATTTCCCCCCTCTCTTTGTGTGTTGCATATTTACAGGTTGAAGAAAAGTTGAAGATCTCAAAGTTGCAAAGTTGTCACCTTTGTTGTCATATCACAAAAACTTAGATACTAGATCTATTTCCGATTGTCCGAGAGTGAAACCCGAGAATTTGGAAGTGTAGACACAGGAGTAGAGGACCTAGAAACTAATTTTGAAAAGCCCTACACAGGACCCATTCACCATAGGGCGAATGAGTCCCATGACAACTTCTGAAAACAATGTTTTTTGAGAGGTACACAATATTTTCCATTCTCATATTTTCCATAAGCTTTATTGTTTCTAATAGTATTATGTTTCATACGAAAAACCCTCTTTTTACATGTCTTAAATGAGTGCATTTGGTATTTTTAATTTTTCTCCCAAAACCCCTGTTCAATCAGTTTTGTCAGGACACTTTGCGACTATTTTTGAGATCAGTTTTAAGTGTCCACTCATCTGAATTACATGAAATAAATTATGTTGGAAAGCTCTATGTTTAATCTACTCAGATCTGGTCTTACATTTTAGTTTTTAGTTGGTTTACTATTTTTAGTGTTTCTCCCAAAATATCATTTGACCTAGACCCCCATCCTAACACAAAAAAGGGAAATTGCAAGATTCCTCAAAGAATTCATTCACCTAAGGGTTGAAAGTGGATTTTGACTTGACGGATCTCATTTCCTGAATGAAATAGAAGAATGGGTAGGTTCATTCACCCCATTTTTCCATTTTTATTTATAGTTAGTTTGGTGAAACATCACAAATTTAGTATAAAACTCGAGTATTTGAACATTCTAATTTTTGATTTGGATTGCATTCAAACCCTAGATCTAGGATTTGAATTAATTCATTTCATTTAGGGTTTCTAAATTGGGCAGAAAGTTGCATTGAATTTTAGGTGTAAAATTGCATTTTGCATTGATTTTAAATTTGAAAATTCAACAAAAATTGCATAAGGTTAGATTGATTTTACATAGTATTTACATAATAACATAATTTTAGTCCCTAAAATCAGAAAATTGGATCAAAATTGCATTTCAAAAAGTGTCATATAGTTCATCGTTTATCATTAATTTTACTTGCATTAGGTTAGCAAATTCTGGAAAATTCTATTACAGAAGTACCAATCTGAAACTTGGAACAAAGAACACATATAATCACTTAGAAATTGCATTTTTCATTAAAATAAAAACCTTGTATAGGGACCCATTCGCCCATGGGTGAATGAGTCCTTCAGGGCCTCTTAAAACCATCTTTTTTTAGCTTTTTTATGGTTTCTTGCACTTCCTAGATCTCCTGGTAACCCCCTGTTTCAGTTTGGAAAGTTTCAGTAATTTATGATTTATGCATGGAGGTATAATCATCCATTTAATTTAGGCATTTAAAATTGAAAAGAAATATTGCATATCAAATCTGTAAAGCAATTATTGCATCATGTTTTCATTACAAAAGTCTCTTGTTATCATACTTCATGTTCTATTTTCAGATTTTGTTGAAAACTCTAAGAAATTGTGATTACAAGCATATGAATGTGAAGTCATTTCTCCTCTTTTCTTGTTCTTCATTGATCCCTCTCCCATGTGTGAAACTTAGTGAAAGAGAATACAATCTTGGACAATCATGACAATCAAGTTTTATCTTCTCCTAATATGTCTCATATTCATGAAGAAGATATATTGGTAATAGAAGATCCTATTTGTTTCTCTTCTCCTACCCCTCCTACTTGGGAGAATATTATTAAACAAGAGGATGCCATTGTTTATAAGCAAGAAAATCCAACCATTGATAACTCTCCTACTTATGATGAAGTCATTTTAGAAGAGCCAACCTTTGAATGTCATGAAAATTTGGTTTGTTTCTCTCCTCAAAACTCTCCTACTAGGGAAGATGTCATGGTGCAAGAAAATGACAACATTGACAATAGTAATGTGGCTTCATTTAATGAAGATGATGAGCATAAGGATAAGTCTTTTGAGTTTATGAACATTATATCTCCCTTGAATCCTCTAGTTCTTAGACCTCCTACAATTCCTTTAATTATTGGACCTCCTAAGTCATCTCCTAAGCCACTTCTAACCATCTACCCACCCTCACATTAACAACAAGTTAAAAACAAACTTGTGCTCATCCTAAGACCACCTCAACACAATGTTTTGCAACATCCAGGTTATAATACCATTGCTCATACATAAACACTAGAAACAATCAACAACCACAAACAACTCAAACGTCCCTTCCATTACCTCAACCATATCTCTCGCCTCCACCTAATATCTTGTAGTGTAGTGGTAAAGAGTGTGATCTTGTTGAACAAATTAAAAACACTCCTACTAAGATATCCTTATGGGACCTTATTCAAGCCTCCCCTAATTACCTTAACATGCTTCAAAGTTCTTTACAACAAGTTCATATCCCTCTTAATGTGAAACCAAATGATATAGCAATTCTAATTCAAGGAATGAATGCACATTATTTTCCACCAAAGTGAGCTCCCTCCTTTGGAAGTGTAAAAACAAAATGAAGCTTTCATGATAATAGCTATTATTAATAGTAAGGGGATAAAGAGAACCCTTGTTGACAATGGCTCCACCCTTAACGTGTATAGCGTAAACCTTTTGGATAAGATTGGAGTAGACAAAATCCAAATACAACTAGACTCTTTATCTATCCGTGGATTTGATAATGTAAGAAAAAACTACTTGGTGTGATCACATTACCTGTTACAGTTGGAAAGGCCACATTTCAAGTTACTATCCATGCTATGCCTCACGATCTCTCATATAATCTTCTTTTAGGTAGACCATGGATTCATGAAATGAATGTGGTGCCTTCTACTCTTTATTGTATAATGAAGTATGTTTATAAGGACAAGGTTTATACGATGAAAGTCGATGTTGAGCCTTACAGTTGTTTATAAATTAAAAAAGGAATGAAAAATCCTCTTACAACATTGACACCAACTACACAAGAGAAAACCGTGCAAGAGAGAGAAAAATAAAAGCATATTGAAGAAGTCATAAAGTTATTGGAGGATGATTGGGGTTCCTTAGATTTCACACATAAATTTGATGGAAAACCTAAGATCATAACAAAAAAGACTGAAAGGGGAAATAACCAATGTTAATGTCAACACAAAATTTGGAAGAACCATTGAAAGCATCCAATTCAACCACTTTAGGAAAAGAGACAACATACACAACAAACTTTGATGGAGTTGATAGCGAACAACCACTGAATCCAAAATAAATGAAAAAGCATTATGGAAGAGGTTATGAACTTATGAAACAACTTGGTTATAGTGTGAAAGGATATGGTGCTAGAGAACAAGGTATCCATGTCCCTATAGAGCCTAATACACAAGAAACAACTAGTGGTCTTGGTTATCGTCCTTCGAAAGAAACAAAACCATCACCCAACACCAACACTATCACAAAAGATTCTCCTAGGACAACTTTAATTTTGGTGCATCCTAAATCAATAGATACTACATGTGGGAATATCTCATTAGATATGCATACTTTGTCTACTCATTATAACCAATAATATTAGTTGATGGTCCTTGTCATGTGGTAGTTGTAGTATCATAGCATATTCACTACCATGCATGAGGGTATAAATTTGGCTTTATGCAATCATATTTTCTTTTCGTAAGGAGCAACATATCATCGTCCATTTTTGGCTCACCTTTTTCCCTTGGGGGGCAAGGGGTTAGGTAGCCTTGTCCTAGTATGACACTTGTCATTGTCTTTTTTTGGCTAGTTGACCACCTTCCATGTATATATAAGAGCAAGCTTGGGATGTGGATGACATGCCTTAAGTTGGTTCACATGTGACGTACTTTTCTTTCTATGTTATCTTTAGCATTACATTTTAGGGGAAACCCCTTATTCATGACGTAACTTCATTTGGAAACATATGACTTGGCAGAGGGCCTTCTGAGTAAGCTCTCATGTCTTCTTTATTGTTAGCATTGATTATTTTCTACTTTAAGGTAAATTTCTTACAACAATGGTGTTAGAAATTTCTTTAAAGTGGGGGCATACATTGGCATTATCATTTTGAAATTTTTGACTATATCTTATGTTTTATTATCCTATTTGCATTTTTTCCATAGGTGCTTAGCATAACACATCTTGTTAGGCCTTATGAAGCTTGACGTTTTTATTTTTGTTTTTATTTTGTGGTGCCTTATTGAAGTTATGGAGGTATAGTTTTGATATGGTATGGGAGCCTAATAAGATTTTCTCATTTTCCACCCTTGGGGGCTTACCTAGTCTTCAACTTGAGGTTCCATTAGCCTGTGTGAGCATGTGTTGTTGTTTGCATAGTGGACAACCAAAGTTTCGCTTGTGAACATTTTTGGACAAAAAACTAAGACCCGATCCACATCGAGTTGGATAGACTATCGAGGCTTGTTCGACCCTTTTTATTTTTGTTTTTGTTTTTCTTTATTTTAGTCTTTGACATGGTATATTTGTGTATCTTATCTTATTGCTTCATATCATACATCTTGTGTGTGTCCCTTTGTGCTTATGTTGGATTGACATAGGATCTTGAATCTTGGGGGCTTGGCCACCTCCTTGAGCTTTTTCATCCTATCCCATCAACATTTGTACATTTGGACCCCTCTTGACCACCTTAGTGTGAGTTTGACGCAAGGTCCTCCTCTCACTAAAGTGGGGGCTAAATGTAGTGTAGAAAGATGTAACCCTTGGGCCCTCTTAATTAAAATGGACTTAATTGTGCCTTAATTTAGTGTTATGAAGTGTATCCCTTTACACATTCACACTTATTTAATGATCCTTTAATTAATTGAGCTTAATTATGCCTTAATAAACCCTATAATTCATTTACAAGCTTAATAAATTACATTTTTTGAAGGGGAAACCTGACATTAATTAATGCCAGTACATTACACTTCACCTTGAGCAATGTGTGTCCTAGGTTTAGGGACCTAGGACCCATTCGACCATGGGCGAATGGGTTCTCCCTAAGACCTTGAACCCATTTCTAAAGCATGTTTTGGCGGTATTTTTATCATCCTAAATTCAAATTTCAAAGGTCGGCTTGTAATGTTTTAATTTTGGGAAATTAAGGATAAACATCTATAAATACAAGGCTAGTTCATCAAATCAAGTTTAAGTTTTTAGAAAAGTTTTGAAGAGAAATTTCACAAAGAGCAAATATTGTTGTCAAGAGCATTCAAGAGTAGATTTCTTCATCATTTGTTGTAGCATTAAAGATCCGTTCACCATGTCAAAGTTATGTTCAATCACACATGTTTTTGGAGCTAACATGGTGATGTAGGTTTTAAAGATTCAAGTTGTTGGCATTTCAATTCACACCTTTGGTGTGCATATTGGAAACAAACAACTATGCATAGTTAGACTACTCTTCAAATTAGGAGGGGAAGCTCCCTCTTTGTTGATTATGCATAAAAATAAATACTAAAATAATTGCCAATATCTTTATCTTAGCTGAGAGCACAAGGTTATAAAAATCTTTGCATTGTAGTTGAGGTTTTCTCTGGTTTCGTAACTTCAACTACAACTAAGCCTATTCTAATGATGTTTCTAACTTTTCAAGTAAATTCAAAGCAAGAGAGTTTAGAAGTAAATAGGGAATTATTGATAAACACATAAACTTAAAAAAATATCACTTTCAATATACCCTCAAAGGCTCATTGTACTTTTGAGATGTATGCTGAAAAAAAGATTATGTAAGTTAACATATAAGACAATAACACTAAAATATTTTGAGACCGTGGATCAAAGAAAGGTAGGCATAAGATTTATTTCCTCAAATTCCAATAGTAACAACACATCTAGGACAGTAGATTGTAGCAAAAGTAGGCATACAATATACGATCAACCAAATTACACTTGACAAAGTTGAACATATACTGAATAACAAAGTAGCAGGCCAAAATAAGCTCAACATTTTGTTATCACAAGAACGGTTAAAAATAAATGGGCAAGGCTGCCCTTATTTATACACAAACAAAGGAGTAGGGAACCTTAAAATATCCTTATTTTTAACAATTAGTCTTACCAACATGCAAAATTTATTTCTAAGTCTAAACAAAAGACAACTAATAGTTAACTGGAATGCTAACATCAATTAACAGATCTAACTACAAAGAAAACTCCAACTGGTGCGATATTTCCAAAGAGTAGATAATCGTGAACAAGAACTGACAGTTTAACTTGGAAAAGACATTAAGTTAACTGTTGTCTTCACTTGAGTTCTATTCCTGGAAATCTTTGCATGCTTCAAATGACAGTTCACTGATTGGTAACTTTGGCAACTTTGCAACTAGAGTGATGACCTTTGTTTCTTCTGCAACTTTATGCTTTTGATGCTTCTCTTGATTTTTCTCAATGGAAGAGTATTGTATGATGAAAACTGTGAAGTTTGACTGTGAACATGCCTATATTCAGAGAAGTTCTGCACAAATGCTAAAAATAGCTCCGCCGATTTTTCTTTAGAGAAAGGCAAATTTTTCGAAAAAAAGGTTGAGGTCTAGATTTTGTAGAGAATGTCATTGTGAAGAGACCCAGATCGTCAAATTTTGAAAAAGCTGATTTTTTCAAGAACATGCAAGATCCCCTAAAAAGTAGAAGTCACGAAGCTATTTTTTCAAAAAAATATGAGATATGGGTTTTGTAGACATTCATGTTCTGAAGAGACGCAGATCGTCAGTTTTTGAAAAACTGTGTTTTTTTCCCCAAAAGATAGATCTTTTGAAAAGTGGAAGTCGTAGGGGTAGTTTTTTTCAAAAAAATTGAGATTTGGATTTTGTAGATAATATTATTCTGAAGAAACCCAAATCGTCATATTTTGAAAAATATGAGGATTTCTTGGACATGCGTGATTTCCTAAAAAATAGGAGTTGAAGAAGCAACCAAATATTTTTCCAATCTTGAAGAAGAATGAAAAAGAAGTAGACCCAGATCAACGAAATTTGAAAATATTGACCTCCTGTTTTTGAAAAGTGATGCCCTAGAAAAATGGATTATGGAAAAGTGTTCTTTTGTGCACCCTAAACTCGAATCTATGAAGAATGCTGAAAAATATCTTCGTTTGAGCCTCTAAATCCTGTTGAGAAGAAACAATTGTGTTTCTTCCTCTTGAAGCTAACTTGCAAAATAATAAAGAATGGACACCCAAAGCCTCTTAAATAAAATTTGGAAGCAAACAAGCACTTCACTTTAAAAACCCTAAAATTTATGAGCCATCATACGGAAATATCTAACTTCGTTTGCATCAACACAAAGATTTTTTGAATTTTTTGCTTGATGAAATGCTTCCATTTGATCTTCAATTCAGGACGCTTGATAGATCCTATGAATTGGCTGACGGACTCGTTGAAGAGTGTGATCAAATCTGAGGACCTCCTGGAGGTTGCAAAAGTGGTTTTGAGGGCTCAAAATGTTGGGCACCCTTGTCTAATAGGGGCACTTTTGTTTGCCAGACTTAACCTTTTTTAATGATTTTTCAATTTATCAAATTTGTCTCCCGTGCTTTGTTTCTCATTCGATCTACAATTACCAGTGATTGATGAACCATATGGCCAGGCTGAGATATTCATTGGAAAGCCTAAAGAAATTTGAAAAGATTGACCATTTTTTGCAAACCTAAAAGCTTCTTTTAAGGGCTCAAAACCCTAGGAACCCATGGTTGACTGGGGCACCCAGTGTGCCAGAGAAATTTTTTAATGTTTTTTTATGATTTTCAATTTCTCCCTTTGACGAAACACCTTAGTTTGATCCAAAATTTTGGTCATTCGACTGATCCTGAGAACTTGCTAACGGATTCGTTGGATAGCGTGATCAAATTTGAAAAGAATCTCTTGGAGGTCATGAACCCTAAAAACTACATTTGATGGCTCAAAATTTTGGGTGCCCTTGGACAACAGGGGTACTTTTCCTCACCAAAATTAGTCAAATTTTGAGTTTCTTGATTTTTTCTTTGACTTCCTTCATTTTTTGTTTGATCCGAGATTCTGGCCATTTGGTAAATCCTGTTAACTAGATGTTGGACTTGTTGCAAATCCTGAAGAATTCTAAAGAGAATCCCCAAAACTATAAACCCTAACAACTAGTTCTGACCCCTTGAAATCTTGGGCACCCCTAGCCAACAGCGGTGCTTTTCTGCTCCAGACAACAATTTTTTGATGATCTTGAACCTTCTCGTGCTTTGTGCTCACCACCTTCATCGATCGTGTCGACCATCGTTGCTGACGTGTTGATCGTGTTTATCGTTGAATGTGTGTGAGCTACGAAAGCTAAAAAAAGTGGCTAAGGCATTAACTGCCAAGCTCCTCCCTTGAAATAAGGTGCTTTTCTTTTCTAGTGTTAGAATATTTTTTGCAATTTTGAACTTTTCAAAACCCCCTCCTTCGTTCACTATTTATCGAGCATATTTCGTCGTAGATCAATTTGTGTCGTGTTTGAGACTCTGATTCTGACAGGTGGCAGTTGGCCATCCTCCATTGATGACCTCAAAGGTTCTAATTTTTCTTTTGAAAAAGTGAAAGACCCGCTAGAGAAAAATTGACCTTTTGACAATTCTGCCTGGACCAACGTGATCGTGATGTAAAATTGACCAATCAAAATCAATTTGAGCCCTTTTTGTAAAGATTTTATTTTTAACCATTTTCCCTAAAAAATAGGGGCTGACATGCAAAATTCAAAAAATTCCAAAATTTTGTGAGCATCCTTTTGACAATAAACCCAAAAAAACCTTATGATCCGTTCATTTTTCAAAAAATTATAAAAATAGAACATTGCTATTTTTAGAAATTTTGACCTTTTTTGACTTTTGATGACCATTCTACAAGATTTTTACCATTTTTACCAAAATGCCTTAGTGAAGCAATTTTTTTTTTTTTGTGTACAACACAAGTCAAGATTCAAAGCAAGATTCAAGTATCAAGATCCACATCCATTGAAGCCATTTCATGCAAGATCAACATCAACATTTCAATCCTTCAAAGGTTTAATTAAGGGTTTGGTGAGTTGTGACATTGAGTTGTTCATTCATCATCCATTTCATGCTATTTTATTTCATTCAACTTTAATTACCAAAACATGATTTGACCAAGGCAAACCCCCATTCACCAAAAACAAAACATTTCCCCCCTCTCTTTGTGTGTTGCAAATTTGCAAGTTGAAGAAAAGTTGAAGATCTCAAAGTTGCAAAGTTGTCAAAGTTGTCACCTTTGTTGTTATCTCACATAAACTTAGATCCCGGATCTATTTCTGATTGTCCAACAGTGAAACCCAAGAGTCTAGAAGTGCAGACACAAGAGTAGAAGACCTAGAAACTAATTTTGAAAATCCCTACACAGGACCCATTCGCCATAGGGTGAATGAGTCCCATGATAACTTTTGAAAATAGTGTTTTTTGAGAGGTACACAATATTTTCCATTCTCAAATCTGCCAAAAGATTTATTGTTTCTGATAGTATTATGTTTCATTTGCCAAACCCACTTTTTCATGTCTTAAATGAGTGCATTTGGTATTTTTAATTTTTCTCCCAAAACCCTTGTTCAGTCATTTCCGTCAGGACGCCAGAACAAGACACTTTGCGACTGTTTTTGAGATTAGTTTTAAGTGTCCTCCACTCATACAAATTACATGAAATAAATTATGTTGGATAGCTCTATGGTTAATCTACTCAAAGATGGTCTTACATTTTAGTTTTGAGTTGATTTACTATTTTTAGTGTCTCCCAAAATTTTTGTTTGACCTAGACCCTCGTCCTAACACAAAAAAGGTAAATCACAAGATTCCTCAAAGAATTCACTCATTTAAGGGTTGAAAGTGGATTTTTACTTGAGGGATCTCATTTCCTGAATGAAATATAAGAATAGGTAGGTTCATTCACCCCATTTTCCCCTTTTTATCTATAGTAAATTTGGTGAAATATCCAAAATTTAGTATAAAAACCTATGTGTTTGAACCCTAACCCTATTTTTATTGTTTCAATGGGTACCATTGCATAAAAGTTCATTCCATGTCAAAATGAATGAAAATAAAAAATTATATCCAAGATCTCATAAATTGCGATGAAAGGTCATGTATCCTCATCTCCTAATGAGCAACTAGACATCTATTAGGATGTTTCTCCTAAGCATAATCAAATCCTCTATGTCCAACAAAGGATCATGTCAAAATAATTATGCAAATAATGTCAATAGCTATAATCCCTCTATCTCATATGAATCAATAGTGGGTCACATTGAGGAATATTATCCCTAAAATAATAACATTACCATTATAATCCTAACTATGTCGTCACCACTAGGCATGGCCAAATTATTGTCTGAGGGGCCTCTTCATCTTCCCAAAAGGTCACCCAATATGATTTCCTAGAGCATCTCAGGATGACTCCAACATATCTATCTATCTTGGAGCTTCTTCAATCATCACCTGTTCATAAGGAAATATTGGACCATGCCTTGAAGGAATCACATGTACCTAGTGATATTAATCTAGAACAATCTCAAGCTACAATGGTTCATATATCCTCCTCTTATCAACCTATTTCAGTTTCATGGATATGCCCTTTATTGATCCATAACATACCCAAGTAGTTTATATAGAAGATATAGTCAAAAAACATAAGGTCAAATGAGTCCCTCATAGATGGTAGATCTAGTGTAAGCCTCGATACATATAAACTTGTTAAATGATTGGGATATTCTGAAGATAACATGGAACCTCAAAAAAGGATCACTATCAAAGCTTATGATGATATAAATAAAGATTTTGTAGGTACCATTTAGCTTCCCATTTAGGTAAGTGTTATTTTATAATAAAGCGCTTCCCATTTAGGTAAGTGTTATTTTATAATAAACCACTGTCCATTTAGGTAAGTGTTATTTTAGAATAAATTGCTTCCCATTTAGGTAAGTGTTATTTTATAATAAACCTTCTTTCACATTCTTGATCTTGAACTCTCATACAATCTCCTCCTCGGTTGCCCATGGATTCATGTCATGCTTCATTCCATCCACATACCATCAATACCTTAAACTCCCAAAAATGACATATAAGTCATAAATGATGTTGATCCTAACCCCTTCCAATATTGTAGAATGTTGGAAGGCCCCTATAATATATCCCACTATTATCCCAGTGTGGATATTACCATTCCTACAACATTACCATCCCCATCCCATGTTGATCCTAACACTTTGGCATTAGTTTATTTCCACTAATCCCACTTCCAAAATGAAGGTCAATATCGTAGATAAATGGTGTGGGAAGTATGAGCTACATAATACATTCTACATCAGTTAACTCCCTCTTTCACCATGCTCCTATGGGAAATATGAACATCATATCCAAAAATCTCCTAAAGTCATCCAATGTGGTAGAACTAATTTCATTCATCATGGTCTTCTTGAGTATGAGATTGTTAATAATGACATAAGCTCTTGGTTATACAGAGATGACGAGTATGATTTATGTCTTGTTGAGAAAAATTACCCAAAAGCACTTCAAATATGTAAGAACATAGGATACAGAGGAAAAGGACTAGGACACCATGAGCTAGGAATTGTTAAACCTCTA
Source organism: Sequoiadendron giganteum (assembly GCA_007115665.2). Lineage (NCBI taxonomy): Eukaryota > Viridiplantae > Streptophyta > Pinopsida > Cupressales > Cupressaceae > Sequoiadendron > Sequoiadendron giganteum. The sequence continues at coordinate 183,075,939 of CM021107.1, read as the reverse complement.
ACAATCAAGGTTAACTACTACAAATTTGGCTTAGGATACATGCCATTAATTTAGGAATCTTAATATATCAATGAAACCCTCTAATATTGTAGAATTATTTCCCATCATTGAGTGTGTTAAGGATAGGATTTTGAAGACTCCTTCAATGATTTTATTACACTTTTTCATGATATAATAATTTGCACTATCACTTCCGTTATTGAGCCTCATGTTTATACTATTATCCCCACCACTCCATCATCCATTGATCTTTCCCTCATCCATTAATAACTCATTTCTTGGGACTAACAAGAGTCCTTATCTCTAAATGTGTTTGAAAATGATGAAGCTTTAATTAAGCTCGTAGGACTTTGTGATGTAATCCCAAAAAGTGACCATAAAAAGGGTTTTCACATAGAACTTAATACAAAAAACTATTTTGGGGAACAAGCTAAGTTCTTTAGTCCTAAAAACACAAAATAAAATTTAAACATTTCTAATCTCCTAGTGAAAACCTTTATGAGGTGCTATCGAATATAAAAAATAAAGATATAAAAAATGACATGTCTATCAATGAAAACCTCTTTGAGCCATCAATAAACAAGGAACTCAACCTTCCCTTAGCATCTTTGTAGTGGTATGAACACTAATCAATCTTGGTATAAGAATCCCAAGAAGTCAATTTGGGTATTGAAATTGATCCAAAAACTACCTATCTTGTGACACTGTATCAAAAGAGGAACATAAAACCATAACAACTATCCTCAAGAAATATGCAGATAATTTTTCTTGGTCATATATAGACATGTTGGGTTTAGATCCTTCACTTTTTGCACACCATTTAGTGTTGCATCCAAATGCCAAACCAATATAACAAAAGCTTTGTGGGATGTGCCATCAAGTTGAATTGTTAGTTAAGGAAGAGCTCAAGAAAATATTGGAGGTTGAATTTATTAGACCAATTGACTATCCAAAATGGATCTCTAATATCATCACTATTAGTAAAAATCCAAAAGGAATCAAAGTTTGTATAGACTTTTGAGATCTCTAGAAAGTGTGTCCAAAAGATGATTTTTCACTTCCAAATATAGACATGACCATTAACCTTACAGTAGGACATGATATGTTGTCCCTTATGGATGGATTTTTAGGATATAATCAAATTTAGATTATCTTAGAAGATCAACATAAAATAGCTTTTACCACCCCTCAAAGAACCTTTTATTATTGGGTCATGTTGTTTGAGCTTAAAAATGTAGGGGCCACTTATTAGAGAGTCATGCTAGTCATCTTTCATGATATGCTACATAAAATCATGAAAGATTATATAGATGATCTATTGGCTAAGTAAAAAAATGGACAAATCACCCACATGTCCTTGAGTTTATATTTGAATGTGTGAGAGAATGTAAGGAACACTTAAATATTAAGAAGCGTGTCTTTAGTGTCACATTTGGAAAACTTCTAGGCTTCACTATTTCTTAATGAGGCATAAAAGTTGACCTCACCAAAGTCACTACTATCTTAAAGATGTCACCTCAAAAAACACTCAAATAGTTGCAAAATTTAGGGAAAACTTTAGGTTATTAGAAGGTCCATTGCATAGTTTGCAAACAAGTTTTAGCCATTCTCTCATTTTCTAAAGAAAAATAACACTTTTCACTATGATGAATCTTGTCAATAGATACTCAAAAATATCAAAGAGTATCTAAGATCACCATCAATGCTCATTTCACGGACCCTAGGGAAACCATTATTAATTTATATTTCTACAACATCTATTGCATTGGGAGAAATTTTGCACAAGATTTAGAGGGTCATGAAATGGAAATCTACTATATTAGTAAGATATTAGTGAGCTATGAAATTAATTATACACCCATTGAATATGCATACTTAGTTTCCATTTTTAGCTTTAAAAAGCAATAAAACTACATGTTAAGACATAAGATATAGCTCATTTCTTGAATTGACCAACTCAAATATCTTCTCTCAAGGACATCTCTCACAAGTCGTATGGAAAAATGCATCGTGTTTATCAAAGAATTTTATATAGAATATGTTGAAAAAAAATAATCAAAGTACAAGTCATGGAAAATCAACTTGAAAAAGCACCTCTTACAAATAACCATCTTCTCATTATGAACTTTCCCAATGAGTCTATCTTCACTCTAGATGATACAAAATCTTGAAAATTATATTTTGATGGTTCATACACCCACAAAGGATTAGGTACAGGAATACTTTTTTCCACTCTTCAAGATGATTTCATTCCTAAATATTTTTTAACAACTTTCCCATGCACAAAAAACATTAGAGTATGAGGCGCTCATCAATGGTCTCAAAATTGTAGTTTGATGGAATATCAAACATCTCTTGGTTTATGGGGACTCACAACTAATCATAAGTCAAGTCAATAATGAATATCAGATAAAATATAAGAAGATAATCCCTTACATAAATATGGTTGACGATTTCAAGGAATATTTCACCTTCTTCTAATTAATGTAGGTGCCTAGAGTTAACAATAAAGAAACAAATGCCATGGCCACCATCGGGTCTCTCTTGTATATGCCACAAGATAGTTTTCATTATGAATTCTTGGTCAAAAAATCGTAGATGATGTCTCTAATACAAAACTCATTTGAAAACTTGTTGGTCCCACCAATCATTTGTATCATGATATACATACATACCTTCATGATAATATAATTCCACCAAACCTATCCCACTCTCAATGCAAATCCTTTATCCAACATTCCTCCCACTCCACTATACTCACATATAGCCTTTACTAGAGGATCTTTGATGGTTCTCTACTTAAGAGTTTTAACATGAAGGAGGCTTCTATTGCAATCAAAGGGGTTCATGATGGTATATGTGATTCACACAACAAAAATATATTCTTAGCTAAAAATATATTAAGAAAAAGCTACTATTGGTCCACTATGTAACAAGGTGCCCATCAAGATGTATACACGTTTAGCCTATTAGCAACACATATATAATTCACACACCATCATAGGAATTGCAACCCATCACTACTCCTTGGCCCTTTTTATGGTGAGGTCCCAATATCGTTAGTAAGATTCACTCATATTATTGCTACTAAGTACTTCACCAAGTGGGTTGAAGCTATTTCCCTTACATATAATACTAGCCAAAAATTCTTCGAGTTGTCTTCCACTACATTATATTTATCATTATGGTATCCCTTCCACCATAATCATTGATAATGGCAAGTCATTAAAAAATGATGAAGTCCCCACCCTTTTCATTTTATTGCACATCCAACACTATTGGTCCACCCCATGTTACCCACAAGGTAATAGTTAACCAAAGGCGTACAATATAACCCTCTTAAAAATCCTATAAAACACAGTCAATGATACTGGTAGTGATTGGAACCTTTAGCTTAACCTTGCCCTTTGGGCCTATCATACTATCATTTGCACACCAATTGGTGTAAATATATATTCACTTGTCTTTGGCTTTGAAGCCATCTTACCTATGAGATCATAAATTTTTTATTGTGTGTTTCCTTACGTAATTTCATTGATGACGAGTATCAATTGCGTGCCTACATGATCTTAAAATTATTGATGAGTGATGGCTCAATACTCTTAACCATATACAATTATAACAGAATCATCTCCATTGGAACTACAATAATAAAATACGAGCCCATCAATTCCAGGTTGGTGATCTTGTGCTTAAGGAAAATAAAAAAATTTACAAGATAGAGATAAGAAGGTAAAAATTTAGCCTAATTGGTTAGGCCCATATGTCATCATCGCCAAGTATGGTTTAGGAGAACATCATTTAGCTACTCCCAAGGGTGATGCACTCGAATATTCCATCAACATCATATAGTTCAAGCACTTTCATGCTTAATCTACAAAATACCCTATTTTTTTAAATAATGAAAAAATAGTAAAGATAAAATCTTTCTTTGATGAAAACCACTCCTAGTGGTACCTTGGGTAAGCACCATGATGAAAACTTGATCATAGGTGTCATGTATAATAAATTTAACACCACCATATTTAAGATCCTCATAGACCACTTATCCATAGATCTACCTATTCATCCATCCCTATCATCTTCATGTACTCCTCCATGCATATAATTTTATACCTTGTTTTACACTGGGGGCAAGTGATTATCTCCTACTTTTGGAATAAACCTTATGATGTATCATTTGGTTGAATTAGGGATTTATATCCCTTCCATAATAAATGGGTTTTATGCATTTCTCCACTATCCCATCCACATACTTTCATCCCCCATCCTATTAATTAAGTTTTATTTCCCTCCCATGAATAACATACTATTTTTCCATCCATAAGACCTAACATAACAAAATTTTCTTCACACACACACACACTATACACTTGAAATATCGTGTTTTTAATGTCAATCAAGAACTAAACATCAATCTTGATAACACACAATTGTCACATCATTTTCTATCATCCAACTTTCCTATTTCATCAATCCTTTGCATTTTTAGGATGCATCCTTCCCCACATTAAGCATAATTATTATCCACTTATCTTATTTAGCACCTTGGCAAGAGGTAATACTACTCTATGTTAGTTGAAAATTGAATTGTTTACCTCTTTGATTTATCTTTTTTCTCTTTGATTAATCTTTGTTATTGTCTCTTTATCATTAATCTTTAATCTTTGATTTATCCCTTTGATATTTTTTATTCATATTTTTGGTCTTTTGATAAATATTTTTACCTATATTATGCCTCCTCACAGTCACCACAATTATTATATATCACAATGTGCTTTTACTAGTATATATTGGGGCATCCTATTATTTGTCATTTGCTTGAGCATCAGTCCATGCATTGTATACATTATCACCTTGGTCTTCTATACCCTAGTGCATAACATCCATTTCTATATAAAAATAATGTTTCTCTCCATACGTACATGATGTAATATTCCAAATAAACATTTCTCCATATTGCATAATCCATTGCCATCATTTCATCTATTCACTTTCACTTTTTCATTTTTCTTGCATCCATTTCTTCATGTTCTATCATTTTTCTTCTAATCATTCCTCTTTCGAGATCTCACTTGTGCCTTTATTTGCATGAATCACCTCTCAAGGGGCATCATCATCTCACCATTCAATATTTTATTATTTCCTCCACATGACTAGGACATATCATCACTTTCTTCATATCTTCTCATCCGTTTCTTCATAACTACTTTTATTTTCTTTGAAAAGTGTTACTTTGAATATCATTTCAAAGAGGGGAAAAATGTATATACCTAAAAAGTCTCTTTTGCCATCATCGTCTCATTATAGTTCATCAATACATGTTATCACCTTATCACCTTGGAATCCTAATGCCTAATAATTTAATTAAACAAGTCTTAGTTAGTTAATTAAATTAAACTAACACTATCCATAAATTTAATAAATTATTATCCATAATTATCTATTATTAATTCATATTTATGAACACATTTATCCGTTTATCTATTTATTTTATCCATTATCTATTAATAAATAAATTTAATATCAATTTCCACCTAATATACATCTATAATTTATTTAGTTAATTATTAAATTATCAAAATCCACTTCACTTAGTTGATTGTCTAGTCTATCTAGTTCACTCAAATTCATGCAAATATTCAACTCCTCCAAATTCTTTCATGCACTTAGTTAACTCCTTTGTGCAGACAGTTAACTCATCAATCAACTTTGTCATCTCCCCAATCAATTTGAGTTGAGCAATAATAATTATTTTAATTAAAATTTAAAATATTATGCATCTCTTCCATGCTTGACATCTCTCCTCATCAACTCCCCTAATCATGTATCAAACTTGAGATTCCAAATTATATATTAGTCATTCATCTAATTCTCACGAAAGTCTATAAATTAAACCCATTACTCATCATTTTACAAGCATTCATTTTTACATCAATATTGTGTCATTTGTTATCCAAATAATGCTAATTTTATGCTAGCGAATTGAGCACCCACATTTTGAAATGAACAAAGCTTCACATTATGTTCAATTTGAGCTTTGCATGTGTAGAATTTGAGTGTTTTGATTATTTTATTTGGATGCTTACTTGTTTATTCTATTTGCATGAATTCACTTCTTTAACATGTTTTTATTGACTCATTAGCCAACCCTTTCCCATATTGAAGTGTTTAGAATTTGGAGGCACACCCTCAATATTATACTAGCTGGATTAAATGGTGGAATAATGCTATCAAGTGCACCTCTCACTTTTTAAGCATATATGGGCACCAATTGACACTTTTTTTATTGTCATTCATATAAAGTCACTACCTTGGAGCTCCACCATGCCACCATTGACTTGGAAAAGAAAAATTTACTCCTTTACAATTGTGGGTAGCCAAACTTTGGAAACCGAATTAAATTATTGATAATGTCCACTAGATTAAAATTGGGAATTGATTTTCTAAGGAATTATTTCTTTCCTTTTAGAGTTAATCATACTTCTTAATTGATTAAGAACATACAATAAGGACAACAACCCTTAATTGAGATCCTTGTCATTGTTAAATATTTTGTCCACCATTATCAATATTTTCAAAGCCCAAGTTCCTCTCTTAAGTGAGGTAATGATATTAAATAATGTGTTGATGTGGTTCCAACTTGACTCTCTACTTCCCAACAAGCTCTATGTGAACAACTTCTCACCTAGGATGATCTTTGTGAGGTGATATTCACCATGACCAATGACAAAGCTCCAATATATGATGGATTTCCTTGGGAATTTTATAAAACCTTATGGGATATGTTTGGAAATAATATTTTTAAAGCCTACTTAGAAGCTTATCATTCAAAGTATTTAGGTACTATTTTCAATAGAAGTAATATCAAATTTATACCTAAATATGAATATCTAGAGGATATTTGTAAAGGCTCTTGACCTCAAGCTAAGACATTTGATTCTTCTCATTGTTTGTATTGAGAAAACTAGATTCATAAAATCTAGGTATATTATTTACATTATTATCGTATGGGAAGGAATGAAATGGGCTAGGTGCTCTTGACATCAAGCCATTTAATCAATGATTTTTCCAAAGCATATGACTATATTAAATGGTTGTTTTATAGAATTATAATGCTACAATCGTTAGGTTTTGGTCTGAATTTCCTATGCTCTATTCAAATACTTTTTGCCAGTGATTTTGTTTTCATTACTATCAATAGTCACCAATCCTCCTCATTTGGGCTATTCCATTTCATACATTAGGGATATCCTCATACCTCTGTGCTCTAAGTGCTAGCTATTGAAGGGTTTCATTATCTTTTAGCTCATTGTATTTCTTACAGCCTAGTTAAAGGTATTATTCTTTCTAACTCTTTAATGCTTGGATACCTTATGCTAGCCTTTGGTTTAGAATTTTAATAACATAAAACCCAATGTTTTGGACAATCCTTTCCACCTTGACCTTATTAGCTCAATTTTTTGGTTGGAAGTAGATTAATCATGTAGAGGTTTTTATATTTCTGGTGTCCCTTTTAATTTTAAAATTATCCCTATTTTTATGGTAAACTATCATTACCTATGTAGATGAAATGGGCTAATTATATTACCAAACATCTTTCTTTGGCAGAAAAATTGCATTTTTGTTCTAAAGTTTTAGTTGTTATCCATGTTTATTATTATTATTCTTTCTAGGTACCCTCGAAAGCCTCCTATAAAAATCTTGAGAAGCTTTCAAGATATTTTCTATGGGCCTCCTCTCAATAAAGAAAGTGTTTTCACAATGTTTCTTAGGATTTTTGTTGGCTCCCTCATAATTTAGGTGGTCTTCACCTTTTTGAAATTTAATGTTAGGGATTAAATTTGTATTGTAAGTGGGTTATTAAATCCCTAGAGTGGAATGAATTTGAGAAAATATTGCTTCATCATTCTATTTATTTGGGTGTTATTATGTCCGTAAAGATTGGAGAAATTTGGGGCTCTCAATATATCTCACTATGAAGGAACTTGTACAAATGCAAGTTATGTTTATGATCAAAAGCATATGGAAGGCTTGGGAAACCATCAAGCCATGAGTTCTATGAAAAGAGAATAATTTTCATAATGGATTATCTATCAATTAGTAATATATTTGGTCGTCTCCTATGATCAACTGCCAAGATAAACCTCTAGCTAGGTTTTCTTGGGCTTATGCCCTGATCTTTTTCATAGTGGCATTAAGACTCTCCTAGATATTTTTTCAAATATCACTAGAAATTTATTTTCTTCACCATAAGACAAAATGAAGTTTAGAATTTCCAATTAGGATTTTGATTCCTTCTAAACTATTGTTGGTTCTATTCTTGCAAAAATGCTACACAAAATAGGGGTTAGGTGCAATAAAACTTGATGGAAATATTATATAAAAGGTATCATGATACCCCGTTCATAACTATAAACCTTGAAAAGGATATTAATGGCTCCATTTCCACCCACATATGGTGAAAAATATCAATCATAGATGGGCCTTATAGTCCTCAAATATATCATGCAATGAAAATTCCTAATTGTTTTGATAACCATTCTTGAATCAAAGCTTGTTTAGTTTGCTTGGTGTATCCTTTAATAGAGTCTTCCCATTGGATCTAGATTGATCCATCCAGGGTTGTTAATCATTGTTATTTTTGTGGACACCAAGAAAATCTTAAGCATTTTTTTGTTTTTACACCAAGGCCTAGTTTTCTTTGAATTGTATCTATAACTTCTTCAAGTTGTTCAAACTAGATATTTTTTCTTGGCATACAATTCCTTTAGTTGATTTTCTTACATTTCTTTCTAAATTCACATATATATAAAAATGCTTTTAGAGTGGAAATCTTGTTCAACATTTGGAAAGATAGGAAATAAACCCTTTTTTTGGAGCTTCTATTGGTATTCACCTCTCTATGTATATTAAATCTATGATTTGTTCTATTTTTTTTCATAGATCTAGGTGCAAGCCAATAAGGTTGTGCTAGAGGTTTCTCATTTATAGGTATTGATAGATCATCGGGGACATGCTCCTTACATGGTTTCTTATGTCCCCCTACCCTCCTCACAAGGGTCAAAACCCCCCTTAAGGATGTTGAAAAATATGTAGCTATAGTTCTCAAACTTCTTATGGCTCTCTTGTACTATAACAAAGATCTTGGAGTTGGTCTCAACACTCTTTCCAACCTTGTACTTCTTCACAACCCCATGGTTGGGGTGATGTTAGAAATTAGAATAATAAATTTCCTACATGGCATTGGTAATTTATCCTATTAGAAATGATAACCCCTTGAAAATGATGCTCACCAAGAGAAAACTAATGGGATGATACTAATATATCTTGGGATCCCCCCCTCTAAATTTTTAGAAACTTCCTAAAATTGGATGAGATAAACTAAATTTTGACAAGGTTTCAAAGGGTAATCACAGATAGATAGTTGGAGGAGGAATTTTAAGGGATGATAAATGATAATTAATAGAGTGTTATACCTCTTCTATTGGCCTAAAAATAAATAATAAAGTTGAGGTGATCGCTATTTGATGGGGTATAAAAAGAGCTCTTAAAAATAATATTCAAAAGTTACAAATTGAAGGTGACTTGAAAGTCATTATCGACCTAACTAATGGATATGCTCAATCTTATTGGAGATTAAAAGATTAGGTGAATGAAATAAGGAAAACTAGAACTCATTTTCAACATGTATCTATAAATCATATTTATAGAGAAGGAAACGCAACTCTGGATAGTCTTGGAAATGTTGGTTTAAATGTGGTTGAATGGAGTTGTTGGATAACTATTAACTAGCTCCCTCTTTCAATTCAAATTACTATCCAAAATGATTTGCAGTAAATTTTTAGCCATGGTTTGTATTTATATCTATGTTATTTTTTTTGATAAAATTAGAATAATATTATTCTAATTTCATGTATAATATTAAAATTGTATCTCCTTTTGTAATCATTTTTTTGATTATGATAGGGAAAGACAATACTAAAAGTACAATCAACCACTTATTATCAAATGAGTGTAATAACTCATTTTTTAATGTTGACACAAAGGAGAGATATAGTTCAATCTTCAAGACTAGGAGATATAATATGCAATATAATGATGAGATTTTGAATTATGAAGGCATAAATAAAAATAATAACAAGAAGCTCCACATTTTCCAAGGAGGTTATCATAATGATTTCATTTGTTCCTATAATCTAACAAATCAAATAAATGATCTCACTTTCATACAAGGTTTTGAAAGAAGAAAAAAAAGAAATAATGGGTAGATAAAAAATGTGAGCTGAGCTCTTTCTATGAAAAACTCATAGAGAATAGAGAAATTTCGACTTTTTTTAAAAAAGGAGGAGTTTCAAACTACTTTAAAGCTATGTAGAGGCATGACGAGGCACTCTCTACTCAATTTGCAAAATCTTTGAACTAGAGAAAGGTGATAATTGAGAATATTCTTTTATGATTACAAAGGAGGTGATTGCGAAACTACAAAAAATAGTTGTAAGAGAAAATTTAAAAGAATTCCTAAAACCAAAGATAAAGAATTTATAGATATGTTTTTGTAAAAAGGAGAAAACTTGACAAGATTTCAGAACGGATAATCTTGCATATGCTTGGGGAGAGGTAAGTTGGTTTCTTATCAAATATTTCACACTAGAAAGAATACTCATTTGTGTTCATTCACATCATTTTCCTCTAGTTTTGCATTTAAGACATCTGAAATTCATAAGATTTTCTTAATATGTGTCTTCTATAAAAGAGTCTATCATAAATGGTGATAATCCTCCTCTACATGAGGGGTTAATACTATGTTTATACCAATTTAATCTTTATAAAACCCTTGTGGATATGCTTAATTAGAATAATCATGTTCTAACAATGTGGGTAATATTAATGCTATTTAGTAGGATCCTCAAAGTAATATAGTCATTTCCAACTCTAAAGTGTCAATTGGAAATGTGATAACTTTGAGAAAACCCTTTTACAAAAATAAAATCTTTTCCTTTTTAAAACCTTGTTACACGTCAAGACATCCCATTTACATAGATAAAGGCAAAGGGGTTCTTGAGGAAGTTTGAATTATTTCTTACTAGGTGAAGCTAATTATTACCATTTTTGTTTTTAAACCCTGATTCCCCAAAAGATGATGAGAAAGTTCAAGAGGAAACTAAAAATTAAAATAGAGATGTTGGTATTGGAAAATAAAAGAAGAGAGGGAATCCTAGAAAAATAAAGGGATATAGGGTAAAATATTGAATTTAAGAATTGTAAAAACAAAAAGAATGAAATAAAAGAGGAGAATAATAAAAAAAGGTTTGTTAGACTTTCTATTGTGAAAATGATTAAGGAAAAAATATAAAAAATGAAAAGATATTAGCATTCAAGAAGTGACCTTAGAATTTGAGAGAGGTACTATGAATGATTTTGAAGTCTTTGATCTAACTTTTAATCATTTGGATAAAATAAAAAATTATGGACATAATGATTCAACATCTATATTATTGGAAACAAATCCTAGAACGATAGAAGAAGATGATGGAGATGATAGTTCATACGATGACCCAATTTCTCTTGTCCTTGAAGTTGACCCTCTTTTTCCAAGACATGAAGAGTCTAAGTAGGATGACGACTAATTTCTTTGGGGAATGGATGATCAAATAAATATGAAACAAGGGAATGATGATCACGTTGTTTGGATGGAAATGAGTCACATCAATAAAGAGAATAATGTAAATAATAATGCAAAAAAATGGAAGGATATAGTTGAGAAGTTAGAGAATAAGATCACTCAATAGAACACAATGGCAAAGGTAATGGGTATGAGCAAAGAAATGATGAAATATTTGACCACCAGTATTGTTATTTTGCAAATGTAAATTCAAAAAAAGAAAAAAAGTTTTGAAGAAAATAATGAAAGAGCAAGACAAAAATTGAAAAGTAAAATTTCAACTGAGGAAGAAGATGAAGCTATTGAGATGGATGACTGGAATGATAGACTCAACTTTCTCTCTGATGGTTGGAGTGCACTAATGAGTCTCTAAAATCTTAGGTCTATTTGAGGTGTTGATGTTTGAATTTTTTGTTTTCTTGCTTTGATCCTGACTTTCATTTTTATTTTAATTGTTAGTTTGTGACTTTAGTGCAATGCTATTTTTGTATTTCATGAACTTTAATTTTATCTATATGTTTCTTATGCAAGAGCTTGGAACCCATTTCCCCTAAATAATATATAACTAGCAATCGCACCTTGTTGTGCAATGGGTACGCCGAAGAGGTGTGGAAGGTCAATTAGAGGAAAACGTGGTTTTTTATTTTATACATTTGTGTAGTACATGAGGTCAATTGATAGATATTTTTAAAATGATATTGTTTATATTTTATTATTATTACTATTATAATATTATTATTTTATTATTATTACTATTATAATATTATTTATTTTATTTTGTATTAAATACAAATATTTTATTTTTATTAATATATAATATACTAATTATATTTTGTATTAAATAAGAATATAATAATTATTAATTAGTAATTATATATATATATATATATATATATATATTTAATAATTTTGTTAGAGAAAATAATATATAATAATAATAAATAATATAATTATATATTTATAATATTTTTGATTATATTAAATTTACATTATTTATTATTTATGTTAATATATACTTAACTGTGTAGGATAAAGGATGCCATAATGTTAAAATCTAAATGTGCTCATTATTAGGCCATAATTTTCATTTTAATAAACATACTCTATAACCCCGATCCTAGAAAAACTTTGCTTGACACTCTCAAATAAGAACATGCCTTTGACATAAATAATTAATAATTATTTTTATTATTAATTTTTTAAATTTAATTTGAGAGTTACAAAAATACACTAAAACTTCTAAATTAAAGAGTTCATTGATTGTTAAATTAATATTTTAGTTTTAAAAGAAAATTAAACTAAATTTAAATTATATTATTGTTAGTTAATGTGAAAGCATTCTACAATTGCAACAAGAACTAAAGTGTAAACAAAAAAATCTTATCTTTTATCTTAAATTTGAAATCATTTAAAAATCTAAATATTTAATAACAAATATAATATTTTAGTACATAAAATTTATGTCTCCATATATATAATAAACAAAACAGTTCCAAAGTAGAATAAAATAAAATAACTCCAAATTGATTTTTATAGATATTTTTAAATAGATGTATTTAAGATATCTATGCAAGTTTATATTTTAATCAATTATAACATAACACTCTTCTTCATTAATAGTCGATATAATTTAAACTATCATTTCACCATTAAAATAAATAAATTAAAAGATCTTAATATAATTATTGTTCAAAGCAAATACATTTTATCATAACTTAGACTACTTAATCTATAAAAGTTGAAAATATAAAATTCAAAATAGTATTTTTAAATTTCTAAAATATTTATATAAATATCTTTAAAAATGATATATCAAATATTTTATATTCAAATTTGTATATCTTAAAAATTCAAAAAATAAAAAAATAAAAAATAAATCCAACAAACAAAAACAAAAAAAGACACAATGAATATTACTTCAATCTCATTTGTATTAAATTATTTTATTTTTAAAAAATCTACTATTACGATAACCAAAAAAACATATAATACTGATACTTATTATTAAACTATTATTTTTTAAATATTCAACACTCATATGTTAAAAACAATAATAAGGGATGCATGGAGGCACATTTGGTGTACTTTAATTTTCCTCTCAAATTAAAATAAAATAAAATAAAATTGTAACAATATATATAATTTAATAATATTTTAAAATTAATTCCCCCATAATCATTATTTAGAATTAATTAATATAAATTAACACGCTCTAATTAAATTAAATGTACATAATAAATGGCACATTCCATATACTACCGGGCAGCGGATATTAAAATTTCATTGAAGATAATTAAAGAATAATAAAACCCTCATCAAAGCCTCATTTTCACGCTGCAGCTCGCCAAATTGGAGATGGAGGAGCAGCAGGGAAAGCAGCAAAAAAGTGTCGAGGAAAGTGGTAGGAAATAGTCGAAAAATGGCGAAAAATGATAAATGGCTGAGATTTGGCCGAAAAAAGGAAAAAACAGTAGAAAACGGTAGAAAATAGTCGAAAAATGATCAAAATGATGGACGTCTGAGATTTGTTTCACTGTCAACCAAGGTCTCTTCTTCCGTTTCAACCGTTGAAAGAGAAAATGAACTTAGAAAGTTCATATAAGGACACGCCTTCAAAATAAAAATATTCATGACTTACTAGTAGAATAAGAGATCCACCAACTTTTTAGCTTTATTGCTCTTGTTATATATTTTTTTTACCTAGAAAATATAATTAATTCACATTTAAAAACTTATAAAATTTGATATTATTGTTAGCTTTTTCCCTCAACTAAACTCACGAATATGATTCTATTTTCGAAAAAAATATAATAATTCGTTACATAATATATTATTCTTAAACCAACAACCCAGAGAAGAAAAGAAGCCGCCTGAAATATCGACGAATGAATTTAGATGAGACAATTTCGGCCTGCAGGTGGTGATGCCGATCAAATTTATGAAATATGCTTCTCAATGCAGACAAGAGCGTACTTTATTTTATGCCTTCTATGCTCTAAATAGTCTGTACCACTGGTAATGCCTTCACCATAATTCAGAGGCCACAAGCAAACATCACTGTAAGTTGAGAATCGCATATATTTTTCTTTGAGATATTTTCAGCAACTAATTTCCATCTTATTTTAACGAAGTTTCTGTACATGTTTGAATTTCACATTCGTTTATTAAAGTAAATGCATGTTTGCATGAATTATTTCTGAGCTGGATGCTAATCCACATCACTCCACATGAATTGAGCTGTTCACCCTTTCAAAAAAAAAGAAAAGAAAATTCTTCTATCTCTGAAAGACTGGGAGAGAGAATTTTTTTTGGGGATAGAGGAAATGCTTGTTCTTCTTATTGTTGTTCAAAGATGGCACACCTCAAAGCAGAAACCAGTTTCTTATTTGAAACTTCCTTGTGGAATCCCACAAGAGGATTACTTCCATTTACCTTAGATCTTGTTCATATTTCAGGCTGCCGAGTTTCAAACTCACGATCAAGCTTGAAAGTAAACAGAACCTTGTCTATCCACTTATAGCCAGAGTACTTGACTATGACTGTCCTTTTGGGGTTGTTTCCTGGTAAAAAATGACTGTCAATGCTTGTGCTTAGGTTCCCTCAGCTACACAAAAACTAATCAAAAAAATATGCCAGGCACAAACTAAACTCTTACCAGCATATTTTAATTTTTTTCTATATATATATTTATACTCATTATATTTGTCTGACCATAGGGCTAGCAACAAAATTACCTCACTGGGACTAACAAAAATACAAGTTGACTGGTCAGTATTACCAACTGTCTTTCTTAATCAATGAAATACGATAGTTCTAAATAATTTCCACAAGATCAGAATAGTCCATGAGATCACAAAGTTAAATCTGCAATCCGATGTAACATTTGAGTGCACAAAGAGCAAATCAAATGTCAAACCTGCAGTGTTATAAATACCTTCAGAGGATGCATCTTCTATTATTAATTTTAAGATACCGGGCTCACTTAGAACCCTGGTTGAATCCAGAGTGGTTCAAACTGAGTATCGATCCTGGTCCTGCCTCAGTCCAGGGGATTTGGCCCAGCTATGAGGTTAAAAAAAAATATAAAAAACCCTAACTAACTAATCTTAAAAAGTGATTTTCTATGTTTAGTTGCACTAATATAAACCATTTTGATTTATCTTTAACGTTGGACAATTGACATTGAATTATCAATTATCATCTGTGTTCTTAGTTTTGTATTTAATGTACATCTTAGTGCAAGTTATAGTTATAAATATATACATACACTAAGTTACTGGTTCGGGTACACTGGTACATCAAATCCTTTTAGGGGTTGGGTGCATATTACAAAAAACATATAAAAGTAATAAATATATGCATATTTTAGCCAAAAAAACAGTAATTAAGTTCAGATAACCACATAACATGCATATAATAAACAAAACAATCACAGAAATATATCCTATGCAGAATATAAAGTCTTCAACAACATGATGGACATGGGAAACAAAAATACCTATCTACCTATGGATAGACAAGAAACATTTTGTCTAAATGAAACCATTAATAGCTCGAGAAAAGTAACAACCCTTACATTTGAGGGGAGGTTCTAACTTTGGCATCTTATGCCCTGAAAAGTTTTGCACAATTTTCAAGATCCAAGGTTCAGGCTGGTTGGAAGTTGGAACGATCATGAAGTGAAAATTTCAGCACAAATTGAGTGATGCACATCAGTTTTAGATGATCTTCCACAAGGAAAAACTTTTCAAGCAAGTGAAGACATTGTGCCTCCTTTTCAGGATATCTAGTAAGATATTCTAACTGCAACACATTTGTGAGAATGATGATCTTTACATATCTAATTTCCTCCTCCGTGTCTATCATTCTGGCATACTCAACCCTGAACTCAGTTAAAGCATCATCCTCCGGTAAAGGTTGAAGATGTTGGAGAAATATTTCTGTCCCCCATTCTTCATTGTCCAATTGCATAGTTGGTAGCAATTGTGTACCTTGTGCTTGCAACACTTCACCATCATTTCAATCCATTGAATCTTCATCGGATAACCCATCAAAGTTTGGATTTTCAAGCAATAGATCATTATCGAAGTACACGTGTTGAAGAAACATATTATCCTTTGGCAATGAACGTTGCCATCCATCATTTTCAGGCACAAAAGAAGGAATTTGATCTTGTAATTGTGTTTCATCTTCAGACACTGGGCCATCTTTAAAATGAACATGTTGTAGAAAAACATCCATATTTGGAAGTAAATCTTGCAAAGCCTCTTCACCTGGGAATAGATCTTGTTAGCTTCATCGAGGTGCTGTAAGTAAATGTTTAGGATTGGTAAGCGATCTTCCAATTTCAAATTTGATCCACTTCTTGTTTTTGAAACCCCATTTTCCCTACAAAGACTAGATTGTGCTTCACCAATTATACTACCTCACTGTTTTCTTGAATGTTTATAGAAATTGCTGGATTTGAAGTTGTGACATTTTCTCTAATTTTGTCTTTTGTAGATTCTTCAAATAATTTCCCGAAGCCAAAGATAGTTCCTTCCGTACTTTTCCATTTTTGGCACAGTTATTACCTCTTGCTTAGTGGAAATAATCAAATCATCCCTTTGCTTCATGGATGCTTGGGAGATTGTATCTTCTTCAACAGACCAAAAGGAATGTTGTTTTTACCAACACAAAAGCTTGTTCTCTAAGAAAGAAACAAAGGGCTGTAAGTTGGATGGGAAACCAAACTCATCCCGATTAGCTAACATAGAAATGAATGTAGGCTCTTGAAAACAAGTCCACAATGATGAATTTTCCCATGATGCTCTTCTTGGACTCTCCCCTCTTTGAATCTTTGCTCTTTCATAGTTGTTTGATTCTTTGAACATGCAAAATTATTGAATGCATTTACCTTTCTAGCACAAATTGGTCCATATTGATTATATCTTGTTCTAGAGTCGCCATCAAGCTCATCTTGAAGGTTCCTGAAAACCTTTGATAATTTGACTTGGAAGCTGTTAGGAGTTGCATCATGTGATGCATCTTTGGACAATGTTGAGTATCATGGTCGCTAGTCTCATGGAAAGAACACAAATTGCTTGTGTTATCATTAGGAGGAACCTCTAGGAAAATCTTTCAAGGGGAGGAAGCAATCAAAATATATCACTTCTGTTATTCCCTTGTAAATGCCCTTGTTACTATTGCATTAGGCCATTTTTCTGAGATTCCCTCTTCATATTTGTCATATCATTCATCACTATTCGCAATGAAGGATTGGTAGAATTGGAAACCTTGGCTTGATAGAGTCTTTCCTAATTTTGTTGGTAGCGATCATGTCATCCTCGAGCTTGACTTCTTGTGCCTAGGCTTCTTCAAGCTCATCAACTTCACAAGTTTTGATCAAAAAGACAATTTTTAATGGAAGGAGGTTGATGAAGCAACTCATAAGTATTTGTGGGGAAGTCCTTTAAGAATTACTAATTCTTCCAACAAGTTAGTTGAATTGTGTGACAAACCCCCTCATGGACTTGCTATCATCCTTCTTTGTATGTGATAGTTGGGCAAAAATAAAGTGACCATCTTCAATTGGTTTGAAGTGTGATAACAATTTTGTATGTATGGTTCCTAATTGGTGATGGAGCCGATAGCAAGATGATGGAACCATTCTAGCTACTCCAACTAGGTTTTCAATAGAAGGTCTAATGGCAACATCTTCATTTGAAACACTTAGAATGCCACAAGCTATGGTGATTGCTAAAATGCTTGTTGCGATGTTGTGTGCTAGCACCATGGAATTCTGGAAAATTCTTTCTTGAGCCTTGTCAGAAATCATGTTGAACTGCAAGTGCCAACAGACAAATATTGGCACCCCCATGACAAAGGAAATGAAGGTGGATCATTGGAATCATTGTCATTGTTGTTATCACCCATTGCTTGAAATGGTCCTTTATTTGGATTTGGATTTCTTGCAAAAACATTTTTGAGTTCCCACAGCATCAGTGAAGATGAATGTTCATTTGAATGTGTTTGGATGGGCATTTGAAAAGCAAGATCAAGAAGCTTTGGCTTGCTCCATGATTTGATGTACACCTTATCAGCTAGGATTAAAAGTCTTTAGTTGGAGGTGATAAGATTTTCTACGTTCAAGCTTAGCTTGTTGTATCTTGTTCTTAGCAGAGTTGCAAAAATTTGTTTGTTGATAGACAACACAAAAAGGAAGCTCCCTAAGACCTAGCTAAACCTTAAACAAAATCTATTGGCAGAATTTGAGTATGCACACAAGACAAGACTTAAAAGGGGTTTTCGCATAGATCTAAATTACTAATTGACTATGTTTTTGCCCTAAATGCAACTATTGGATTGTCAAATAGTCAAGGCCTGCTGCGAGATTTTCAGATTGAGGATACACAATTCAAGCATGAACAAGCACAATTTTGTATTAGCTAAAACAAAAATAGCGTTTGGCTATAAATAAAGATTTGTAGGACAAACATAGATGAATGTTGACTATTGGCTAAATTAAACACCAAAAAATCTACAACATGAACGAATTAAACAAGTGATCATCACAAGATTTAATGAAGTTTAACACAGCAAGAAACAATTAAACAAGTGAACACCACATGATTTCATGCAGGAAATAGTTAAACTGTTAAACTACATTCAAAGCTACAATTTACATAGATAGGTCTTCTCAACACAAAATTTTGACTCAAAACAATCTACTTTCGGTTTACTTCAAGAAATTACAAACACAGATTTAACAATTACACAATCACTTTTGATGAACAATGGCTTTCATAGCATAAGCGCGACCTCACTAATATTTATTCACTTTCATGAAAATACAATAATTTGACTCACAATTTTTGCTGCATAATTCTGGCATCAACTATCATTACAAATTATGTTGATAATAGTCTCCACCAAAAATTGTAAGCATAATTTGACTCACAATTTTGAATAAAATAAAATTCTACAATAGAAAAAAATGAAAATGAAAGAAGCTAATATTTGAAAGTAGCACCATCCTCGACAAAAATACCAAAAATGTAGAGTCCCTACTAGTGTCTAGTAAAATTGGTGGCAATCACACAATTTAGAAGGATAAACTAGCTAAACAATCCACTTAACATTTGGAAAGACCTTCATTAAATTATCAACCAGGGAAAGTATTTGGCCGAGCCTAGGAGGCTGTTAAGCCCTTGCTCCATTGGTTGGCTCTGGTTTTAAGTGATGGGCTCTCACTCAATAACAAAGAAATTTGGTGGTAAGCCAAATATGTTAGACATGTCAACCAAGGTGTAGGCCATTTATGCATCAATATAGATACTTGTGTTGATGGACTATTTGTAAATTAAACTATTCATACTAGGACAAGATAACATGATTAATAGTCCATCTACAAATCATTTAAAACCATTTAAAATAGATACTTGTGTTGATGGACCACATGATTTCATGCAGGAAATAGTTAAACTGTTAAACTACATTCAAAGCTACAATTTACATAGATAGGTCTTCTCAACACAAAATTTTGACTCAAAACAATCTACTTTCGGTTTACTTCAAGAAATTACAAACACAGATTTAACAATTACACAATCACTTTTGATGAACAATGGCTTTCATAGCATAAGCGCGACCTCACTAATATTTATTCACTTTCATGAAAATACAATAATTTGACTCACAATTTTTGCTGCATAATTCTGGCATCAACTATCATTACAAATTATGTGCTTAAGGCACTTATTTATAAGTTCATCAGAGGCAGCTTTTAGGACTCAAATAATAATAAAATAATCTCAATAAAGCCCCACTTTAAAGCAACCCAATCTCTATCCATTGCAAACAGGAAATAAATCACTCAAATAACCTAAAATAGGCTCTTTGCTGCTTTAAGTCTTCGTTCTCCTTAACATAGGCCACTAGGTGATAGGGTATGGCTAGGATTCACTGATTTTTGCTTTAATATACTTGACTTGGCATTGAAACTGAAATTGTTGATTTAAGAGCAAGGCAGAGTTTTCATGTGATGGCGCCTAATTTACTTACGTTGTTTTTTTTCTCTCATTGTTGGAAATTTCATAAGGCAAGGCCACTCAAAATGTGCTAAATATTGATGTTTTAACTAGCTTTTATTCGAGTTGCATTTTTAGACTGTTTTCATCACCTTTCTTGCATGTTTGTAACAATTCTTCCACCTTTCTCATGTTTTTTCCCTGGCAATGCCACTGAAATTATATAATTTTTCATTATTTATTTTTGCCTTTGAGTGATAGCAGAGTTTTATGTAACAACTACCACTCAAAAGTGCAATTTTCTTCATGTTTTGAGTTGTTGCATTTTCACAAGTCAATTGCCACTTAAGCCATGTTTTTAAGGTGGCTTTGCCACTTCAAAAGTGCGATTCCTATTTATTTTCTTTTACCTACATTCCTATCGTGGTTTCATAACATCCCTACCACCTCTTTTTTGCACTTTTCTATTGGCGTAGCCACCTAAAAAGTGTGACACTAGCCACATACCACATAAAAAGTGTGACACTTCAAAATTAAACTCTTTTCACTTACATGCTGGTTGCACTTTTCTTATGACATCACCATTCCATCGTCCTGATTTTACTCATCAGTTACCATTTCTAATGGCACAACTACTTGAAAATTGTGATTCATTCATTTCATTCACTCATATGCTTGGTGGCATTTTCTTATTGGCTTTGCCACTTTGATTGGAGTTTTATACTATCATTGCCACCAATAAAGTGTAACTTTTGCTTAATTTTGATGCGTTTCCTCCTTGCTCCTCTTTTGCAAGACCTCTACCACCTTTGTCAGAGTTTTAGACAAGCATTGCCAAGGAAAAGTTGTATGTCTCATAATCTTCACTGAATTCTTTTGTATTGCAGACCTTGCACTTGTCTTCTCCACTTTTTGACCCATGGTGCAGTTTTGGATGAGGTTTGCCACCTTAGGCACCCTTTCCTTGTGGTATTGCCATTCAAATTGTGTGTCAATACTAAGACCCGTCCTTGCTTTACCTTATGCCAATGTCTCACTTGAATGGCGTCTTGGAGGAATTCACTTAGCTATCTAATAATATTTGATAATTTAGGCTCAATTGTTTTCCATTTGCTTCTCTTTCTTCTAACTACCCATTCATCTATTAGTCAAGAACTTCTTCATCTTTCACTTGTCATAGTGCAACCTCGAGCAATCTGCAAGAGATGTTAGTTGAAAACCTAGACCACGATTGGACATCTTTACAACTCGACTAGAAAAGAAATCAATTCACATTAATAACATGACAAGGACTTGATCTAAGACTACCAATGTGGTTGTAGGCAAAGTTTCATATGGGTGCCAATAGGTGGCAAATCTAGCTTGGGTGATGCACCGAGGAACCTTCCTCTTGTAGTGGATCATGTGTTGTAGCATGAGAGTTTGGACCCTTTCAATATGGGCCCAGTCAACAACTCCCAAGCTAGATAGGTTTGATGATTACATCAAAAGGCATAACTTGGAGGGGATGTCTCGGAAGTGGATAGGAAAACAGTGACATTCCAAGATAGAAAGAGTGGTATACCCCTTCAAAGGTGAGTGAGAAACATACTTCATACTAAAGGATGGGATAGAAAATTGGACCTTAAAGTATTTGTAGGCCAATGTAATCTCTAGAAGTTAACCTTTGTAGAAAACTTGGAATCTAGAGAGAGTGCTTGAAGATATTGGAAATCATGACCTTAGTTCACCAAGGTTGGCTAGAAGTTGTTGAAGTTAACAAAAATGAGCAAGGGCATCAAGTTGTCGTTGTAAGCCCATGGTAGAGTATGAGAGGATGACAACATCCTTAGCAAAAAGAATAGCTATAGCCACATGATGTAAAATACAATTGTCATCTAAATGGGTATGCCGCTAAAGAAACTCTTCCATCTCATCAATGTAAATGCTCAAACGGGTTGGTGAGAGAAGACAACTTTGCTTGAACTCAATGGTACTCTTTACAAAGTTATAGAAACTGTGAGAAGTATGAAAACGCCGAATAACTTTCTCATAAAGCCTCCAAGTGGTGATAATATGGGATGTTGATATCTCTCAATTTTTGGAGAAGCAAGTGTCTTT
This sequence comes from Sequoiadendron giganteum, assembly GCA_007115665.2. NCBI lineage: Eukaryota > Viridiplantae > Streptophyta > Pinopsida > Cupressales > Cupressaceae > Sequoiadendron > Sequoiadendron giganteum. The sequence goes on along the minus strand of CM021107.1, from coordinate 183,053,166 downwards.
GAATTGAGTCAAAGGTATTTTGAAGTCGACAAAACAACAAAAGACTTTAGAAGACCTAGTGGATTTTTAATATTTTATGAGATGAGTGCATAAGAAGTTCAAGAGATGATAACATCATAACAGGGGTATTTTCTAAGGCAGATGTTGCTTTCAGGCAAATCTGATACAAAGTATACATGAATACATGTAAGTCGCAAAGTATACACATGAATGGCACACACATATAGAAATGCATTATTGGCCTACTTAAGAAGAAGGCTGAATAGTTAACTCTAATTGAATGGTGGTTAAAGTCGGTTTGTCCGCAGGCTGGCAGGATTAAAGCTCTAATACCAATTGTAATGTCCCCTTTTTGGATATACTTTGATTTTTCCCAAAAATCACAATTTCAATGAGAAAATAAGAAGTATATCTTATTAAATTACAACTTACCAATAGACTCCGGTTTTAACCCTGCAATAATGTTAGCCAATATTATGATTCATGAACAATTAGTTTGATCATTTGTACTGTTTACAACATCCTTAAATTATTTAGCATACATAAGGTTCATTGATTTTAAAACAGATAAGTAAATATCAACACGAATTTAAGGTTATTATCCACTCCAACAATCAACCATCGGGGAGGTTGGAGAAGAAGCCGCAATAGGATGCCCGGAGAATTCCTCTTTCTAAGCCCAAGGGCGGATAGGCAACCCCCTTGGCCCACAAATGGCAGACACTTCAGTCATCCATTATGGGTGGCCTAGTTAGAAGGGAACCTCGTAACTGGTATCCCTCCTTGTACTTCTTTCTCTTCTTCCTATGATCGATTGTTGAGGAATAAATAACTTATTATTGGACCAACAATTTAATTAGAAATGCAGTTCTTATTATGTTGTACATAAAATGCATGGAATTTATGTATTCAAAATACATATATCAAATTGCATACCACAGTGTTAAATAACCAGTTTGCTGTTTGCAAAATACAGTTCACTTAGATCAAAAGAAGTCTGAACTGCTCCAATAGCCTTGCTGTTCGATCTGTTTTAATATACATAAGATATTGCTTAAAGAGAAACAAATAGATTAAGTTAGATGAATAATTGCTAATAAAGATTAATAATTGCTGCAAGCATCATTATTGCATAATCTTATAATCTATATATATATATATATATATTTCATCATATATATATATGTATATATATTTCATTACACACACACATATATATATTCTATTCAACTTACTTCTCTTATTGATTTATCATTTATCTTTATTTATCTCTCATTGAATTATCTTCTTCTTTATACATACTTCTTGATATCCATCCCTTAATATATTTAGGGGCTACTGCCTTTCTGAGTGCAGACTGTTATTTATTCTGATTGCTTCCATATCAGATTGTTTATTAATTTCATTCCATTTTTTATATTTTTTCCCTTATGTGTCCTTTGCAGATGACTTTGACTCCCTTATATATATTCCCATGTCTTCATTAAAGGGTGCATCCTTTGGGATAGACACCTCCTACCAAAGGACATGACTTTTGTTTAAACTAATTACTGTTTTGATAATGGATCGCTGCCTTCCTAATAATTGCTTATTTTAATAAATTAAATCTGCCTGATTTATATTAATCGCTGCCTAAGATAAATGATTGCTACTTATGTATTATTCCACATTCTACGATTACGTAGAATATGTGCTTTTTTTTTATGTCATACTAAGATAGTCGCTGCCTTGGCTATTAATATTACTGTCTTTAATAGATTAATTGTAGTCAGCTTTTAGGCTTATTTCTAATTGCTGTCTTCTTGTTCACTAATTTTATATTAATATATTGTATGTTTATTTTTATATTAATTATATATATATATATATTTCAATATTTATAGTATTGTTTTATAATGATTATAATTATAATAATATTTAAATTGTTAATACTTATATTTATATTTTTTAATATTCATATTGTTATTAACTTATTTGCATTTCAACATTTATACTTTAGTGTTGCAATTTCGGGGGCATGACACTAAGCAAAAATAATAGTTATAGCCACATGATGTAAAATACAATTGTCATCTAAATGGGTATGCCGCTAAAGAAACTCCTCCATCTCATCAATGTAAATGCTCAAATGGGTTGGTGAGAGAAGACAACTTCGCTTGAACTCAATGGTACTCTTTACAAAGTCATAGAAACCGTGAGAAGTATGAGAATGCCGAATAACTTTCTCATAAAGCCTCCAAGTGGTGATAATATGGGATGTTGATAATCTCTCAATTTTTGGAGAAGCAAGTGTCTTTGAACTGAGTCAAAGGTTTTTTGAAGTCGTCAAAACAACAAAAGACTTTAGAAGACCTAGTGGATTTTTATGAGATGAGTGCATAAGAAGTTCAAGAGATGACAACAGGGGTATTTTCTAAGGCAGGTGTTGCTTTCAGGAAAATCTGATAGGTTTAATAGTTTCAGATTTGTGGGTATGGCAATGGGAATGCAGTCCACGTTCTATAATGTAGTTTCCTGGTAACTACTGTTTTAACTTAAAATGTGAGTTAATGCAATTTTTTTTTTCTGGTATGGGTACAACATAATTGTTAATACAAAGTGATGATACACAACCATGGAGAAATGATGACAGTGCATAAGAATATAGTGGTGGTGCTCAAATAAAGGGCTGGGTAATGGAGGTGTTCTTTTCATACTTAGATGATTTGTGCATTGGTGATTCTGTTCAGAAACAATTTCAGATTCAGACACTGACACAAGCATCTGAAGGATTTAGATAGATCTCTCCAGCGAGAGGTTTGTCAAGAGCAGATGCATCATGTACGAAAAGACTTACTTGAGATTCTGTAAGGAGAGATGGAAGACACCCAAACATAGTGGATTTTTGTGAGACAAGTGCATAAATAGTTCAAGAGATGCGAACAGGAGATTTTGCTCAGGCAGTTCTTGCTTTCAGACAAGGTAAATTTGATGAGTTCAGATTTGGCAGAGAGTAGTTACAGATTCATGACTTTGTACAGACTGCAGACCATTCTTCTCTATATTTGGGTGAATTTGATAGTTTTATGTGTAATTTCCTTTTGAAAAAGTAAACCTTTCATAGTATTGGTTTTAACCAAATGAACCCTTGAAACATAGTCCTTCAGCTGTTGGACACTCTTCTGAGATTTCTTATTTGCTGCATGAATTTTTAAAAGTTTATAATTTAGTCACTGCAAAAAGAAATAAAGGCTTACAAAACTGAAAGGGTTTTAAAGTTCTTATGAACTTGACTAATTCTTCTGCAATCTATAAGATATTTTTGAGTCAATTTTAATGATATCTAATATTTATCCATAATATTTGCTAGACGTATATCTATTGATAATATTCCCACTTCTGGAATTTTTAATGAAATTCTGTTCAGATTGATATTGAACTTCCTTTGTTGTCACGACTCTACTGTTCACTGCAAATGTGCATTTAGATTGAACTGTCACAGGAGGAACTCTCTACCTGTTCTATTTCCTTATGTTTTGACTAGGCTGTCTATCAATCTACACTTAACATCACCTTCTGCCAGAAATTAGCATTCCTAGTCTATTGATCAAGCACCATAGAGACTTCACCAATGAAACATATAAACAAAGGTGGATTCAAATGGTCAATAAGAAGCCCTAAACACTTTGTAATCAAGTGGATACTGTTGGTTAGCATAACTTATCATATAGCTGAGAAATCTTATATTACCATCCGGCAACTGCCACCTTTTTCTCTTTCTGGAGTAGTATCTTACAACTTCAATGTTGAGCAACTGTTTTGGCACTTGGTTGCTGTTTCCTGTAGATGGTATATGATTCTTGGTATTGCTTGTAATAATTTATATAGTGTCCTCTGCATTTGTGAGTCAGTTCAGGTAAGAAATTTGAGTGTGCATCGATTCAAAGTGTATAGGAAGTAAATTAGTGGAACGGAAATGATTCCTCACTTCTTGTGGCTTATATCAGTGTCATTTTCCACCAAGACTGGGTTGGCTTATTATCTCTAAATTTTGATCTCTATCTTAAGCATGTAAGGGATATCAGTATACATCACATTTGTTGCATTGCTGGTGTATATTGCTTGATTCAGCATGCTAACAATTGTAAGGGATTTCAAAATTATAATTTATAACCATATGCTGCTAGATATCAATTGATAACAATTGTTATTCTCATAACTAACTGAGGAATTTAATGCACATTGTTTTCTATTTAGAAGTGTTAGGTGTATTGTACACATTGATATTCGTCACCACTGACCTCTAATCCTTTTTATGGTTTATAATGTTTCTAATTTAAGTCATCAATAGTGAATTAACAGTTTCCTGACTATATATTATAATATGGTTGCTCTGATTTCGTACAGGTTACCTATAAATGGAAACAAAAGAAGTGATCAATAGACATGTTACCTTGAAGGATTATATTGTTGGTGAACCTAAAGAGAGTGATTTCGTACTGAAGAGTTGCACACTCTCCTTAAAACTAGCAGAAGGATCTCAAGATGTACTTGTAAAGAATTTGTATTTTTCTATTGATCCATACCAACGGGCTCGAATGAAATACTACAGCAGTTCACATAAAGCTCCCTTTGCATCTTTGCTCAACCCTGGTTCGGTAAGATGCATATTTCTTCACTCTAGGATAAAAGTATAAGAAGGAACAAAAAACACACAATGGTGTGAAGCACACAAATTATTCTCCACTGTATACACAGTACCTCTGATTCCCAATACCCTTAAATATAAGATAAAGACAAGGACAGTGAACACTTTGCAGTGACAAATTTCTACATTTCCAATTGCCTTGGATTTTCATGTTGATTCCATTTTCAGGTCATTGATACTTATGGTGTCGCCAAAGTCATCATCTCAAATCATCCAGATTTCAAAGAAGGTGACTTGGTAGTTGGTATGATTGGAATACAAGACTATAGTATTATCACACCTGCAGCAGGTTTCCTAACAAAGATAAAGTTTACAGACATACCACTGTCGAATTATGTTGGTGTTTTAGGTGATGCATCTCGTGCTTTATATCCATGAAAATCATTCTATTAGTTAAATCTTGATTATCTTTTATACAAATTTCTTAACAGTATAGTATTTAGTGTATCCTTGAGACTGACAACCTTTATTTGGAGATAGAATAGCTAAAAATAGTGAATTCTGGATCCTTTTTTTCACTCTTATGATTTTTACTATTGATGTATTTTCTTATAGTTCAAGCTATAACATTGTTCTGACCATAGTAGCAAAAATGTTTTGGGAAAAAATGGGCAAACCCAAAGATTAAGATTTTTAGAAAAAAATAGGATTTAATTGGAAAAAAATGGATTTTCAAAAAATTAGAAAATGATAAAAAAGAAGAAGAAAAACTGTTTTTTATTAAATTAAAGGCATTTCAATAACATAGAGATATAGAAAGAAAATAAAAACGAGAGTTCAGCCATGAGTTATGGTATATAGACTTTTTCATTTATGTTTATATGACTGATTAGATTGCATTGCACAATGCATACTGATAATTAGATATTAGTAGTTTTCAAAATTTCAGCTAAATTCTACTTTGTACAAAAATTGAATGGGTTGTTGGCAGACAAAAATGTGCAAATCACTCAGAGCCACAGCAAGAAGTCAATAAAGCTGTCTAATATAAATAAATTCAAGCTTTCAAGATGAACAGCTGAAGTGTGGACATACTTTATTCCCCATAAGACAAGTGAATTAAGTATACGTATTTTTTGTGGGCCAAAATCCTTTAAAGTGGGAGGTCTGATTTGTTTCTAGATATAATATTCTATTTGAAATCCTCACTTTCAGGACCAAGGTACGAAATATGAAAACTTACGCAAGAAACTACAAAGTCTTCATATTATCTTGGGCATTTGAGAGCTAGAGATGCAGTGCTGCATAGTGTAGATACCGAAACATCAAGAAACTCCAAAATCGTGAGTGCAAATAACGACTATCGAAGGAGCCGCAATTGTGCGGTGAGTGGATGTAATGTCCCCTATTTGGGATATTCCTAGATTTTGCCCTAAAACCACAATTTCAACCAAAAATAAGAAATGTAATACATTTAAGATTATAAATTTACCAATTAAAATGCCCTTTATAAGATATAAATCTTGATTTAGGTCCTACACACAATACTAGTCACTAGAAATTAACATTAGCTCATAAGCCATGATAATATATATATTATTAGTCATTAGTAAACATCATGATATCCATGCACATTAGTCACATCAAAATTCTAATGAATGCAATAGCCATTTCAATATGGATTCCCATAATAATCTTATTAGGAATTCGTTGAAATGTTTGCAAACTGCAGTCTCAAGGTTAGTCGCCCTTGTACTACGAGAGCATGGAAGGTGGGCTGCCCTTCCATCCCCCAGTCCACCTTGGAGGCTGGCTGTCCTCCTTGATCAAGCCCAAGAGCTCTAATAAGCCTCCCAACCCACGAGGCTTAACCCCCTATGGGCGGCGTGCTTGATAAGAGCATGGAGACTACCTCCCTTCCACCAAGCTCGGGAGCACACATATGCCTCCCGGCCCACGAGGCTTAACCCCCTATGGGTGGCATACTTGATGGCCGGGTATGTCGAGCCTTCACCTCTCGTGAACTCGAAAGGTTGATCAGCCTTCTTGTTTTGCAATCATTTCTCTAAATTCAAAATAGATTATTATACGAACCTATTATCCATATTCATAATAAAGGAAGAATCATGATTACTTATAAGGATCAATAATTGTTGCAAGCATCATTATTGCATGATTGTATATAAATATCTCTCTCTCTATATAATTATATTTAATTAAATTTAAAACTTACAATAATCACTATTGCATGATCATATATATATACTTTATATATATATTTATAATTATATTAAAACTTACTTCCCAAATATATTCTTGCTAATAATATTTTATCCAATAGATCTCTTATTCTGATTTCTAATTCACTTTTATTTTCCAATCTGCTTTATTCATTCCATATTGATCCCAATCGATTCCTTTCCCAAAATGACCCCACCTTCCTATATATCCTTCATTGTGGGGTGAATAGTCACAACCCTCAATAATCATTGCACCCCTTGCAAAGGAAGCATCCCTTCTTTAATCGCTGCCTTTGTGTTTGACTTCTTTGATTGCTGAGCTTTTAATTTAATTAAGGTCTTCACTAGGGAATCGCTGCTTTTAATTATTCCTTAAGTTACCTTATCAATCCCTTTTGAAGTATCCCTTTGGCAGTGTTTATTTTAATTTCTGTGTAGGATCAAAGGGCACGACAGTCCGCCCTTCCCAATATTGCTTGTCCACAAGCAATTTCAGTCTAGGATACCCTTGAAGTTACCAAGATCCCAAATCAACATTGTAGATTTGTAATTTTTAGACATTGCTCCTTTTTATGATGTAATTAGTTTTTGTTGTGATACTTTGATATAATCAAGAATTCTACACCTAGTGATGATCGTCTTGGTTATGTCGGACTCTATGTCCTTGGAGAGTACTTGTTAGTCTACTTGCTTTGACTATCAATAAGTTTAATACTATCCTCTAAAGTATGAGGACAATTTATTGTTCAATTTCCTTCTGGCTCATGTACTACTATTTCCCGATAACTCTCAACAACAAGACCTGTTATTTAAGACAAGTTTTCTCTCATTTCATTACCACAAAGATCTTGGGCAATGATACAAATTCTTCATTACCCTTGTTGAAATCTGGAATGATAGAAAAATGTTGCATCCTTCATCACGGTGGATTATAGGAGTGTTGTGAATATCAAGATCCCACTCCTTTATGCAAAGCCAATTTTACATTTGAGTAAAAGGCTCTAGGTGTCCTTTACTACAAGTTGTACCCTCTTTTCTTACACAATCAAATGGGAACAAGTACACAATTTTCCTTAAATAAAGTATATTTTATTTTACATAAATCATTTAAACAAAGTTTGAGGCAAGATTGATTCTAATGAGGATGTAATATGAAATAGCTTATAGGGTGTTTGTAACACTTAACCTAAGTTGCCGGTTTTGGTACAAGGTTGGGTACAGGTACAGGATTTTGGTATGCTGGCAGGGTGATTTTTTTTCTTGGGTACAGTACGTTTGGGTACGGCTGTATATGTATATATATATATATACATATGTATATATTATACACACACATATGCGTATAACATATATATACACATATATATACACATATGTGTGTATATACACACACATATGTGTGTATATATGTTATACACGTGTATATATCTACACATATGTGTATAACACATGTATATATATATACATATATTATGTGTGTATATATACACACATATTATGTGTGTATATATATATACACATAATATGTGTGTGTATATATATATATATGCAAAAAATTAAAAAATATATAAAATATTAAAATTGCAAATACATTTTGATAATATTATATTTTAAGATAATAATGACATTTGGTCTTTGATATTATGATATTTCATCATTGATCAATGATATTATGATAGTCATAAAGATGATTGTCTAAGTTGTCAGTTTTGGTCTCCATTCCTAAATCCCCTCATTGTAATCAAGTTTTTTATGTGACAATAGATCCCAACAACTAGTGGGGGTTGGGAGTGTAGGCCCTGATGGTGTTGAGGGTTAGCACCCCTCATGGGGGTTTGGAAGCAATGCTTGCAACGAGGTTGAGGGGCAATGCCCCTCGTGGGGGTTTGGGGGTGTTGCCCCAAGCGGGATCAAGGGGCAGCACCCCTTGTGGGGGATGGGGTCAAGGGGTAGCGCCCCTCATAGGGGTTTGGGGGCAACGCCCCTGTTGGGGTCCAAGGGTAGCGCCCCTCTTGGGGTTCGAGAGTAGCGCCCTTGGTGTGTTCCTTGTCGTGGTATAGGGTGGGGTCAAGGGGCAGAGCCCCCGCCGCTAAGCCCAAATTAAGGCTTTTGAAACCACATAAACTTTCATGGTGCACACCATTTTCACAATTTTATCTTCAAAAGCAATTTTGCATTTTTTTAAGTGTGTTTTTCAAATTTTTTTGCCACCAACAAAGCGTAGGCACTTGTAGGAGCACCTAGGAATGCCTAGGAACGCCCAGGGAGCACCCTAGACGCCCCAGGTTCCCTGTGGGAATGTGATCTGCGTACCCACAAGGAACCATGTCTTTGATTAGCTCCTACACCCGCAAAATCGGAGGAAGATTATACAGCTTGATCCAAAGGGGAACCATTGTGATCTTGGCAGAGGCAGGGTCAAAAAAAGGAGATCAATCCAGGAAAAAGAGGCCAGACTGGCCAAAAAACCACGGGCCCTTTTGCTTGACAAAGGAGCACTCCTCCACAGAGATAAAGCGAAGCAGAAAAAATCCGAAGTCAAGAGATTCAATCTCCGACAAGGAGATGCTATTCCAAGAGATTTTCATCCACTCAACAAATTGGTCCACTAGGGGTCACTTGCTCAAACAACGAACAAAAAGGGATCTGTTCCCAATGTCACCTGTCAAAGCATCCAAATAGGCATCTGAAATATGGAAATCGATAGGGGAGTCCGACATACAAACATTCGTATCCCCCAAGGAGCAGATTTCCACGGGATCAGGCATAGGAGCGGCCTCATCCTGCAAAGGCGATGACAAGGGAGGGTCCAGGATCACCTGCGACTTGCAAAATTCGGAGCACTCATGGTAGGGGTTTTTCCTATTACGACAACCATCAATAATGAGAGGGGCCGCGGGGGATGGAGTAGAGGTCAGCGAAGAGGTAGGTGGAAGCACAGTCGAAGCCCGAGTTTGAGCCTGACGGGCCTTAACCCTGCTCGCATTACCTTTCTGGGAATTCTTTGTGCCACCCTCCTCGCCCCGGCGGCGACGCCCATTTGCTGCAGCAACACCTCCGTCAAAGATTTCGTACATTGCGCTTCTTGGTTCTATTTCATGACCTTACAGAGTTGGCAGATAGAATAATTATGGCCATAAGGGAAAACTTTATGTCTGGGATCATAGAAAAGATCTCAATTTTTTCAAAAATTGGTGTATCCATCTTTAACTTAGAGATTGCTAAGGATTGCAATCTACGTTTTGATATCTCAACACCATTTAAGGATATGAAGAAGACTAGAGTTGGTGGGGTTTAGATTCCACCATTGAAGGATTGGAGTAAAATAAACTTTGATGGTGCCTCAAAGTGCAACTGGTAGGAGGTGAATGGGTTATTAGAGATCATAATGATCAATTTATTTCAACCTATGCTCAACATTTGGGTCACCAAACAAACCACTATGCTGAAGCTGCGATGGCTTTTAAGCAGTGTTCCACGGGGACGCGTCCCCCCAAAAAAACCCTGCGTTTCCTAGAGGGGGACGTCTCAGAGACTTGGGGACTTGGGGGAGAAGTCCCCCCACCAGGCCACCACCAGTGCCACTATCCCACCACCAGTGTCACTGTCTCCAAGATGCCGCTAGGACTTTGAGGACGTTGGGGTGTCCTCAAGACGTCCAAGGGAATCCTAGTTGTCTCCAAGATGTATAATTCTTATACTTATACATCTTTTTATAACTTTTTTTTCAAGTACTATATGTATTTCAGCACCCTACCACCCCCTCTCCGTCTTCCCCCCGCCGTCCCCTTGTCGTCCCCAAACTTAGGCCCCCCGTCCCCACATCTCGGAAACGCGTCCCTTGCCGTCCCCCCGTCCCCGTCCCCAAAACCCCGTGGAACACTGCTTTTAAGACTATCTTCTTGGCTTCCTATTTAGGGGTTAAAAAGCTAATTGTTGAAGGAGACTCCCTTGATATTATTTGATGTCTTCAAGGCTCTCAGCCCCCTAGTTGGTCCATAGAAAAAATCATTAATGATGCCTTATCAATCTATAAGAAATTTGAAGAAGTTCAATTCAAGCATGTGCTCCAAGAAGGAAATAGATGTGCAGACTTTTTTTCTACAACATTAAGAAGGCCGTTCTCTTTTTGAGAATAGTGTTGTAGAACTATTCGAGTGGGGTTTCATCTCTAAAAACAAGAAGATTATGATGGGTGGTGATTGCAAAAGAGTTGAATCTTCACATTCAATGGGGTCCGCAATAATCCCAAAGTGTGGAAAATTTTAGCTAATGGGGGATTAACTCCTTACTTGGAGAAGCTTAAAGGTCATGATCCAATTGATACTAGGCTTTTGCCAGGGGATGGAAGGATAGGAAAGATTTTGTTTATGGGTGGGAATGTACTATTACTAAAGATTTGGTGGCTCATGTAACAAGTTTGTCTACAGAAGAAAACAAGGTGTTCAAAGATAGGAGGGCGAGAAGAAGTCCTTGAGATTTTTCTCAAGGAACATGAGAAGGATAAGTTGGTGAAATTTCATTGAAGATATGAAAGGAATTTGATAAAGCCCATTTGTGCCGCAATCGCTGAATGCATTCTGAGGTATGTATTGTTAGAGGGAAAGTTTAAGTCTATTTATGGCTACCACTTTGTGCTACTTAATCATTTTAGTCATAAGATCAAAGTGTCCCTCCTATTTTATCTCCTTTCTTTGCTAGAAAATTCAATCAAGGAAAATTAAAAGGCATTGAATATGGTTCCCCTTCATCAAGGATTAATTATCTTGATTGTGAACTATTTAAAATCTTATAAGCCTAGTTTGAAAAGCCTTAGTGGTAGTGGTACTTCTAACAAGGAGGAGAAATGTAGGGTGGTGGAGTTTTCTAACACCTTTTGTGATGAATCTATGCATCTTGAGAAATTTTCACAGGATGATTATGAGGAAGAGGGGGAACTTGGTGATGCCTTAGGGGAGTCCAATCCTATGGATACTGGTCTTCTATGGACCTTGATTATAAAGAATATGAGGAATATGTCACTCCTAAGAGGTAGAAAAGAAAGATTACGATGGAGATTCTGAAGCCTGAAACTAATTTTAGAAAGAAGGTTAGTAGGAATAAGAACATTGTGTGGCCTAAGGATTTTGAGACAAAGGAAGAATTGCACAAGAAAGATGGGTTTGAGAAAGGTTCAGAGGATTTCCAAAATGAGGATCAAAGAGTGACCAAGAAGGGGAAAACCATTATACTTGAACCTTTGGTTGGGGTTTCCTTGGGCCCTATCTTGAATATCTCTAGGAATTTCTCTATTCTCATAGCTAATGCTTCATCCAGAGAGGAGCTATTGAACATCCTGAGTATAGTTAAGGAAGTTGTAACATTCCAATGCACTATGACTAAGTGGTTTTTTGTTGAAATCAACTTGCTCAATATGAAGTTGGCAGCTATTCACAGGAAAATGGGATGTCAAACTCAAATGCAAGGGGAGGATGACACTGGCATTATTCAAGGATGGGAAGCTATTTCCATGATGAATAAAATTGAGAAAGATCTATCTGCTTTGAAAAATGAGAATATGACCAACTTGGTTGAATGGGAAAATGGAAACAACACTCTAATAAACGTATCATTCTTGAAAAGGACTCATGGCCATCAAATATAATCTCAATTGTGTAGTCCAACTCAACAATTGTACTATTCAGAGTAGTATTGTAGGTATCAAAATTCTTATTGACAAGCTAAAGGATTTACACGAGATCCATGTTATCCACATTATTGAAGATGAAGTAGTTCTAGGGGAAAAGAGCAGAAAGGAAGATCCTAGTACTAGAATTAAAGCTAGCAAGAAGAAAACCTTTGAAGAGGAAAGAAGGATTTGATGGACTCAAAAAGGATTTGATGGACTTTGCTAAGTTACACGATAATTTTTACCAACAAGAATTGGAGGTTGAGAAAATTCTTAAGTAGAAGTAATCAGGGTCTTGTCTTGTTTTGTCCTATTTGTGCTTGGTGGTTTAGATTGTCTTTGTTGTTGGTTTGTTTTGTAGGGTTTCATTGCTGCGAACGGTTTGTTGTGTTTTGGCTTTGCTTTTGTTGTTTCTTTGCTTTATGTAAAGGGTTTTAGGGCCCCTTCAAAACCTGTTTTACCTACTTAATCAAAACAATTATAAATTTATAATACATAAAAATAGAATTTTTCAATGTTGCCAATCTGTCATGCCCCTTTCTCAATTGTAAGTCCAATTAAGACCCTTTTCCTATTTTTTCTTTTTTCCCATAGGCTAATGGGGTGGTGCAAGTGAAATAATTTAATAATTTAACTTAAGTTGTCGATAAAGTAACTTCAAGTTATATTCATAAAAAGACAACTTATGTTTTATTATTAAAAAGGTTGTTTTAAAAGATGGACCAAAAGTGACGCTAGGAATGGGGTCCAAAAAGTAATGTATTTTATAAAGGTTCTTCTAGTCACTTCTCAAAAATAAAGTTTCGAGGGAAAAAGAAACTAATATTATTTTTTTCTCGAAAAGCTTATATAAGGATTTGAGGAACGAAGAGGGTTACCAATTCCTCTTATCAAATTCATTTCTCTTGAGATCGAACATTGTTCATATTTTTTTCCCTAAGACAAAACCTGTTAATAAGGAATGGATTTGAGAATGAAAACCCTTTTATTCATCTGAATAATTCCATCTAGGATTTATAATTGTGCTGAGTAATTGTAGAGTTCTTTGAGGTCTAGTTTTCAGTTGATAGTTTGTGGGTGTGAAGATTTTCAAGACTGTTATAGATTTTTAGTGTGATATATATATGTTTCAGATTTGAGGTGATTATTGATATTTGAATTGTTTTGCAAATCTTACTTCTCAATTTATGCTGGTTGTACCTTATCTAGGCCCAGCTGCTGCAATTTAAATGCTCATAATATTATAGATAGGCCGTACCTTTTTATGAGCTTATTTCCTTTTTTTGAGGCACCATTCCTTAATATGAAAGGGTCTGATTCATTAATATGGTGATGTGAATGAGTTAAAGCTGCAGCATCCTCTTTGAAATCAGCTGCAGCCTTTGGAAGATATTAATAATTCCAATATGGTAGACAAAAGCTGCCATTGTTTGAATTGATTGTCATTGATGTCAAAGGGCTATGGGAGATGGTTAGAATATTGTCATTGATGTCAAAGCGAATGAACGAGACTATTGTCAGTGATGTCAAAGACAAAAGATCAGAAGAGCGTAATAGAAAATATCTTGGAGGTGATGTGGAACACACATGATAAGAATACATCATTTAGTGAAGAGGTGTGATTTGTTTTCAAAGGTTTTAAATGGTTAGTAAAGTTTGCATCTCTTTGTTAAGAGATGTTTCCCTTCATAGAGGCAAAAAGATATAAAAATAGAAAGAATTGTGGAAAGTAGTGTGGAGAACAAGAAGATACATTATACAAGCACAAGTAGATTTGAAGGAAGAAAATAATAGAAGATCATTCAAAGGCAGCCATTAAGGAGAAATAAAAAGAAGAAAGAAAAAGTGTTCAAAGGAAGCAATTAGTCCTAACAAAAAGAGATATCCTTTTAAAGAGTTTTCTCGAGATAAAACTCTTCATTAAGATGTAAAGATATAAATAGAGTGTATGGAAAGTAAGAGAGATATGTGTGTGGAATAGACATGATCTATTAGTCAAGAGAGAAGTGTGTGGAGGATAAAATATATATTATTGTGGATACGCGTTAAAAGGCAGCAATTGTTATTTAGGAGGAGTCATGATTATTTAAAGGGTCATTATGAAAGGATGTATCTCTTCATAGAGGCATGAAGATATAAAAAAGAAGCGAGAAATGTGTGGTGAATATGTGTGTGTGTGAGATGTGAGAAGATTAAATAAGAAGAGGAGTTGAAAAGAGAAGTGTGTGTAAAGATAAAAAAAAGTAATTAATTAAATAAAAATTAGTTTTAGCCAAGAGCCACAAGGGTACGGTGAAAGGTCGTGTCTCATGATGAGACAAGATATATAAGAGAAGTCATTCAATGAGATGAAGTGTGTGTGAAAGTTTTCTCATTCAAAATTGAGGAATAAAAGAGAGAAGGTTTTATCCTTCAAAGAAGACGTGTATGGAATTATAATATGTAAAAATGAAGTGAATGAATATTAATTGAAGATTTGGTTAAGAATAGTCAAGAGACATGTTGAAGAGCTATGACCATTAAAAAAATAGTGTATATATATATATATATATGAAGAGACATATCTATTCTAAGAGATGCATCATTTCATTAGCTTATGAAGATATAATAGATAATTGCAAGTAGAAGTGGGAAGTGTGAAATGTGAAGATAAATAAGAGTAAGGTGTGTGAGGAATAAGAGTTTATTTCAGAATAACACCTGCAGATCTGCAAATGAGAAGATAAAAGGAAGATCTGTTAAGGAAGGTTGAAGGCATATTTGTAAAAAGGATTCATGGCAGATTTGTAAGAAGAGTTTATGGCTAAACAATAAGAAGAATATATGTAGATGTAAAAGAGATGTATATGCAGATATAATCGAGGAGGAAAATATAAAAGATCATTAAAGGCTATTTATAAAGAAGATTTATTCTCAAGAAGACAAGATGAAGAGGTTGGTGCCTCATATTGGAGAGGTTGGTGCCCCATATTGACGAGGTTGGTGCCTCATATCAAAGAGATTGGTGTCTCTTGCTGATTTGGTGCTCAGTTGTCGGGATTGGTGTCTTGAGTGGGTTGGTGCCTACAAATTCTACAAGTGGGGATTGGTCTCTCCAATGGGTTGGTGCTCACAAATTTTATAAGAGGGGATTGGTGTCTACTGTAGGTTGGTGCCTACAAAGATTGTAGGAAGTTTCATTTAAGCAATATTTTGCTATGGTTTTCTCCTGTAAGGATTCCACCTAAATTGTGTGTTCCTCTTGTGTTGCATAATTGTTAGATCTTATGTGAATGATATTGTGCAATTGATATCATTGTGGTTGTTAGATTGAAAAAGTAAAAAGATTGTATTATACTGATTCACCCCACCCCCCATTCCCCATCCCCCGCACCTCCCTCCTCCTGCCCCCTTATCCCCACCCCTTCTCAGTATAATCGTGTGCTCCTCAGCCATACTGTTAGCTAATGGTGCAATTTACTTTATGAAGAGGCTTTAGTATATTTTGAATAAAAATAGAAGCTGCTGCTCATGCTAGGAAGAACTGCAACCTTATAGCTGGTGATTAATAAGTACTTTAGCTAGTCGTACATCCAAGAAAAGGTACAAACCATTAATTTTGTTTAAATACAGATTTTTATATATAATTTCTGCAATTTAGAAATTAATTCTTGTTGCAGCTTGGTTTGAGGTGTCTTGTGGAATCTCACCATGTTCAAAATTCGGCTATCCAAGATGCTGATGAGTAACTCAATGATGCTGCTTTTGTAACCAGCGAGGACAGTAATTAGTCTCCTCTCATTTTTGTCGGTTTGCTGGTCCTGTTTTGTTGTCTCCTTCCAACTACTTAGTGCTCAAACTCCTCCGTTTTTAGCTACAACTTTTGTTCTTGTATAATCTACAAACTTAGAGACATTGAATTTCCATAGTCCATATTGATGAAAGAGTGCTTTTTTTTTATTTTTTGGATTTAACTGCATGTGTTTATTTGTATCAACGTTTCCGATCACACTCTATGATCCATCATCAGGATTAAAAAGAGAGTTGAAGGAGAAAAATGGGTGATTGCAGACTAGGACTAGATAAATGGGGCAAAGGTGTTTAGGTTGCACAAGATTCAAGGAAGGAATTAAACATGAGGAAAATTATCTAGATAAGAATTAAATAATAGAAAAAAATAGTGAAAATAAGAGAAGAAAATAACTAGAGAGAAAGGAACAAAAAATAATAAACCAATGAAAAATCAAAAGAGATATAAAGATATCTTATATCTTTTAAAGATATATAAAGACAAATTGAATCTATATATAAGGAAAAAAATAAACTTTATAATTGAAATAAGCTTCTTTATTATCTAAGATATAAAGATATCTTATCTATCTCTATATCTTATACAAAAGATATATTAAGATTGTAATGCCCTGCCATGTAACCCTAAAGGAAGTTGTAATTAACAACTTAAGTGAACCAATTTTTTTTAAAAAAAAAATGCAATTAACATACACATTCACTTACTAATTAACAACAACCTCTAAGGCTACAAGGTTAGGATTACTTAAACCCACACATACATAGTACATATAACCATAGCATTAATTATTTTATGAAATTGGTATCATACAACAAAAGGATACCACATGACATAATAGGATAAACATCCAAGATACAATCTCATAATCATTAACTTAATCCAATATTTACAACACTCATTCCCAGAATGAGGCAATAGAATAAGTGTGTTACAATTACAGTATTCCACCTCATAACAAAAGAGGGATAAAATAATATATACAATCTGAAATACAACATTGCAAGAAAAGAATAACCAGATTCGCGAGCTGTCCAACTGGATGTCTCGCCACCAAGTACTGAAGATCAATGGGGACCCAACGGTTTTGGTGCATGTTCCACCCAACCAAGTGGTACTTAAAGGCCCACCCCCCATGCTAGGAGATAGTAACAAAGTAACATGGACAAAGAATCTACAACCACTATCCAAAGGCAGACTCATATTGACATACCCAAACAAATGCAATAAACAAGTACAACTCAAGTACTACACAAGTACAACATTCACATCACTGACATAGGTCACATTGCTTCCAGACATAATAATAATCAAGTATGTTCAAAGAACCATACACATAAAACAATTAACCACAGTTGTCTTAGATAGAGTGTCATCGCATAGTAGTAATGAAATCTCCTCTGGGCATCCTTCACAGGCTCTGGCCATGGTAATCTTGGTGACCTCAACCGAATCCTGGCCCTCATACTCACTCATGCGGAATCAACTACCTCTCGTACGGACAAGATAGTTGATCTTGCCATTCCAAGCCTTCCCACTCATCCCAAGTCTAAAAAAAAGCCCTTGTGTCTATGAGTGAGGTAAAAATTATCTTGATTAGTGAGAAGTTAGTCCTAATCTTCTAAGTACATTACTTTAATTATCACTTGTTTAAATAACTTCTGAAGCTTACCCGGTTTACCTCTTTGGGCTCCGGCCCCTAACAAAAGCCACTCTTCTAATGGACAACACACCATACCAAACTAATCACCAAGGGAATCACAAGTGCATGCAAACTAGGCATCAAAACCACTCCAATACAAGGAGGAAACAAATAAGAGAACTAAGCGAGTGATGCGAACCCGTCCCCTTCACCAATACACTCATCAAAACTGACACTACCATCATAATACATCAAATATTCTCATATACACTAACATGTTATATCAACTAACATCATCATTACATCAATTAAAGCATGTAAACTAAAGCATGAGATAAATCAAATCACATGACATAATATAGTCTCGCTCAATGACTGGCGATCAAATACACACAAAATAAAGTATCTGAATATCCAAAAACATAAATCAAAACGAAAACGAGGACAAACTGTCCAATCTAGAAAGCAAAATGGAGGGGTGTTACAAAGATATGATAGTTATCTAGAATAAATAAGATATATATAATATAAAAACTTAATGATTAAATATCTATGTAAGATATAAAGATACAAGTATATATGAGATATAAAAAGAGGACAATATATAAAGGGATATAAAAATTGTAATGAGCAGAGAAATATCTATGCATTATAAAAATATCTATTTTATCTAGATAAGATAAAAATATTGACCCATAAATAATTAACTAAAAAAGATACATATCTTAAATAAATCTTATATGTCTTTTTTATATGAAGGTATATAGAGACAAATTGAAACAATATAAAGAAGAAAAAAGACTTTTAATTCTAACTATAAAGAAAAATTACTAAGTTACCGATTCGCCACTCCTAGCCTCCGGATACGATACGATTCATACCGGATTCGAAATTCGGGTTCGATTCGGGTCGGATTCGGACAGGATTCGGAATTTTGACTGTGGATTCACTGCAGATTCGATTCGCCTCTGCGGATTCGTCCAAGATACGCCCAGGCGAATCCGAGGCGAATCCAAGGCGAATCCGAGGCGAATCCAGTAGAAAAAGTGCGTTTTTTTTCAATTTTATATTTTTTTTGACCAAAAGTTGACTTCTAAATAATAAAATATTCATTCCAACCCTAATCTTTGCCTCCAAACACATCTAATGATGCTGCTTTTTTTGATGACCCATATGATTCAGATTGATCAATGATCAATAATGGCTGATTGTAAACACTTGACATTTTTATGTTTGAACTTTAATTTATAATTTGATATCATGACACTCGACTTTTGAGTATCACTAATATTTTAATATTTGACTATGAAAGTGATGTTTTTTTGCTATGTTATTAGATTATTAATATGGTGGTGTATTCTGAGCTTAATTACTGCTACAAATATGTATATATTTCTGATTTTTATATTTTTTTTGTATTGCCGTACCCAAAACGTACCCAACCCCAATTTTTTTTTTCGCCGAATCCCGTACCGGATTCGCGTACCCGTACCTGAATCCAAAAACGAATCCGTAACTTAGAGAAAAAAGCTTCTTTATAATCTAAGATTAAAAAGATATCTTATCTTTATATCTTATACAAAAAGAAATATAAAGACATAAGATATAGAGAATATTAAATAATTTTATACAGTGTCTTAATTATATAAAGATATGTAAAGAAATAAATAAAGAGATATGAAACTAAGCATATGCTATATATAAAGATATCTTCATTCAAAATTGCATACATAACAAGATGCTATCGGAGTGAACATTGAGTTCTTCCAGGAATTGATTGAGGACAAAAACTCTTTTCAATCTTCACTAGTTTCGATGATGCAAAATCCATCCTAGCTGGTTTGGTGTTTTCATTCAAAAAACACATTGTTTCTTCATGGAGTTTTGTTTTTCTAGGGTTTCAGAGGATGAAGATTTCTAAAGTATTTTGATATGTAAATTTGGAAATGTTGGTAATGATTTTGGTGCCATTTTGGAGTGCTTCTTTGGAGTTTTTTGTGGGGTTTCCAAACCTGGGCTGTACCATTGCAAGGACAGGCCATAGCCCTCCATTTTGCACGTGTTGATTAAAGGTTTGGTGCTGTGCTTTTGGGTTTTTTACCATTGATTTTCCTATGCTAGGTGACCATATTGGAATAGATTGCAAGAGCTAGAAAGAAGGATTTTCTTTTAGAACAAAATCACCTCTAATCAGGCCGTACCAGTTGTAGGGAGGTGTTTGGAAGTGTGAGTCAGTTTCGAGAGCAGGATTGTGGTTGCAACCGATCCTAGGGAGGCACCTAGGATGGTGAAAGTGATTCCAGGTGTTAGAATGCAATTTTGAGTGCTCATAAAATTAAAGTGAATTAATCTTTAAGTTGTCCCAGTGTCTGTCCAGTGCCTGTGTTCAGTTACAGCAGGTCTGAGTTGGCTTGTGGTGCTTAGAAATGGCTGTGAACTAATGTTTATGGGCAGAACTGAATGTTAGGACAGGTTAAAGGTGGTTATTAATGTTGGGTAAAGCCTATATGGTAAATTTGTTGTTGTTGAGTGCCTTTGGGTGAGTGTTGATGGAGATATGAAGCCCTGCGATGATTGTTATTACACAAAAAATTGCAACAACAATACTGTAATGGACTCCAAATGCAAAATCCCTGAGATATTTTCATTCTAATGATGGTTGCAAGGATTTCCTTATTGTATAATTCTAGTGTGTTTTGAGGTCCAAAAATTGTAATAGTGTTGGTAATGAATGAAACTTTCATATTTAAAGATGCAACAGTTGGGGTTTTGATATTGCAATCTTTCAATGCTTATGCTTAATCAAATCTGCTTGATATATGCCATTTGTTAAAGATATCGTTTGGAATCAATTAGTAAACTTAAAAAAAAAATCAGGGAGTGTTGTTACAAATGGTCTCCTTGGCCCTATCCATGCTCTCATATATGTAGCCCATTGCAAGCTTCTCCCCATCAACAACTCGTAGGAGAAACACTAAAGATTCTGTAAACTATAATTATTGTGAAACATTAGCATAAGTGTCAACAAAATAAGCAAATAAAATAAAAATAGGAATAAAAATATAATGTAGAATTACATTTGCCTGTACGATCTCTGCAGTCGGTACCTAGAAGCCTTACTCATCAAAATTCTAATTTACCACATCTTCCCCTGTATTGGTTTTAGGATTTTAGC
This sequence comes from Sequoiadendron giganteum, assembly GCA_007115665.2. Taxonomy (NCBI): domain Eukaryota; kingdom Viridiplantae; phylum Streptophyta; class Pinopsida; order Cupressales; family Cupressaceae; genus Sequoiadendron; species Sequoiadendron giganteum. Next base: position 183,032,027 of record CM021107.1, on the reverse strand, counting down.
ATATGATGAGGAAGCCCACTCCTCACTAACTAACATGCCCTTCAAATCTCCCTTTGACTGCAACAAGGATTGTAATGTGATGAAATTGGTTGCAAATCGGGTTATTCTAAGATGAGCCAATGCCTTCTACCTTGTGAATTGCCTCATTAGGTTGAGGACCCATGTGTGATTGTATATGAATTTACAAGTATTTTTTTGTTATCTCCACACATGCTTTGACCCATGCAATCTTGCCAAGATCCTCCAAAATAATGATGGGTGCCTATCCATCAATAGTTTACTTGCAACGACATAATTTTCTGCATTATTTGTAACTACTTGCACCACATTCTCCTCACTCACCTCAGCCAAGACTCCATCCAAAGCTTCACAAAGGAATTCAACATTTTTGGTGTTCTCTGATACATCAATAGATTTAATGAACACTATGCCACCTAAGAAAGAAACAAAAACAATGATTCAATAAAACATAAATTAAAAATTTTAATCACTAAATCAATGCATTTCATAAAGTAAAATCACTTGAAGAAGAAACAAGAAAATTGAGCAATGTTCTATTTCTTCTATCCATCTAATCATCAGTCATGATTGTGCAATCCTTCTTCCTCCATATCTGTCATTGCTCCTCTATTGTGGCTTTCACATCAGCCACCTTTTGTGACAAAATGGGACCCTTTATCTCATCATTAGGGGCTTTGAACCCCATCCCGCAAACAGTAATGACATCAACCATGTTTTGCAAATAAGGAGATCTAACACAAATAAATAAAATAAAATAAGTATTGTAAAATGGAGAGTTTAAATTTGAATTCAACATACCTCTAAATATAACAATTCAAAAGACAAAGAATCAAGCTATATATTTAAAAAAAAAAAGAATTGCTTGGTTGCATGGAATGGAATGTCACAATAGAAGCAAAAGTCTCCTTACACTTTTAGCTACATGATGTTTATCTTTGTTCCAACCCATATAGTTGGGAATCTAGAGTAGTGTGGCAAAATATATGAAACCAACCAAGATACGAGAACTCTAGGCCCACTGCTAACACTACCACTGCCATTGCCACCACCACTAGCACTAGCACTACCAACACCCAAAGATGGAGGAAATGGAGGAATGGAAGAAGAGTCTCCAGTTCCACCAACTACTACCATCTCCTCTCTTTGACCACTAAAGACTTTGTGAACTTTAATTTTTTGTGAAACATTAGCATATGTGTCAACAAAAATAAGGAAATAAAATAAAAATAGGAATAAAAATATAATGTAGAATTACATTTGCCTATACAATCACCGCAATTGGTGCCCATAAGCCTTGCTCATCAAAAATCCAATTTGCCACATCTTCCCTTGCATTGGTCTTAGCATATGATGAGGAAGTCCACTCCTCACTCACTAACATGCGTTTTAAAGCTCCCTTTGACTACATCAAGGATTGTAATGTGATGAAATTGGTTGCAAACCAGGTTATTCTAGGACGAGCCAACTCCTTCTGCCTTGTGAATTGCCTCATTAGGTTAAGGGCCCATGTGTGATTGTATATGAATTTACAAATATTTTTTGCTATCTCCATACATGCTTTGATCCATGCAATCTTGCTAAAATCCTCCAATATGAGGTCAAGACAATGAGCAGCACAAGGAGTCCAAAATAATAATGGGTGCTTATCCATTAATAGTCTACCTGCAGCAACATAATTTGCTGCATTATTTGTAACTACTTGCACCACATTCTCCTCGCTCACCTCAGCCAAGTCTCCATCCAAAGCTTCACAAAGGAATTCAACATTTTTGTTCCCTGATACATCAATAGATTTAATGAACACTATGCCCTAAGAAAGAAACAAAAACAATGATTCAATGAAACATAAATTAAAAATATTAAGCACTAAATCAATGCATTTCATAAAGTAAAATCACTTGAAGAAGAAACAAGAATATTGAGCAATGTTTTTCTTCTATCCTTCAAATCATCAGTCATGATGGTTCAAACCCTTCTTCCTCCATATCTGTCGCTGCTCCTCTATTGTGGCTTTCACATCAGACATCTTTTGTGACAAAATGGGGCCCTTTATCTCCTCACCATTAGGGTCTTTGAACCTCGTCTCGCAAACAATAATGGCATCAATCATGTTATGCCAATAAGGAGACATAACACAAATAAATAAAATAAAATAAGTAATGTAAAATGGGGAGTTTAAATTTGAATTTGACATACCTCTAAATATAATAATTCAAAAGACAAAGAATCAAGCTATATATTTTAAAGCAAACAAAAAAAAGAATTACTTGATTGGGTGGAATGAAATGTTGCAATAGAACCAAAAGTCTCCTTGCACTTTTAGCTACATGATGTTTATCTTTGTTCCAACCCATGCTTTGAAGTGATGGTTGGGAATCCAGAGTAGTGTGGAAAAATATATGAATCCAACCTAGATGCGTGAACTTTAGGCCCAATGCTAACACTGCCACTGCCACTAGCACTAGCATTAGCACTACCAACACCCGAAAATGGAGAAAATGGAGGAATGTAAAAAGAGTTTCTAGTTCCACCAATTGGTGCCATTTCCTCTTTGCCTCTTTTTTAGTTCTTTTTGCTGCTCAAAGGTTTCTAATTGAACTTGCACATTATGCATGACCTCAACAAGCACATTTGGGCATCGATTAGCATCTCGGCTTGGTATATGCGCAAGATGGTATTTTAATCTATTAATGCCTCCCCCAAGCATAGTTGTTTTGTAATGAAAACAAGTTACCTCTCCTTTCTTTTTCCTAGGGGTAACAATGACATGTTTCCAACAAGGGCCCCTTCTAACTCAAGTTCAAGACATTATGATAAAGACAATTTATAAATCTAAAGAATGCTGCAATAACACATAAAAAGAAAAATTTAATATTTATGGTTTATAATTAAACTAATATAAAAAAACCTAGGGTTTGCAACTATAAAACTATTTTGTTTTACAAAAAAACCTAGGGTTTATTCAACAAAAAAATTAAACACACCTAGGGTTTGTTCTTTGGTCCACTAAAAAAAAATAGAAAAAAGAAAGAAGATATATAAAAGAGAAATGAAACTTAAAAAAAAAAACCAAAAAAACCCTTCAAAATACAAACCTTCCTCTTAACTCTTGCTTGAAATCAATGGTGAGCTCTTTCCAATCCTTTGTAGACTCTTCCAGATGCACTAAAAGTAGCTACAAACCTGCCCAGATGTGATTCAACCATCGATTTTCGCTTAATCTCCTTGCTGGTTTCCTTTCAATGCAATCCAATTTTTGCTCAAAACTCTTCTTTTTCCTTCTCCATTGGCTTGAAAATGAAATGAAGTTGCTTTTAGGGTGTAGGAGACAAATATAAGACAAAAAAAATTAAGTGAATTGCTTTTTTCTTGTTTTATTTTTTGCTTTTTGCTTCTCCCAGCTGCAATTGAGTCTCTCCATTGGGACTCACCTAGACTCGGCAAGTCTAGTGAGTCCTTGGTTGCCGAGTCTCTTAGACTTGTCTGGATCCACTCGCTTCGAGACTCACCAATTCTAGGTGAGTTCCGACAATTCTTGTAACACTGATCTCAACAAATACATTTCCCCCTTTTATAATGCTGGAGACAGAATTGGGTGTCTTGAAAGACTCTTTGATAAGGGTTGGAATGAAGAAGGGAATAAAGATCCGGGGAGTATATGAATTGACTGTTCATTTGTTCTATGGACTGGTTTTTCAGTTTCTCTTAGCCTAAGGGTTACATGCTATATCCAGTCTATTTCTACTCATTTGGAATGCCTATGGAATTGATCAGTTCTCTTTAATCTCTTTGCATAAAAATAATTTTCTAAATTGTTTTGGTGGTTTGTACTTGTCATAGAGTAGAAGACGTGAATTTTTATTGTCAAATATTTAAATTTACTAAGCATATTCAGACCATAAACTGATGAAAACAATCCTCAACAATTTAGAGACCCATGTTTGACTTCATGGCATCCCTTGTCTCTGACACATATTGATAAATTCGGATAATACTTGTAAGAGACAGGGCCATTATTCAATCTTGACATAGAAGACAATCGAAAGACATGCTAAAAATTTATTTGTCTTCTATCACAAATGGAAATATAAGATGCAGGGACACAAGGTGACTATAAATCCTAATAGCACTGAAGTGGACAAACTGCACATCAGGGTGACTTCTGATATATTCTATTTCAGATTGGGGAAATAATGGCAATAAAATGGTCTGATGAGCCTTTTCAGGTTTGTATTCTAAAGCTAATTCAATAGTCTTGACTCTAGGCATGACAAAAAGTTTCAAAGTAGATTTATACCATAAATTAGACAGAACACCTTTAGACTTCAAAGCAGATTTCTTATAAATATTATTTGGTTTTAAACTGGGAGGTTGATAATTATTCTTCATGTATCATCCTTTTTGACGCATCTTCGTGTGGGTTATCAGAAGCCTTCAGCTTCTTTATAATATGACAATGTCATGTTCCTAGTTCTTGATGGCAAAATTCTCTTCAAAATTTGCCTCTTCTTTGTTCTTTGCCACTTGAAATTATCCTTACACTTTTTTGGGTGGTTATTCTTTCTTTGCAGAACTCACATTCTGTATAGATTTTATTTGGTCCACAACATTAGCCTTGATGCCTTGCAGGTTCTCTTTCAGTCTTGCATGTCTCTGCTCTCTGTAGTATTATGTTCCTTCAAAAATGCACTTTTATAAACCTTCTTTCTAGCATGATAAATTATTTACACGCTCTAGGTCTTCATGATGATTCTTCTTTAGTTACTATTTTTTGTTAAGACATAGCCTTGTAGCTACCACCATGTTCTGCGGAATGGTACCTCTTGCATTCCAGTTCCCTAAATTAGCAAATATAGACTGTTCCCACTACTTCCCCAAAGGTGCAGTGTGGCTTGTAAGGATTACCTATGAGTTCAACAGTCCACAATCATTTCCATATTTGCAATTGAACACTTGGTCAGGTTTCTGCACCTGAAATTCCTTCTTTTATTGATTGGCTGTGGGTCTCTAATTTTCACAGTGAAAAAGGCTCAATTTCCACAATTTAAAACTTAATATTGTTTTCCCTAGTTTCTATCCCCAAATTCAATTGTATGTACTTGAGTGCTTAAATATAATTTGATGGCAAACATAAGATCGTATAGATACATCATACGATTGAAGACCATCATTCCATTATAAATGTACAATTTAAGAAAATAAAAATACCCAGCAGAATTCATTATCATGCTTTTACTTAAGCTAAGTATTGAGAATTTGAGACATACACATCCTTAATTCTGATTATGTTCCTATCACAAGCTCAAGTTTCCATCTAGGAACTCTCTGCTTTACAAATTACCAAACCACACCGAGGTTTTACTCAACTTCCTACTTTAGGCTAGTTCTTTGTAGAATTGTCTCTCATGTGACTTGACCTCTCCATTATTCCACTTCATCAAATAAATTCCTCTGTGATCTGGAGCAAATATTCAAATATCTAATAGTAAGCCTTGCTTACACAAAAGAATGGAAATTAGGCTTCTGAAATTTCTTCAACCACTGCAACCAGCTTTGTTCTCTTTAAGGGCAAGATGGCCCAATCCCAATAGTATGGCAGGCTCACTGCATGCATTTGAGATCTTTCTGTTATCCTTGCGTAAATTCATTCTGTCTACCTCACAGTACATTGGCACACTTGAATATCATCAATCACATATCTTCTTCCTCTTCAGTTGATAATTAATTGTGTCTGCGGATTCTTCTTTGTGCTGTGCCAGCATCTTGGACTATATTGTCAGGTGTCCACTAGATCATTTCTTTCTGAAAATAATTATCCATTACTTATGCTCTCACTTTTGACAGTATTAATTTGGCATTCCATTTTATGCCATTTCCCTATATTTTTCTACTCTTGGTGTGTATCTTCACCATCCTCCAATTACTTGATGTTGTGGTTTCCTCGTCTTAAAAATCACTTGGTATTCTTTGGGTGCAGTCAAAATGGCTAATCATCAATTGTTCAACTAAGCACCAGGTTGTCATTTTCCCCTTTATTTCAAATACACTAGTGGGTGCACAATATCTCTAGGTCCAATATTACAGGAACAGTTCCTACAAACTCTAATCCATGCCAGAATCAAAATAAAATTTCTTAAATATAAGTGCACATGTTGATAGCACAAGGCAATGCCATAGTTGTTTTGGAGTTTGCACCTAGATGTTAAATGCACAAGATGTCTTAATTTTCTTCTCAACAAAGCATTCTACTCTGGGTTGCTAAGTGCAAATCTTGTTGCAGGCTTGACTGGGTTTACGGCTTATGCTGGATTGCACAATGTATGCTCCCCTCAAAAAGGGGAGCAAGTTTTCATCTCTGCAGCCTGTGGATCTGTTGGTCATCTAGCTGGACAATTTGCAAAGTTGCAAGGATGCCATGTTGTGGGCAGTTGTGGAAGCAAGCAAAAGGTTGATACCAAAACTAGTATCTTATTGATATAATTTTTATTTCTTGAAGATAGACAGCTTCTAATAGTTTTTTCCTGAGACTTAGATTTTGAAACAAGTTATTTAGCAGTTTTATTGTACGGGAGACATGAAACAGTGTTGTTGCCGTAACTGAAGATAATAACCGACTCATTAGCTGTTTGCTTGGCAAGCATTTTATTTGATACTCAAATTAAGAGCAAAGCTTTGTTATTCTTCTTTAAATGAATAAAGTAGGGCCTTGTATTTTGTATATTCCAATTTAATTCCAATGTCTTCTTACCTTTCAGGTTGAATTGCTAAAAAATAAGCTTCAGCTTCTAATAGTTTTTTCCTGAGACTTAGATTTTGAAACAAGTTATTTAGCAGTTTTATTGTACGGGAGACATGAAACAGTGTTGTTGCCGTAACTGAAGATAATAACTGACTCATTAGCTGTTTGCTTGGCAAGCATTTTATTTGATACTCAAATTAAGAGCAAAGCTTTGTTATTCTTCTTTAAATGAATAAAGTAGGGCCTTGGATTTTGTATATTCCAATTTAATTCCAATGTCTTCTTACCTTTCAGGTTGAATTGCTAAAAAATAAGCTTGGTTTCGATGATGCTTTCAATTACAAGGAAGAACCTGATTTGAATGCTGCCCTTAAGAGGTGAATGATTCCACAAAATCTCTCAATATGCTTTCATGGCTAGATAATTAGTTACAGAAAGTGATGCATTTTAGTAGCTCAGGCATGCTTTGGGAATATATGAAACTAAGTATAACTATAAATATATGGGCCCCTAAATATAGGTGCAAGACTCTCATGGAAATAACATACTATCATTCAAAATTCAGTAAGGCTTATGCCTGGAAAAATAAGGAGAAATCTGTTGATCAGATGGAGACGCCTGTAAATAACCCATTTGCATTCCTATAAATCTCCACAGAAGAGATTGAGAGGAACCACCAAGAGAGGAAGCTATAAACAAATCAGTTGAATATCACAGAAATATCCTGGGTTTTTGTGCAGTAGGTTGGATACTAAGAGGAATTAGCGAATGATCTGAGAGTTGAGTTTTGTATTTTTCCATGAACTTTCGTATGTGATGTAGTCTATTCCCTAGAGAAGAGGATGCTGTCTAGTTTCTTTGCTATATGTTTCTTGCTTATGCTTGTGTTTTTCCATGTTTATATAACATCAAAATATTCCAGATTTATCATATTTCTCTGCTTAATAAGCAATCTACTGTTCATTTTTTGAATCTTTCTCTGCCCTTTTTTCATCCTGGATTTTGATAGTGTTGAAGTTTCCTTTAAGGTGAGCAAGCGTTGGAGGTTGGATAAGGCCCAATCTCTTTGAGACATGTTATTCTCAAATTTTCTTTGGATGAATATATGTATATATAATGTAAAATTAAAAAATCTACATTTTTTAATAGGAACAAAAATGTGAGTCTACTCCCCATATTTTTGTTACATGAGAGATAGAAAGATACCTTTGTTGGTTTCATTGGGTAGTTAGTTCCATATCAGTGCAAAGATGCATTTGGTTGCTGCCCCCAGCTCCTGTGTATTTGGCCTTTCTGATACTATTAGATTTATAGTTTCTTAAAGAATGTATCAATGTGATTGTCATTGATTTTTCTGTGTAGTAGGAGTTTGATGTTGGGGGCTCCCATTCTTTCTGATGATTGTTGCTAGCAGTTTTACGGTTTTACCATTTTGCAGGTTTGGATATGGTATTCTCCATGTCATCCATTCATGAAAGAAACCTTTGGGTGTTGTCTGGTCTCAAGTTGCAGTCATTTTTTCCTTTTTGGGGGAAATTTGGCCTTGTTATTCTTTCTGCATGATATTGGATAAGTACAGTGGCATATGTCTGGATACAACTTGTTGGCGTTTCAATTAGCACCTCTGGAGTGCTTATTGGAAACGGACAGCTATTGCAAGTGTGTTAGTACATGCTCTTCGGATTATAGAGAGGAAGATCTCTCTTTGCTGATTTTCTACTGTAAAAAAGGGTGTACTAAGATTTCCTATCTTTTTTACTCAGCGGCAGGACACAAGGGTGCATAAACCAATGCGCCGTAGCTAAGCTTTTTCTCTGGTTTCCGCAGATCTTAACTACGACTAACTAACTTCTAGACTATCCTACCTCCTCAAGATAAACAGAGCATGAGGGCGTAGGAGCGAAATGGTATGGTTGGATCACTTGAATCCTCCGTCTCAATGGAATATGGCCGAGGCTCTGAACCTTCGGATATATACCAAGATAGGGCTCGATACAAGCAAACACTCGTTACGGTAAACTGGATCTGAGACTTGCCAAGGAGGAGGAACCCCTATCCGAGGTATAGGCTTGGAAGCAGCTCACTGGAAACAACAAGGAACGATGGCCTTTCTAACAGGATTCCCGAGGAGGTGACGACACCTGTCCAAAGTCTAGGCTGCAAGAGAGATCATTAAACAACATCAAACGATAATGATCGATGACAAAATATCCAAGGAGGCGACGACACCTGTCCAAGGAGGAGATTGAAACAATGCACTATTTAAAAACAAGACTTTGAATAACTCAAATAATTAGATCAATCAAGCTTGCACCATCTGATTTATTTCTTCAAGGTTCTTCAAAGAATTACAAAGGTCGGGACAGCAAAGGCACGAAATCATGCACAATTGCGATCAACCAACGAACTCTCATCCAAGAGTGAACAGATATAAACAAGCGAACTCTGGCAACAGTGGCGCAGCAATTTTGCTAGCAAATAAAGGTTAAACAAATAAAGAACCTAAGGCTCTTATTTATAGAAACTCAAAGGAGTAGGCAACCCTAAAATCTCCTTGAGTTAACAAACAGTTCTTGCCAATCAGCAAGATATTATTCTATGTCTAAAAGTAGGTGAGCAAACAGTTAACTGGAAATCTACTTCAGTTAACTGAAACTAAACAAAAGTCAAACTGGAAGTCTACCTCAGTTGACTCACACCTAACTAAAAGTGAACTTATGTTACAAATGTGTCTCCAAATAGACATCCACCTTTTGAGGAGATCTGAGATCCACAAATCGTGGGAGTCAAATAGACATCCTAGATTAGTGGGATCTGACATGCATGATCCGTGGAGATCTGGAGTCAACTTGGAAAGGGGCATCAAGTTGACTTCAGTCATAATTAATGCTATTTGGAGGGTAGGACGTCCTTCTTGAGGTGTTTGACACCTCATCACCATTGGTCAATGGTGCTTTTGTTCATTCGTTGACTTCTTCATACGGAGACCGTTACATGCCTGTCAATCGTCATCTTATCACTTGTCAGCAACTTGATGTATGCATCTCCTTTATTCTGCTTCCCTTAGGAGGGTTACTCCTTTTCTTTTGTCTGTGTTTCCACTTTGACGTGGAAGGTAGTGTAGTATTAACCGATGGTGGCTCTGTGTTGGGAATGACTACCTTCCGCGTTCTTTTGCAGCTTTGACTTTTTCCTTGATCTTTCTCAATGGAAGAATGTTGTATGATGAAACCACGAAGCTTGATGATGAAACCGCGAAGTTTGACCACGATCATTCCAACTGTGAGAAATGCACATGAACTTGCTGCATGTGTAAAATTCCAACGGTTACAATCCTCTAAACTGGCCTTGGAAGGCAATCAGATATACGAGGTGAAACCATTATGGAACCTGTGGACTTGTTTCTATGCTTGTCAATTTGGCTAGATTGACCTCTGGGTGTGCCCGACGTAGATCGGTGCCAGTCGTTTTCAGAAAATCATGGAGTAAGACCATTTTGGTCTTGTATTCGTCTTGGGAGAACTGCGTTTTGAAAACCTTGAAGATTGACTGTGCACACGATGCTGCTCGGACAACTTTTTCTGGAACTGCTAAAAATAGCCTTGTCGGGGGTAATTTTTACGAATAAATCTGAGACATGGGTTTTGTTGAGAATAATTCTCTAAACAAACCCAAATCGTCAGAAATTCGGAAAAATGAGTTTTTCTATGACATGCAAGAGCCCTTCGGTGGCAGAGGTAGCAGGGGCACCAGAAAGTGATTTTTCTCGAAAAAATCTAACACATGGGTTTTGTTCGTGCTTCAAAGCCAAACAAACCCAGTTTGTCTGTTTTTCAATATTATGACTTTTTCCGAAAACCCTAAAAAATAGGGGTAGCAGGGCTACTTTTTCTGGAAAAATCCAACATGTGGGTTTTGTTGAAAAAGCTGTGTTGATCATACCCAGTTGGCCAGATTTGTGATTATATGTCGTTTCCTGTGACATGCAAAGAAATATAGACAGAAATAGAGGAAGTAGACAGAAGATGGATTGGAAGTTATAAACTGCCACTTTGCAAGAATTATGCCTTTTGATGCAAACTCTGATAAATAATCCCTCTGTGCAACATATCTTCAAAAATATGAAGAACGGTGAAAACCCCTCTGTCAAATCTTCAAAAATGTTGGAGAAGAAAAATATCCGTTCTTGAGCTCCTCAACCTGCAAAGAAATAATGAATAATGGATGCCTAGATGCTTTGATATGTCAATTTGGAGTTGCAAGCATCAATTGGGCATCCAACTCATGATTGAGCCTGATTTGGAGTTCAAAAAGGTGATTTCCACTGATTGTGGAGTGTTTGGCCTCTTTTTGCCTCCAAAATTTGTTAACTCAAGTCAACATTTGCTTTGACTTCTTTTAGGCGTCCATTCTTGAAGTTGATCATTTTTGTTCATTTTGCAAGCTGAAGTGCTCCCGTTTGATCTTTGATCCTAGCTGCTCGGTTGATCTTTGGCAGTTGCTGACGGATTCGTTGTCGAGATGGGATCAGCTTGACGAGATATGCCTGGGAGAGATTAACTTAGAAAACTGAGTTTGGACCTCTAGAATGAGGGGCGCCTTTCTTCAAGAGGGGCGCTTTTGGCTGTGCCTTAGTCAATTTCTAGCTTGTCTTTCCAGTTCTTCAATTCTAGCTTTTTCTGCTTGATCTCAGCGTGTGATCGTTTGGCGTGTCCTGTGAACTTGCTGTCAGATTTGATCACGTAGCTGGGAGGAAGCTGGAAAGATATCATGTATATAGCTGCTGCTTATGGATTCATCTGGTGCCTGTAACTGAGGGGCGCCCCTAGCTAGCAAGGGCGCTTTTACCATGAAGCTCTCTGATTTGGCATCTTCATCGTTGATGGATCTTCCATACTTTGCTGACGGTTGGTCAATGATCCCTGAATCAGATGATTTTGTTGATTGTTTCGTTGTCGAGCCAGCATGAAAGTGAAGAGGATGACTGAGTTGAAGATGCCAATTGATTACATTTGCCCTCTGAGATCCAAGGGCGCCTTTCTTCAAGAGGGGCGCCTTTTCACCTTGTAGACTGTGTTTTGCCTTGGTAGACAAAATGTGCATCTTCCAGACTTAGCCAAATTTTGGCCTTTTCCGTTTTGAGAATCTCCTTCGTTGAAACAGCATCTTTTCATCCTTTTTCGCCATAGCTTCTTGGTTGAAGCTTTCGAGGTTTAGCTTTCAGCACCTAGTACTGGCCAATCTGCCATTAATGGCTGCGGAGCTCCTAACTTTTTTTCTGAAAAATAGAAATAGACCCACCAGAGTAAAACATATTTTTTGATAATTCTGACTTAATCAGTGTGATCGTGAAGGCAATTAATCCTATCAAAATTATTCTCAAACATTTCCGGGAAGGTCCTATTTTTTAGGGTTTCCATAAAAATAGGGGTGTAAAACCCTAATTTTCATTTTTTCAGAATTTTAACCATAGGTTCCTGGACAGAAACCCACAAAGATTTCATGTTTCTTTTGACCTAAAACATACTTTCGATGGCATTTTTACATTGTTTAGCTCAATTTAAGCAAAATGCCAAAACTTTCATTTTGGGTACAACACAACTATCAAACATAAATAGTAAATACAAGAAGATAAGGTTTACTTTTTAGAATTAGAAGATAGTAGCATTTTATTTAGAGTTTTTAAACTATAAGTTTAAACATTCTCATTCTTTATCTTTTTATTATTTCTTAACTAAGTTACCGGTTCGGGTACGAGTACAGATACGGGTACAGCGATACGACAATTTTTTTTTCCTTGGGTACGGGTACGGTCATATATATATATATATCATAGTTATGAGACTCAAACTTGGCTCAGACTCGGCTAGGGTGACTCGACTTGGGACTCGGGACTCGGCGCCTAGACTTGGCAAAATGAAAAACCCTAGAAATTTAGAGATTTTTAAGGATTTAAAACTTGTTTCATGCACCCTTTATTAAATAGACCTTAAAGACACAATAACATCATTAAATAGAAGAAAATTTGATCACATACACAAGTATACATTGATCACTTAAGTATAAACGAAAATTTTAGCTGAAGGAAATAAAAAATGGAAGATTTAATTTTTAAACTACTATTATGCCCTTAATAAATTTTTACCTGGCTGCAATGTCGTTTGAGTAGCCTTATGCTCCAAATTGATTCAACAAAGGTGGAAGTGTTAAGCTCCAAATTTCCAGTACTTAGTATATCTATAAAGTATAAATTGTCTCTATCACATTCACAATAGAAAGGACCCTTGTTGGAAGTATTATGCTCTAAATTACCAATACTTAGTGAATCTGGATCCATAGTCAGTAATGGCTAAACAAAACTTGTCCCAACAGCCATAGGGAAATGGGCAAAGTTAATGGGTAATAATCAATGGGCTATGCAGGAGGCTGTCATACTATTAACTGATTACCTAAACCCTCCCCCATGTGCTCTTAATTTGGTGGGGGGAAGTCTAAAAGAGATTACATTGTTTCTTACCATTGAACTTAATGCAAAAGATATTCCACATCTTAAACCACCAAATGGTCATGTGCCCAGATTTCCTTTCGTAATTGGACAAGAGGAAGCCATCCTCCTTCTAAGTTGGATTCAACATTTACTACACAGTGTACACACATCTAGTATGTCTCTTCCTATAGAATTCAAGACAAGTATCATGGAAACAAAATGGCTGAAAACCTCTAGAGGATATAAATCTCCCAACATGTGTTTCTTGTTAGATTATGAGTGGTCACAAGCCGGTTTGTAGTCAACTGATCTTTCTTTCATCGGTTCTTCACCCAATGGGAGATCTAAGGCTGTGTTCAAACTTCAAGGCTGCCCTTCAATACATAGGGGTGGTTGTCAAGTTCGGAGAGGGGTGTGAAGTAGTTGCAAAGCA
>CM021107.1:182953688-183018247 GCA_007115665.2 Sequoiadendron giganteum | reverse complement strand
TTTTTTTTAGGGGTTTGGGTACGTATGGGTACGTGTATATATATATATATATGTATTATATATACAAAAAAATAAGAGAAATATACAGAATTGTAAAACTAAATCATTTCATAGTATGATACTTGATCATTGATCAATGCCAAATGCCAAAGATAAATATTAAATGTCAATTGATAGTTGAAAAATATTCAAATACGCCATATCAATGATATCAATTATGGAAATCATCACAATTACAGTATTACTGAATTACAAAATGTAGTTCATGAAAGTTGAAACATGATTCAATTTCAATGTTCATCAATCATCAAAAGGATTATCAAAAAAGTCATCTTGATTTGGATTTTCAGTGGCTTCAACTTCAAGATCATCATCATTTGAACCCAAAGCGGTTCGCTTCCACTTCCAGCACCATGCATGTCATGATCATCATTATCATCCACATCATCCATAGTGGCTCTAGCAAGATCCTGAATGGTTGCATCCAAGTCAGCAGACTCGGGTGCTACATCCCAAAGCTTTGCTGCCCCCTCCTTGTATTGAGGTTCCTTACGTGACAGAAGACGCAAATTAGAATGAATATACACCAAGTCTTCAGCTCTTTTTGCAGCCAACCGGTTACGCTTCACTGAGTGGATAAAGGAGTATGTACTCCAATTCCGTTCAGCAGCAGAAGAGCTTGCAACCTAGAGAGAAAACCAACAAAATTAAAAATAAAAAATGCAAGATAAATTCAAGAATGTTAAGTGTTAAATTCTACAATACAAGTGGCAAAAAAAAAAAACTTACTTGTGAGAGGATCTTGATTGCAAGAGGTTGGAGGTACATATAAACTTGACCATGGAGGTACCACCATGTAATAGCATCCATTTTGTATTGGTCTTTGGCAACAAGAAGGGCTAAGATTTTTTCCTATGATAAACATTCCAAATTCTTTCATAACACTTGTCTCCATTTCTGGATCACTGAAGAGTCTCTTAAATGCACTCTTATACCCTCTAGCAACTTCAAGATCTCTATATGGCGGTATTCTCCTTGGGATAGAAAGTACTTCTCTAGTATAGTACCTTGGAGATAGGGCATATGCAAGGAGGTGCAATGGTGTTGTCATCTTGTTCCAACGATGAAGAACGATTGCTTCCACCCTTTTGTAAAGGGTGTCTTCAGGATCATTCTCTCTCTTTTGTATTTCAATTTTTATTTTCTCCAACATTGTGTCCATGCTATCATAGACATCCCCCAAGCATGGTTCATCTGTATCAGCAAACCGAAGCATAGACATGATAGGTTCGGTCATCTCCAATACATAATTCACACGATCCCACCAATTGTCATCCAAGATCAATGCCTTGACCTTTTGGGCCCTCTCTGAATTTGATTAATTCCATATACCCCATTGGTTGCTAATAACCATTTGACTCAATGCCCCTTTCACCTTCACAAGTCGTCTCAGAACAATTGTGTGAGATGCAAATCGGGTCTCAGCAACCTAAGAACATGTAAATAATTAAATAAGTTAAAAAAAAAAATTATTCAATTATGTAAAACATGACATAAATGAAACTAAATAAATAATAAATTAAATTTACCTTCAACAATTCCAATCTTGAAAAAATTCTGAAAATTGCTTGTGACATATGGTGGTTTGTCACAAACATCTGGATCTCCTCGGCCTCCTGGTATATTTCTTTCACCCACTCTATTTGGTTTCCAATTGCTTGCATCACCAAATTGAGGGAGTGTACGGTGCAAGGTGTCCAAAAGATGTGCTCATATCTAGCCTCTACCAAAGCACCTGCAGCCCTGCAAACTTTTGCATTGTCCGTAATTACTTGGACAACATTTTCATCACCCACCATCTCTATGGAGTCAATGAGAATCCTGGAAATGAACTCTGCATCTTTCACTTCCCCTTCACAGTCAACTGCCTTCAAAAACATTGCCCCCTTGGGGGACACTGCAATAACATTGATCAATGGACGGTTTTTGCAGAGTTATATCAATGGACGGTTTTTATGCACTTGTAGCATACCGCTTCTCTCTCAGTAGTATTATGTTCCTTCAAAAATGCACTTTTATAAACCTTCTTTCTAGCATGATAAATTATTTACACGCTCTAGGTCTTCATGATGATTCTTCTTTAGTTACTATTTTTTGTTAAGACATAGCCTTGTAGCTACCACCATGTTCTGCGGAATGGTACCTCTTGCATTCCAGTTCCCTAAATTAGCAAATATAGACTGTTCCCACTACTTCCCCAAAGGTGCAGTGTGGCTTGTAAGGATTACCTATGAGTTCAACAGTCCACAATCATTTCCATATTTGCAATTGAACACTTGGTCAGGTTTCTGCACCTGAAATTCCTTCTTTTATTGATTGGCTGTGGGTCTCTAATTTTCACAGTGAAAAAGGCTCAATTTCCACAATTTAAAACTTAATATTGTTTTCCCTAGTTTCTATCCCCAAATTCAATTGTATGTACTTGAGTGCTTAAATATAATTTGATGGCAAACATAAGATCGTATAGATACATCATACGATTGAAGACCATCATTCCATTATAAATGTACAATTTAAGAAAATAAAAATACCCAGCAGAATTCATTATCATGCTTTTACTTAAGCTAAGTATTGAGAATTTGAGACATACACATCCTTAATTCTGATTATGTTCCTATCACAAGCTCAAGTTTCCATCTAGGAACTCTCTGCTTTACAAATTACCAAACCACACCGAGGTTTTACTCAACTTCCTACTTTAGGCTAGTTCTTTGTAGAATTGTCTCTCATGTGACTTGACCTCTCCATTATTCCACTTCATCAAATAAATTCCTCTGTGATCTGGAGCAAATATTCAAATATCTAATAGTAAGCCTTGCTTACACAAAAGAATGGAAATTAGGCTTCTGAAATTTCTTCAACCACTGCAACCAGCTTTGTTCTCTTTAAGGGCAAGATGGCCCAATCCCAATAGTATGGCAGGCTCACTGCATGCATTTGAGATCTTTCTGTTATCCTTGCGTAAATTCATTCTGTCTACCTCACAGTACATTGGCACACTTGAATATCATCAATCACATATCTTCTTCCTCTTCAGTTGATAATTAATTGTGTCTGCGGATTCTTCTTTGTGCTGTGCCAGCATCTTGGACTATATTGTCAGGTGTCCACTAGATCATTTCTTTCTGAAAATAATTATCCATTACTTATGCTCTCACTTTTGACAGTATTAATTTGGCATTCCATTTTATGCCATTTCCCTATATTTTTCTACTCTTGGTGTGTATCTTCACCATCCTCCAATTACTTGATGTTGTGGTTTCCTCGTCTTAAAAATCACTTGGTATTCTTTGGGTGCAGTCAAAATGGCTAATCATCAATTGTTCAACTAAGCACCAGGTTGTCATTTTCCCCTTTATTTCAAATACACTAGTGGGTGCACAATATCTCTAGGTCCAATATTACAGGAACAGTTCCTACAAACTCTAATCCATGCCAGAATCAAAATAAAATTTCTTAAATATAAGTGCACATGTTGATAGCACAAGGCAATGCCATAGTTGTTTTGGAGTTTGCACCTAGATGTTAAATGCACAAGATGTCTTAATTTTCTTCTCAACAAAGCATTCTACTCTGGGTTGCTAAGTGCAAATCTTGTTGCAGGCTTGACTGGGTTTACGGCTTATGCTGGATTGCACAATGTATGCTCCCCTCAAAAAGGGGAGCAAGTTTTCATCTCTGCAGCCTGTGGATCTGTTGGTCATCTAGCTGGACAATTTGCAAAGTTGCAAGGATGCCATGTTGTGGGCAGTTGTGGAAGCAAGCAAAAGGTTGATACCAAAACTAGTATCTTATTGATATAATTTTTATTTCTTGAAGATAGACAGCTTCTAATAGTTTTTTCCTGAGACTTAGATTTTGAAACAAGTTATTTAGCAGTTTTATTGTACGGGAGACATGAAACAGTGTTGTTGCCGTAACTGAAGATAATAACCGACTCATTAGCTGTTTGCTTGGCAAGCATTTTATTTGATACTCAAATTAAGAGCAAAGCTTTGTTATTCTTCTTTAAATGAATAAAGTAGGGCCTTGTATTTTGTATATTCCAATTTAATTCCAATGTCTTCTTACCTTTCAGGTTGAATTGCTAAAAAATAAGCTTCAGCTTCTAATAGTTTTTTCCTGAGACTTAGATTTTGAAACAAGTTATTTAGCAGTTTTATTGTACGGGAGACATGAAACAGTGTTGTTGCCGTAACTGAAGATAATAACTGACTCATTAGCTGTTTGCTTGGCAAGCATTTTATTTGATACTCAAATTAAGAGCAAAGCTTTGTTATTCTTCTTTAAATGAATAAAGTAGGGCCTTGGATTTTGTATATTCCAATTTAATTCCAATGTCTTCTTACCTTTCAGGTTGAATTGCTAAAAAATAAGCTTGGTTTCGATGATGCTTTCAATTACAAGGAAGAACCTGATTTGAATGCTGCCCTTAAGAGGTGAATGATTCCACAAAATCTCTCAATATGCTTTCATGGCTAGATAATTAGTTACAGAAAGTGATGCATTTTAGTAGCTCAGGCATGCTTTGGGAATATATGAAACTAAGTATAACTATAAATATATGGGCCCCTAAATATAGGTGCAAGACTCTCATGGAAATAACATACTATCATTCAAAATTCAGTAAGGCTTATGCCTGGAAAAATAAGGAGAAATCTGTTGATCAGATGGAGACGCCTGTAAATAACCCATTTGCATTCCTATAAATCTCCACAGAAGAGATTGAGAGGAACCACCAAGAGAGGAAGCTATAAACAAATCAGTTGAATATCACAGAAATATCCTGGGTTTTTGTGCAGTAGGTTGGATACTAAGAGGAATTAGCGAATGATCTGAGAGTTGAGTTTTGTATTTTTCCATGAACTTTCGTATGTGATGTAGTCTATTCCCTAGAGAAGAGGATGCTGTCTAGTTTCTTTGCTATATGTTTCTTGCTTATGCTTGTGTTTTTCCATGTTTATATAACATCAAAATATTCCAGATTTATCATATTTCTCTGCTTAATAAGCAATCTACTGTTCATTTTTTGAATCTTTCTCTGCCCTTTTTTCATCCTGGATTTTGATAGTGTTGAAGTTTCCTTTAAGGTGAGCAAGCGTTGGAGGTTGGATAAGGCCCAATCTCTTTGAGACATGTTATTCTCAAATTTTCTTTGGATGAATATATGTATATATAATGTAAAATTAAAAAATCTACATTTTTTAATAGGAACAAAAATGTGAGTCTACTCCCCATATTTTTGTTACATGAGAGATAGAAAGATACCTTTGTTGGTTTCATTGGGTAGTTAGTTCCATATCAGTGCAAAGATGCATTTGGTTGCTGCCCCCAGCTCCTGTGTATTTGGCCTTTCTGATACTATTAGATTTATAGTTTCTTAAAGAATGTATCAATGTGATTGTCATTGATTTTTCTGTGTAGTAGGAGTTTGATGTTGGGGGCTCCCATTCTTTCTGATGATTGTTGCTAGCAGTTTTACGGTTTTACCATTTTGCAGGTTTGGATATGGTATTCTCCATGTCATCCATTCATGAAAGAAACCTTTGGGTGTTGTCTGGTCTCAAGTTGCAGTCATTTTTTCCTTTTTGGGGGAAATTTGGCCTTGTTATTCTTTCTGCATGATATTGGATAAGTACAGTGGCATATGTCTGGATACAACTTGTTGGCGTTTCAATTAGCACCTCTGGAGTGCTTATTGGAAACGGACAGCTATTGCAAGTGTGTTAGTACATGCTCTTCGGATTATAGAGAGGAAGATCTCTCTTTGCTGATTTTCTACTGTAAAAAAAAAGGGTGTACTAAGATTTCCTATCTTTTTTACTCAGCGGCAGGACACAAGGGTGCATAAACCAATGCGCCGTAGCTAAGCTTTTTCTCTGGTTTCCGCAGATCTTAACTACGACTAACTAACTTCTAGACTATCCTACCTCCTCAAGATAAACAGAGCATGAGGGCGTAGGAGCGAAATGGTATGGTTGGATCACTTGAATCCTCCGTCTCAATGGAATATGGCCGAGGCTCTGAACCTTCGGATATATACCAAGATAGGGCTCGATACAAGCAAACACTCGTTACGGTAAACTGGATCTGAGACTTGCCAAGGAGGAGGAACCCCTATCCGAGGTATAGGCTTGGAAGCAGCTCACTGGAAACAACAAGGAACGATGGCCTTTCTAACAGGATTCCCGAGGAGGTGACGACACCTGTCCAAAGTCTAGGCTGCAAGAGAGATCATTAAACAACATCAAACGATAATGATCGATGACAAAATATCCAAGGAGGCGACGACACCTGTCCAAGGAGGAGATTGAAACAATGCACTATTTAAAAACAAGACTTTGAATAACTCAAATAATTAGATCAATCAAGCTTGCACCATCTGATTTATTTCTTCAAGGTTCTTCAAAGAATTACAAAGGTCGGGACAGCAAAGGCACGAAATCATGCACAATTGCGATCAACCAACGAACTCTCATCCAAGAGTGAACAGATATAAACAAGCGAACTCTGGCAACAGTGGCACAGCAATTTTGCTAGCAAATAAAGGTTAAACAAATAAAGAACCTAAGGCTCTTATTTATAGAAACTCAAAAGAGTAGGCTACCCTAAAATCTCCTTGAGTTAACAAACAGTTCTTGCCAATCAGCAATATATTATTCTATGTCTAAAAGTAGGTGAGCAAACAGTTAACTGGAAATCTACCTCAGTTAACTGAAACTAAACAAAAGTCAAACTGGAAGTCTACCTCAGTTGACTGACACCTAACTAAAAGTGAACTTATGTTACAAATGTGTCTCCAAATAGACATCCACCTTTTGAGGAGATCTGAGATCCACAAATCGTGGGAGTCAAATAGACATCCTAGATTAGTGGGATCTGACATGCATGATCCGTGGAGATCTGGAGTCAACTTGGAAAGGGGCATCAAGTTGACTTCAGTCATAATTAATGCTATTTGGAGGGTAGGACGTCCTTCTTGAGGTGTTTGACACCTCATCACCATTGGTCAATGGTGCTTTTGTTCATTCGTTGACTTCTTCATACGGAGACCGTTACATGCCTGTCAATCGTCATCTTATCACTTGTCAGCAACTTGATGTATGCATCTCCTTTATTCTGCTTCCCTTAGGAGGGTTACTCCTTTTCTTTTGTCTGTGTTTCCACTTTGACGTGGAAGGTAGTGTAGTATTAACCGATGGTGGCTCTGTGTTGGGAATGACTACCTTCCGCGTTCTTTTGCAGCTTTGACTTTTTCCTTGATCTTTCTCAATGGAAGAATGTTGTATGATGAAACCACGAAGCTTGATGATGAAACCGCGAAGTTTGACCACGATCATTCCAACTGTGAGAAATGCACATGAACTTGCTGCATGTGTAAAATTCCAACGGTTACAATCCTCTAAACTGGCCTTGGAAGGCAATCAGATATACGAGGTGAAACCATTATGGAACCTGTGGACTTGTTTCTATGCTTGTCAATTTGGCTAGATTGACCTCTGGGTGTGCCCGACGTAGATCGGTGCCAGTCGTTTTCAGAAAATCATGGAGTAAGACCATTTTGGTCTTGTATTCGTCTTGGGAGAACTGCGTTTTGAAAA
Source organism: Sequoiadendron giganteum (assembly GCA_007115665.2). Classification (NCBI taxonomy): domain Eukaryota; kingdom Viridiplantae; phylum Streptophyta; class Pinopsida; order Cupressales; family Cupressaceae; genus Sequoiadendron; species Sequoiadendron giganteum. The sequence continues at coordinate 183,010,586 of CM021107.1, read as the reverse complement.
CCTTGAAGATTGACTGTGCACACGATGCTGCTCGGACAACTTTTTCTGGAACTGCTAAAAATAGCCTTGTCGGGGGTAATTTTTACGAATAAATCTGAGACATGGGTTTTGTTGAGAATAATTCTCTAAACAAACCCAAATCGTCAGAAATTCGGAAAAATGAGTTTTTCTATGACATGCAAGAGCCCTTCGGTGGCAGAGGTAGCAGGGGCACCAGAAAGTGATTTTTCTCGAAAAAATCTAACACATGGGTTTTGTTCGTGCTTCAAAGCCAAACAAACCCAGTTTGTCTGTTTTTCAATATTATGACTTTTTTCGGAAACCCTAAAAAATAGGGGCAGCAGGGCTACTTTTTCTGGAAAAATCCAACATGTGGGTTTTGTTGAAAAAGCTGTGCTGATCATACCCAGTTGGCCAAATCTGTGATTATTTGTCGTTTCCTGTGACATGCAAAGAAATATAGACAGAAATAGAGGAAGTAGACAGAAGATGGATTGGAAGTTATAAACTGCCACTTTGCAAGAATTATGCCTTTTGATGCAAACTCTGATAAATAGTCCCTCTGTGCAATAGATCTTCAAAAATATGAAGAACGGTGAAAACCCCTCTGTCAGATCTTCAAAAATGTTGGAGAAGAAAAATATCCGTTCTTGAGCTCCTCAACCTGCAAAGAAATAATGAATAATGGATGCCTAGATGCTTTGATATGTCAATTTGGAGTTGCAAGCATCAATTGGGCATCCAACTCATGATTGAGCCTGATTTGGAGTTCAAAAAGGTGATTTCCACTGATTGTGGAGTGTTTGGCCTCTTTTTGCCTCCAAAATTTGTTAACTCAAGTCAACATTTGCTTTGACTTCTTTTAGGCGTCCATTCTTGAAGTTGATCATTTTTGTTCATTTTGCAAGCTGAAGTGCTCCCGTTTGATCTTTGATCCTAGCTGCTCGGTTGATCTTTGGCAGTTGCTGACGGATTCGTTGTCGAGATGGGATCAGCTTGACGAGATATGCCTGGGAGAGATTAACTTAGAAAACTGAGTTTGGACCTCTAGAATGAGGGGCGCCTTTCTTCAAGAGGGGCGCTTTTGGCTGTGCCTTAGTCAATTTCTAGCTTGTCTTTCCAGTTCTTCAATTCTAGCTTTTTCTGCTTGATCTCAGCGTGTGATCGTTTGGCGTGTCCTGTGAACTTGCTGTCAGATTTGATCACGTAGCTGGGAGGAAGCTGGAAAGATATCATGTATATAGCTGCTGCTTATGGATTCATCTGGTGCCTGTAACTGAGGGGCGCCCCTAGCTAGCAAGGGCGCTTTTACCATGAAGCTCTCTGATTTGGCATCTTCATCGTTGATGGATCTTCCATACTTTGCTGACGGTTGGTCAATGATCCCTGAATCAGATGATTTTGTTGATTGTTTCGTTGTCGAGCCAGCATGAAAGTGAAGAGGATGACTGAGTTGAAGATGCCAATTGATTACATTTGCCCTCTGAGATCCAAGGGCGCCTTTCTTCAAGAGGGGCGCCTTTTCACCTTGTAGACTGTGTTTTGCCTTGGTAGACAAAATGTGCATCTTCCAGACTTAGCCAAATTTTGGCCTTTTCCGTTTTGAGAATCTCCTTCGTTGAAACAGCATCTTTTCATCCTTTTTCGCCATAGCTTCTTGGTTGAAGCTTTCGAGGTTTAGCTTTCAGCACCTAGTACTGGCCAATCTGCCATTAATGGCTGCGGAGCTCCTAACTTTTTTTCTGAAAAATAGAAATAGACCCACCAGAGTAAAACATATTTTTTGATAATTCTGACTTAATCAGTGTGATCGTGAAGGCAATTAATCCTATCAAAATTATTCTCAAACATTTCCGGGAAGGTCCTATTTTTTAGGGTTTCCATAAAAATAGGGGTGTAAAACCCTAATTTTCATTTTTTCAGAATTTTAACCATAGGTTCCTGGACAGAAACCCACAAAGATTTCATGTTTCTTTTGACCTAAAACATACTTTCGATGGCATTTTTACATTGTTTAGCTCAATTTAAGCAAAATGCCAAAACTTTCATTTTGGGTACAACACAACTATCAAACATAAATAGTAAATACAAGAAGATAAGGTTTACTTTTTAGAATTAGAAGATAGTAGCATTTTATTTAGAGTTTTTAAACTATAAGTTTAAACATTCTCATTCTTTATCTTTTTATTATTTCTTAACTAAGTTACCGGTTCGGGTACGAGTACAGATACGGGTACAGCGATACGACAATTTTTTTTTCCTTGGGTACGGGTACGGTCATATATATATATATATCATAGTTATGAGACTCAAACTTGGCTCAGACTCGGCTAGGGTGACTCGACTTGGGACTCGGGACTCGGCGCCTAGACTTGGCAAAATGAAAAACCCTAGAAATTTAGAGATTTTTAAGGATTTAAAACTTGTTTCATGCACCCTTTATTAAATAGACCTTAAAGACACAATAACATCATTAAATAGAAGAAAATTTGATCACATACACAAGTATACATTGATCACTTAAGTATAAACGAAAATTTTAGCTGAAGGAAATAAAAAATGGAAGATTTAATTTTTAAACTACTATTATGCCCTTAATAAATTTTTACCTGGCTGCAATGTCGTTTGAGTAGCCTTATGCTCCAAATTGATTCAACAAAGGTGGAAGTGTTAAGCTCCAAATTTCCAGTACTTAGTATATCTATAAAGTATAAATTGTCTCTATCACATTCACAATAGAAAGGACCCTTGTTGGAAGTATTATGCTCTAAATTACCAATACTTAGTGAATCTGGATCCATAGTCAGTAATGGCTAAACAAAACTTGTCCCAACAGCCATAGGGAAATGGGCAAAGTTAATGGGTAATAATCAATGGGCTATGCAGGAGGCTGTCATACTATTAACTGATTACCTAAACCCTCCCCCATGTGCTCTTAATTTGGTGGGGGGAAGTCTAAAAGAGATTACATTGTTTCTTACCATTGAACTTAATGCAAAAGATATTCCACATCTTAAACCACCAAATGGTCATGTGCCCAGATTTCCTTTCGTAATTGGACAAGAGGAAGCCATCCTCCTTCTAAGTTGGATTCAACATTTACTACACAGTGTACACACATCTAGTATGTCTCTTCCTATAGAATTCAAGACAAGTATCATGGAAACAAAATGGCTGAAAACCTCTAGAGGATATAAATCTCCCAACATGTGTTTCTTGTTAGATTATGAGTGGTCACAAGCCGGTTTGTAGTCAACTGATCTTTCTTTCATCGGTTCTTCACCCAATGGGAGATCTAAGGCTGTGTTCAAACTTCAAGGCTGCCCTTCAATACATAGGGGTGGTTGTCAAGTTCGGAGAGGGGTGTGAAGTAGTTGCAAAGCATCTTCAAATGCATACAGATTTCGAGGCCATAACCAGCCTCTACAAATATCTTAAGTCCACTTAAGATATTTGTAGAGGCTGGTTATGGCCTCGAAATCTGTATGCATTTGAAGATGCTTTGCAACTACTTCACACCCCTCTCCGAACTTGACAAGACTTAAGATATTTGTAGAGGCTGGTTATGGCCTTAAAATCTGTATGCATTTGAAGATGCTTTGCAACTACTTCACACCCCTCTCCGAACTTGACAACCACCCCTATGTATTGAAGGGCAGCCTTGAAGTTTGAACACAGCCTTAGATCTCCCATTGGGTGAAGAACCGATGAAAGAAAGATTAGTTGACTGCAGATCGACCTATGACCACTCATAATCTAACAAGAAACACATGTTGGGAGATTGATATCCTCTGGAGGTTTTCAGCCATTTTGTTTCCATGATACTTGTCTTGAATTTTGTAGGAAGAGACCTACTAGATGTGTGTAGTAAATTTTGAATCCAACTTAGAAGGACAATGGCTTCCTCTTGCCCAATTACGAAAGGAAATCCGAGCACATGACCATTTTGTGGTTTAAGATGTGGAATATTTTTTGCATTAAGTTCAATGGTAAGAAGCAATGTAAGCTCTTTTAGACTTCCCCCTACCAGTTCGAGAGTGCATGGGGGAAGGCTTAGGTAATCAGCTGATAGTATGACAGCCTCCTGCGTAGCCCATTGATTATTACCCATTAACTTTTCCCATTTCCCTATGGCTGCTGGGACAAGTTTTGTTTGGACATTACTAACTATGGATCCAAATTCACTAAGTATTGGAAATTTAGAGCATAATACTTCCAACAAAGGTACTTTCCATTTTGACACACTATTAATGTGATAGAGACAATTTATAGATATAAATATTAAACAATGTTGCAGCCTGCAATAACACATTAAAAAAAATAACATTCAAAGTTTATACTTTATAATTAAACTAAAAAACCTAGGGTTTGCAACTATAAAATTATTTTTTTTACAAGAATGCCTAGGTCTGTTCAATAAAAAACTTAAACACACCTAGGGTTTGTACTTTGTAACTTGTTCTTTGTTTCACTAAAACAAAATAGAAAAAAAAAGGAAAGAAATAAGAGAAATGAAGTTTTGGTTAAAATAAACAAATAAAAACCTTCAAAAATCAAGCTTACCTCCTAGATTAGGCTTGAAATGAAATGAAAACTCCTTCCAATCACTGGTAAAGAGCTCTCAATGCACCTCCTTGCTGGTATGAAGCTTCCTGAATGCAATTTGATGATGGATTTGTCTTCTACCTCATGCTGGTTGCCCTACAATGCTCTCTTGTTTTTCCTCACAACTCTCTTTTCTCCTCCTATTTTTCCAAGTAAATGAAATGAAGTTGCTTTTAGGGTTGAGGAGAAGATATAATTAAAAAAAATACCAAATTTGACAAGTGTTTTATGTATTTTTTTTTGCTTTTTGCAAGTTAAACTGTTGGCCAAATCCAGGAAACGAAGCTCTCCGCATCCGGGCGGGTCCGACGAGTCTGGCTAGGAATCGTACGGACTCGTACGAGTCTGAGTTCAAGCCACCCAGTCTCGGTTGGGGTGACTCGACCCGGGACTTGCTGAGTCTAGGCGAGTCCTGGCGAGTCTCGTTTCTGTGATATATATATATATATATACATACACATATAGATACTTAAATTCATACATAAATACGTACATATGCATATACATTTAAGAGAAAATCATACCCAATGTCTTCAAAAAGCTGGCATTTCTTGTTACTGCACCAATTACATACCTATTTCTTGTTAACTTCATAAAAAATGTATTAAAAAATTACTTTTTTTTGTTTTTTCTTTGGGGGAACCTTTGGGTCCCCTTGGGTTCGGTTGGTTTCGGCCCAAGTTCGCCTAGGGTCCTTCCCGGGCACCCTAGGTTTCCGGGAAGGACCCTCGGAGAACCCAAAGAAGAACCAACAAAGAACCAAGACTAGAACTGTACCCACACGGGTATGGGGGGCGAAATAGAAGAACCTGGTAAAAAAGCTTCTTAATGTTTTAATTGATATTTTTCATATTTATTTTTATTATTGTACTTGTATTATGATTATTATTACTAATATTATGTTGGTTAATATTTTTCTTATTATTATTATTATGTTGTTGTTGTTTAATGTTATGAATTAAATTTCCACAAATTAAAGGTTATCTATCCCTTATCTTTTTTGATGATGTCATCATGTTGCATGATTACTATAGTTTTTCTCAAGTGTCTCTCCACATAGTGATCCTCCCATGCCAACATGTTTGCTTTGTTAATGCAAATCTCATGCTCTGTTGCTATCGAATGCCCTGCCAAGGCTGATTTTTCTGCTCATCATGTTTAATATCTTGGTTGTGCTCCTTGATTCTCATTTGGATGGATCTACCAGTCTTCCCAAAAACCAATTTTCCACGTTAACATTCTATCATACACGCACCTTTGCTCTTTTATGGATAACACTACTTTGCAATTTAGGCTTTCAATGCATCCTTGGTCTCAATTTTGAGTATTAATTGGGCCAGCCAGTCGGACCACAATGAGGGGGGCCCCGTCCCCTAACAACCAACCGCTGAAACCTGAGAGCATGGTGATTCAGCAGGGGTACACAGCCCGCAAGCCCACTAGCTAGTGAGTGCTTGAACCAAGGTGGGCACAACAATAACACCACTTATAACCATTATGTCCTCCATTATTATTCCCTTAGTTTGCTCATATATTTAACCTTCAAAGCTAAAGAATTCTGAATTTCAATACAATTTGACCAGTTTGTATTTTCTTGTTGGCAATCTAATCAATGACTTCTATTGCTTCTATAATTGAATTTACATCAAAGCTAATAACACTGTGTTGGTTATCGATTATTTGTTCCTTTATGAATTCAATAATTGTGGAAGAATTCTTAATATAGGGGGAGTTGTTTCCCACTAATGGTTTAAGTTTTTCCATAAGAAAGGAAGCTAATTGTTAAGTTAGGGAATCGATTGTATCAGCCATAGAAGCATAAATCCTCAAAAAAAATTTAAAAATCCCGATTTAAAAAAAAATATTTGGCCGAAATGATTTTTTTCCCAAAAAATCCCGAGGTAATCAGCCCTGATTTTCAATGATTTTTAAGAGTTTAAATCGCGAAAAAATTGCCCAACCAAGTCATCGCGAAACTCTAACCGTGTGAAATTGCTATTTAATTGGGTTTTTCGTTGATGTTTAGCACAAAACTGAACATTGGCTGTTGGGACGTGGTTCACCATCAAAGATTCGCTAGATTTCATTAGGTGGTTGAGGCAGATCGCAGATAGGTGACCTTGAATGAATGTTTATTTCTAATAAAAATTGAAGGACATTAAAATAGAGACATGTTCTTTGATATGCTTCTACGTTTGATGTTAAGGACATTGACATGGAATGATGTGCTGCTTTTTTCTCTATATTCCACACTACTGTCATTTTCCTTAGGCTTGTAGTAATTCTTTCTATGTATATAAATCCAAAGACACAATTTAGTGGGAAATAATAGACAATATCATAAATACTAAGTAAGGCTTCTATCTTATTATTTTAACATATTTGAACCTTATAAGAGTACTTGCCAAAAGTAAATATAGAAAGCCAAACTAAATTGAAAACTCTATTGGTTTGATATCAACCTAAAGCGGTTTATTTTCTTTGAATTCTTGTGATCTTGACTATTCAAAAGAATTTTAATATTTCAATTGTCAACAATAATACCAAGGTGGTAGTTTAGATTATCAAGGTTAGGTTGGGACAAATTTCCTTTTCAAAAGCTAACAAAGTGTGATGATTTGACGCTTCAATTTGACATTGGCCATCAAGTTTTAATGACAAGTGGGTAGGGTAGTGACAATTGTGTAATCAAGTGGGAAGCATAAGTATATACATAATAGTATAATCGGGTTTTAATGACAAGTGGGTAGGGTAGTGAAAATTGTATAATCAAGTGGGAAGCACAAGTATATACATAATAGTATATAGACATTGTGGAACCTGAAGCAAAATGGTTCCTATTAGAAAGATAAAAATCAGCCTGTAGTGTTGAAAAAAATGAGCAGTAGTAGTATTTTATATCAAACTGAAGGATTGCTTTGGTTATATTTAAATTTCCTATATATTTTGCAGGCTTAATGCTTTGTTAATCGGTGAAACTCATTCTTAAATGCATGCTTTGCACTTTTTTGGGAATTAGATTCCATTTGGGATTGTCATATACATGGAGGTTCAGAAGGCTTGCGAGTACAATAGCAGTATATGAATGCTTTAGACATATATAGTGTAGCATTCCATGCATGTTAAATAGGTACCAGGAAAACTAATACATGCCTTGAGAGAGGTCATGCCCTAGTCTTGTGGGCTTATCTTAATCCCTCCTAAAGCAAACCTCATATATTTTCTCTTTAACGATCTAGATAGATTTCAGTAGCAATTGTGCCATTGAAAAGTAATGTTCCTCGTGCTTTGATTTTCCATTGAAACTTGTACCTATAATCTCTCGAACTCTCAACTCAAAGTCCATCAATGTTTGTAACTCCATCACCCACTTATATGGAAAATCAAGGAAAAATTACTTGAAAAATTTGTGGCTCAAATAGTTGTTCTCTTCTTTTTTACTAGCAGTTCTTTATTATCTAATGGAAAAATATTCAACACTCCCTTTACTCTTTTACAAATCTGCTAAAATAGTTATGAATGAGAACATTTCAATATCATTTATGGTCTTTTGAGATTTAAGATTTTGTTTCAAATGCATTTTCTATTACTCTATCTTGAGCTATTTGATTCATCACCTATTAAGTTGAACTTTGCAATTGCTTCTTTTGTCATATAATTTCCCTTCAACACTCATCATATAGTTCTCTTTGACATTGTTCTAGAAATTGCAAGTATTGTTAAATCACAAATACAAACAAGTTGAGTCCTGTTTAGTAATTTATGATGTTTGCTCGGCAAAGAAAAACTGTCTTTTTAATGACTTTCTTGAGCTTGAGGATTTTGAGATCCTAGAGACCAACTTGGATAGTCATCAGGTTGAACAACTTAGGAGAGGCTCCGAACCAGGAGCTTCATCTTCAGGACCTACAGCCCTCTAGCATAGCTCTATTTGTAGTAGCAAGTTGTTGGCTACTTTTGATTTTTTGGAACTTTGTACTTAGTTTATAGGTTGACTTTGTACAAACTATATTTTAATTGAAATTTTATCAACTGTAACCATCTAGTTATTATTTATGCACTATGAAGTATGCTTTGTGCAATGCAATGTAATCAGCGATATGAACATAAACAAAAAAATCCTATTTTCTACAATTCATGGGTTAAACTCTCTATTTTATTTGCTCTTTATATCTCTATGCTATGGAAATGCCCTTAAATTTTTTAAAAAGTAGCTTTTGTCTCCTTTTCTACAAGTTTTTAATGTTCTTTTTTTAAATCCGATTTTTTCAAAAAATCTTATACTTTTGGTTTGCCAATTTTTTCCCCAAATGATTTTTTCTGCTATGGTATCAGCAACCTGTCTCATTGGAGTGCCTTGTGTATTTTAGGCTGCTCGTAGATCCTAGGTGTTACTTCCAATTTAGATAAGAAACGTTTCTTAATTCCCTCATCAGACAAAGTGTCATTGATTTCCTTTTCCATTTCTTGCATAATATGGATAGTTGCATGCAAAAATAGAGTTTGATAAATTATGTCTCAAAAGCTCCCAACAAATCTTAGAAACTATCTTGTATCTCTGAGCTCCTCCACAACTTGAGGTCAGCATTCCTTGTGTTGATTAGTTAAATGGCTTGCAATAAGCCTATGAATGATATTGCAATGGACCAACCAAGTTTTCTTTTTATAAAGCAATTTTTTTTATAGATTTTATTTTGCCACCTAATTTTACAAAATTAATTCTTTGGCCTTCAAGAAAATACCACTAATCATGAGATTTGTGGCCACAAATTGAGATGCATCAAATACATATATATGTGTGCATACATACATGCAAACATGTGCACACACGAAGATTTAAAAGTTGGTGAGAACTCAGATTATTTTGGTAGATGAGCTGCTTGTAACTGTGAGTGGAGCCTATCACAAAACTTGCAAGTATCTAGCAAGCAACTTGGCAAGACTAAGATGAAACTCGCTTAGACTCAACTTTTTGTGATAAACTCAATTGATGAAAAAAAGTGGCAGAAAACCTTTGTTTTTTGATAAACTTTGTGAGGATATCTATAGGGACCCTCTCCCAAGATACTTACGAAAGCATAAACTGTCAAAAATGACACTAAGGCCAAACTGAACATATTGAGAGAGAACAAAACAAAAATATTATAGACAGTGATCCAATGCAGATGAGGCCAAAAATCTTTGTTAAAACATTATAGACAGCAACCAAAATGCCATCCCTAGACATCTGCCTAGTTTTAAAAAGGAAAGAATAGTTGTTGTTTTGGGCTGTGCTGGAAGGGAAAGCAGATTTTTTTCCCTTTATTTTTATTGAAGTAACAAAACTCTGTTTTTCCCTATAGTAATGAATTGTTCAACATTTTTTAAGTTTTTTGATTAAATACCGAGTAATAGAACTCCATTTATACTTTTGGTTTGCCAATTCAATCCCAATTCTGAGTAATGCTACTATGATCAAATGACTCATAACAATGATGGTTATACCATACAATAGTCATCAACAAACAAATCTAAATGAAGGAAATAAGAAGTGGAGCTATATTTTTGGGCAATCAAATTGATCTGAACATGAAAGGAAAATGACAGCAAACAAAATAACAATTGAAGACACAAGGATTTTTACCTTGAAGAATCCAATTTCTGGGAAAAACTATAGAAAAATTGAGGCAAATAAACCCCTAATCCACTAGCTCCAATGACAAATACTATCTTAGGAATTTTGGGCACACAACCAGCCTGAAACAACTACGTTCAGTCCCTAAGGTCACTTACAACAGCTCTCTAGAATTCTTTTTCAGTCTTGTATACTTAATATAGTCTATTTGTTCACTTGGAACACTTGAATCCTCTTGAAATTCACTTTGATTCATTTAATCCTATTTCTTAGTGTACAAAAATGCATTTACAATGTGTATTTATGCTTTCTAAAGTTGGAATAGATGGTGAAAGGATGCTGGGAAGTAAAAAACTGTAGAATTCAAAACACCACAGGCCATTTTTTGGATGTGTGAGGAGACTGTGACTTGATGCAGATTGGCAGTTACATGATTGCCTCAATAGTTATGAAACCATTGCTCTCCGGCTTGGCAGTTGCACAATTGCCCATGTTGACACTGGCAGTTTAACACAGCTGCTAAAAACTCCTATGTTTTTTGGCTGAAAACTCTTGCTTCCTTAAACAGAAGTGTTCTACAAGCTATGCTCTACATTGTTGTGGATCCATAGTGACATTATCTCATTTTCTTGCTCCATTTACAAATCATCAAAATAGATGTTATCTAAATTCATTCTTCATGTGTCTCATGCATTACGTTTATTTTATGTATTTATGTAATTCTTGTAACTAGCCAAGTCCCAAGTCCTGAGTCTGAGTAGAGGCTAATCAAATTTTATAGAAACAAACAGCGAGATGGAGAGATTATAATTTATTCTGAATTATTCTACTACAATCTTCTATCAGGGCTGCAAAAAAGTCACATACAACAAGGTAGTCTTAGAATTGCAACAAAGCACTCTTGTGTGGGTTATCATTAGCAATCAATCATCTCTAGATGAGGCAAGATGTGAGAAGAGATCAGAAGACAAGGTGAAGGATGCACAGGAATCCAAGTACTGATTGAGGAAAAATGGTCTGTTGAGATTGACAGTGAAAGTAATTCAGATCCTCAATCAATGGTACCTAGTTTCTATAAGAAACTCAAATACTTCATGATTATGATTTTCCTTTTGGTGATGTGAGTAGTAATTATTTGTGAATAATGGAGTATAGATAATTTTCTATGCTCCATGGGGATGCGTCCCCTAGCCTTGTACCCTCGTCCCCGTACCCGAAACGTTTCGAGGACTTGGGGACGGCCAAGAAACGTCCCTTCCCCGCTCCCTTTCTTTGCAAAATTTAGGAAGTGTTCCCAGTACTTGGACGAAACATGCAGGGTATGTAGGGAACAGCTAACCGTCCTTGGGATGGCTAGGTGACCCCTGGACGTCCCCCGATCGTCCCAAGGATGGCTAGCCGTCCCTTACAGCCCAACACACAGTTGGACGCCCTTTTATAAAAAAAAACACTTTTTTAAATGAAAAAAGGGGTGGGCAGGCCCACAAGGATCCCCCCACCCCTTTAAACATTACCTAAACCTAATTTATCCATCAAAACACCAAAAGAGAAAAAAACTCAATCATTTTAACATTTGCAAACAAAGAGAAGTGCAGCAAGAGAAGAGCAGCAGGTGGTCAAAGAGAGAACAACAGTTCAAAAAGGAGACTAGGGCATCAATTCCACTACACTAGAGGTAAGTTATTCATCTTACATTTGTATTTGCAATTTGTTTTGCAAATTTTCAAGTTTTTTTTGGAGTTTTTCAACACTTAGGGAGGGCATTGTGATTTTATTTTTTATTTGAACTTGCAACTCTCTTTGAAATCAGAAATTCTTATAAAAAAAATCATCAGTAGCAATGGGAGTAGTGATAGTGAGGATGTTGAAGTTCAAATACAAGAAAGAAATAGACCTAGAAATATGGCAGCCATTGGGGGGTCTTCAGAGAGTGGGAGTGTATCAGGGCCAACAAGTTAAAACCCATTTGATTGTCCTTCCCAACTCTTCAAAACCTATGCGAAAGGCCCATTTAACCCCAAAAAACCTCTATTACAATTTTCATCAAGAGTTGATAAAGATAAGAAAAAAAATTCAAGGGGTAGTAGAGTATGGGAGTGCCATTTGTGCCACAAACAATATAAAGGCAGCTATACGAGAGTTTATTGCCATCTTTTGTGGATAGGTGGTCAAGGGGTGAAAGGTTGTAAAACAATAACTCAAGCTGAGAAAATTGAGGCGACTAGATTACATATGGAGGGGGAGGCATTAAGTAAAGGGATTCCAATGGAGAGTTTGCAGCCTAGTGTGTCGATGCCTACAGGATCAGTGGATGTTCCTTCTCATGCGGGAGAGGGTTCTACTACTAGGGGAAATAAGAGAAGTGCTAATGTTGCAGTGACTCAGACTCGAGCTCTGATTTAGACCTACCATCTGCTGATTAGGGACAGCCATATATTTTCTTAGTTCTATGTTTATGTCATTTCATAGTTGAAACTTGGAGTCTTTGGGCATTTTTGTTAGAATTCTAAGATTCTTATATAATATGTGTGCACATTGATAATGAAAGCAATTTGAATTTTGTTAATTTGTTTGTCGATTCTCATGTGAAATCTCAATTCAAGTCTCATTCTATGTATTAAGCTTCTACAATGTCTATGATGAATGCTTTATCAATGTTATGCTATGAAAATTTGGAATTTCTCTATATTTTTAAAAATTTCCCTATTTTTTTAACAGCCGTCCCCTGCCATCCCCTAAAAAATGGCCCAAAAGTACCTCCGTATTGGAAACATGTCCCGCCGTCCCTTGCTGTCCCCGTCCCTAAAACTCCGTGGAGCATAGATAATTTTAAAGAATGCAAATGACCTTATTGACACAATAAATTATGGTTCCTATATAAATAGCTAGAGCCTTGTGGGAAATATGCCACTTATCTAATCCATTTTGAAGAATATATAAGCCAAGTTTAATTCTAGAAGAAACTGGATGGTCTATCATTTGAAAATATACAGAAAGCATGTAAATGAAAGGAATTTGCGTGAGACCTTTATGATTGACCACACATTGTGTAGGATTGAAATATACAGATCATAACTAAAGTGATCTATAAAAAAAATGACTCTTGAACCAGCTTTCTCCCTCACTAAATCTACACCATTTTCAATCCATTCTTTGGTACACAAACTGCCCCATTTTGAAGAACCTTCACTCCTGCCCAACTAGGGGAGGCAATGACCTCCTTTTTGACTGTTCCCCTCAAAACTCTTCTCAAAAATTTAAATAATCTGTCTCACAGAAGTCACATTAGATATGCAAGGACAAACCCTCTAACTTCATCCAATACATGCCAATCAAATTGTACTGTCCTACCCTAGTTTGGCTTTTGTCTTTGCAATTTTTGCTTGATTAACTCAATTGATAATGTGGGACATTTTGTCAAACAGTTTGTATGCAATTCTGAAACTAGGTGATTTCTAATGAATTATGTGGTTTACACAACACACATATGAAACTCAACAATGATATTACCATATAATGCACTTTTTCTAGACTGTAAGCTTTCATAGCATAGTAAAATGTAACATTAAACCCTCAACAAATTATATTTCTGAACAATGTTATTAACAGTATTTATTCTCAGATTGTAATGTTCAGACATACATTCAAATCTGTGTATATTTATCAAACCTGGGAATGAAATAAATGCAGATTGAACTCACTGGAGGACGCCAAACTGGTTGCTGATCAGATCTTCATAGCAGCAACCTTCCTAGCATATGTATCCACTTTAGTCACCCAGAATCATGGTGTAGTAGCAGCCACATATATATATTTCTGAGCACAGTATAACTGGCTGAATGCAATCTTTGATAGGAAACTTTCGCCTAACACTCAGCACCACGCCTTGCTAGTGGAACCACAAACAAGATAAATGTTTGGCGGCTGTTGCAGCAGCTAGAAACCCTCCAGATAACCCACACCAAGCTCCTCTTATGCGCCCAACAAACAAGAACCTGTTCATACCCTACGCCTAGCAATTGCATTCAATGTTTACCATATGAAGTATGAATGTTTCAAACTCTTGCTTGGCAACCACCTGATTATTGAAGTTCTCCTGTAGTTCTCTTTGCTCTAAAAATAATGATCAATATATTTGCAATATTCTGATATATCATTCAAAGCCTTGAATGTGAAACTCTCCTCTAGGTTGAAGCACAAGCACAACCTCTGAGTGAAGTTGTCTGCATGCTGGCTTGGGAGATCTCTCACTCCTATACCAAGCTATTCTTCTTGAGAGATTTCGTCCTCGAAAAGCTTGAGATTTTCAGACTCTCTAGTCTTCAGCAAAACCCTTATCAAAATTCTTCTTCTTCAACAATGAATGAATAAAATGAACTCCAAATGCCCTTTTATACTTCACCTCCAATTCACTTTTAAATTTCATTTCATTCAATTTACTTTTGATTTCTTTTAGTTTTGGTGCATAAACTATACTTTAAAAATCACTTATATCTCCCTTTTTAAAATGACACTTTAACTTATATTATAAAGTATACTTTAAAATCACTTATATCCCCTTTATAATAAAGTCCCTTTTTAAAATATTTTAATAACGCATAAAGTTAAATTATTTAATTTAACTTTATTAGTTGACGTTATTAATATTAAATGCATAGGACCAAAATTAGCCAATATAACTCCAGGATATAATTATGCCACCATGCCAAATATAGAAACTCTGCCAGCTGGCCATACCGGTGACTTACAATAAACAGTAAGTATGAGCAGCACATCCGAGTGGCTTACTAAAAATAGTGAGGGTCAAAGTGTCCAGAATGACCTTTGGAAGGCACACCACAAATAAATTGGGCACTGAGTTGAAGAGTACTAAAATAAGCACCAAAAAGGCCTGCTGAAGAACTAAAGATCACCCTCGAATGGGTCCCTTGAACACCCTGTTAGCCTATGGGGACCAGTTGGTAGACTAACCACTGCTTGGAAGGGGACATTACACAAATCAACTCTCTGTCATACCCCCGCCATGTTAAGATCGCAATGGTAAATGATGGGAAAAACCTAGGCGTTTAAATGCAGATGAATAAACAAAATAAATAATAATTATAACATTTGCAAAGGGGCCGACCCAGATTAAAAGTTTAACTACCTATGAAAGAGGCCGACTCAAAATATAATTAATTACCAACGATTAAAGGAAGGAGGCCGACTTAGTGTTATTTAGAGGAGAGAGGCGACTAAGATAAATCAAAGCAGTGCTGGAATTTAATAAAGATGGGCTGACCCTTACAGTTTGTTGTACCCAAAATGAAATTTTTGGCATTCTGCTTAAATTGAGCTAAACAATGTAAAAATGCCGTCGAAAGTATGTTTTAGGTCAAACCAAACATGAAGTCTTTGTGGGTTTTTGTCAAGGAACCTATGGTTAAAATCTGAAAATTAGGGTTTTATGCCCCTATTTTTTGGGAAACCCTTAAAAATAGGACCTTCTCGAAAATGATTGAAAATGATTTTGATAGGGTCAATTGACTTCACGATCACACTGATCAAGTCAGAATCATCAAAAGACATGTTTTACTCTGGTGGGTCTATTCTCGTTTTTCAGGAACAAAGTTAGGAGCTCTGCAGCCATTAATGGTAGATTGGCCAGTACCAGGTGCTGAAAGCTAAACCTCAAAAGCTCCAATGAAGAAGCCATGGCAGAAAAGGTCAAAAAGATGCTGTTATAACGAGGGAATTTCTCAAAACGAAAAAAGCCAAAATTTGGCTAACTTTGGAACCTCCACGTTTTGCTACCAAGGCAAAACCTAGTCTACAAGTCAAAAAGGCGCCCCTCTTGAAGAAAGGCGCCCTTGGATCTCAAAGGGCAAACATAATCACTTTGCATCTTCAGCTCAGTCATCTCCTTTGTGTTCGTGATGTCTCGACAACACAACCATCAGTCAGATCATCTGATTCGGAGATCAACGGCCAACCATCAACAAAGTATGGAGAATCTATCAACAATAAAGATTTAAAACAAAGAACTTCAAGCTAAAATCGCCTCTGCTGGCTAGGGGCGCCCCTCAGTTCAAGGTACCAGATGAACCTATCACCAGCTGCTTCATACACGATGTCTTTCCAGCTTCCTCCCAACTATGTGATCAATTTGATAACACAGTCACTGGACACGCCAAACGATCACTAGTTGAGATCAAGTAGAAAAAGCCAGAACTGAAGAACTGAAAAGATAAGCCAGAAACTAGCTAAGGCATGGCCAAAAAGCGCCCCTCTGAAGAAAGGCGCCCTTTCTTGAAGGCATTCAGATTCAGTCCGAATCATCACCACTTCCCAGGATGACCTTCTCAGCTATGATCAATCTCGTCAACGAGACGGTCAGCAAAGACATCTGACAGCTGAATCACCTGAGGACAGAGATCAAAGAAGGCAGTTTAGAACACAGTCAAAACCAGTCAAAAGGTCAAAGGTGCCCCTGCTGGCCAGGGGCGCCCTTGAACTTCAAAGACCTAAACTCACTTTCATTAGCTGATAAGTCAGTCATCTCGTGCAGAGCTGAGCTGGCTACCCAACGCCTTGTCAAGTAGAGTCATATGATTCATCTATCAATAGGAACATCAGATCGAAGCACGAAGGGTCTGAAAAGGTCAAAACAAAGAACAATCAATGAAATTGACTAAGGCATTGTCAAAAGCGCCCCTCTCAAGGAAAGGCGCCCTTCATTCTGGAGGTCCAAACTCATTTTTCTGAGTTGATCACTCCCTGGCATATCTCATCAGGTCAACCTCATCTCGACAACGAATCTGCCAACCACTGCTAGGGATCAACTGAGCAGCCAGAATCGAAGATCAAACGGAGGCACTTCAACTTGCAAAATTGACAAAAAAGGATCAACTCTAAGGATGGATGCCTAAAGGAAGTCAAAGCAAAAATGTTGACTTGAGTTAGCATATTTTGGAGGCAAAAAGAGGCCAAACACTCCACAATCAGTGGAAATCACCTTTTGGAACTCCAAATTAGACCTAAATCACGTGTTGGCATCCATACTTGGTGGATCTCAACTCAAATCATCATATATTCTTGCTAGGCATCCCATTCTTCATTATTCTTTTGCAGGTTGAAGGATAAAACAACAAATAGCTCCCAAGAACACATTTTCAAGATCTGGCAGAGGTTTTGGACGGATCTTCGATATTTTTGAAGATTAGTGGCAGTAAAAGTATTCTTCTCCGAGGATTGTTTCCAGAGGCAGATTATTGCAAAGTGGCAGTTTATAACCGCCAATCCACCTTCTGTCTACTTCTTCTATTTCTGTCTAGAATTCTTTGCATGTCACAGGAAACGACAAATTACCTCAGATCTGACCAACTAGGTATGATCAACACATTTTTCCAGTGAAACCCATCTTCTCAAATTTGCCAGAATCAGCAAAGTTGCTGCCCCTATTTTTAGGGATCTATCCAGAAAAGTCTCCAGATCGAAAATCCAAGGAATTGGGTTTGTTTAGCTCCCAAGCACGAACAAAACCCATGTGCCAGATTTTTACCAAAAAAATACTTTTCGATAGGCACTATATTTAAGGGTTTCAAGAAAGTGTCAAAACAAGGTCAAGTGCCCAGTCAATCTTTAAGTCTTGCAGAATGCAGTACTCCCAGGTACAATACAAGACCAAGACAGTCTTGTACCTTGATTAACTAAAGACGACTGACACTGACTTATGGCTGAAAAACCCAGAAGTCAATTCTGAGGACTTGGAGGGCATGAACCAGATTACATTGCAAAACATTGAAGAGTTCGACTTATTCCAAGCTGCATCCATTCCAATCACTTTACAGAGCATTGAGCTTGTAACTGCTTGCACAAAGCATTACAACCCTACTACAAGAGAAATCCTGTCAGTGGACGGAAAGGTGATTTGCAGGTTAAAGTCGAAGGACATAGAGACGTGTTTGGCAATTCCACCATGCCCTACCAGGAAGGTTGTATCTGTGATAGAATGCAGAAAGGAATTCGAGGCTTCAAAGGACAAGTGTTCACTAATAATGCCTGAACATTGGTTAAAAGTGAAGAAAACCAACTTGCCCAAATTGGTTGGGCGAGGAGAATTCAAAGATGAGTATGCAGTGTTAATCACTCTACTCAGCAGAGTCACTAGACAAGAAGAGGGAAAATCCTTCCAGTCGTGGATGTTATATATTATTGGCAAAATAATTAGCAGGAAAGAACATTACGACTGGGCCTCTCTGATCAATGACACGCTCCACCAACAATTTACCAGGTTTCTAGAAGAGCACCGTTTCCACGTGTTCCTACTTGGTATACTTGATAGCCTTCCAAGGCGAATTCAAAACACTAAACACTGTGGGAACCTTGGGTGTGCAAAAGGTCCAAGAATACTTTCCTCGCCTTGAGTTTACTCTAGCGGAAAGGCACTTCAAGAAGATGAACGACCTTTTCACTATGCACACTGTGCGCGAGCTAGACCATGAGATGCACGTCTGTATTTCACCAGCAGCCAAGGCGGCAATGGTTGACTGGGAAAATTGGTTCATCCAATTCCCCACTTTCACCTACATACGTGTGTATGGCTACAATGGCCACCCTGCCATGATGCCACGCTACCCTTCAAACAAGGTAGTGTTCATGGAATTTTTGAGGCAGTTGGCTGAGGTTCACTCTTACCTTCGCCAAAAGAAGAAGTCAGCTGCAAACTTTCCTATTCAGATGGGACTCTATAGATGTAAGACTGTAGTCGATGCTAGGTTGATAAGCCAAGAAATAGTGAGATTTAATCTCAAGTACCTCATTGACAGGAGGTCATCGTATGATCCAAGAGGACTCTTCGCAGCACATCTCGAGCAAAGATCATCACATGAATCTTTCATAGAGGATTTTTGGGTCAATTGCGAAGATGAGTTCGAAGTGAGAAGAAGAAACTACAGCAGATTCAAGCTCTCACAGATTGCAGATTTCATGTCAGAAGACATCGAGGGCTTATCTGATGATGAAGAATAAGTCATTCTTTCTTCCTTCTTCACGGATCAAGTGGATGCACAACCACTCGGAAAAGTAGATTGGTACGCAAAAGAGAGTACATCTATTGAGGAAAGAACTGGTAGAGTAGTCCGACACAGTCGACTCTACCTTGACAATAAAAGGACAAGGAAGGTAGTACTTCCCTGATCAGAGCCACCAACGGTTCAGTCTACACTACCTTCCACGTCTAGGAAGAGACCCAGACAGAAGAAGATGAGCATCCTTCCCGAAGGAATGCGAATGTCAGAGAGCACATGGGGAAGAAGAGGAATTGCTTGTACAAATCAGCAAGAGGTATAGGTGGAGACAATCACCAATTTACCTGAAACAGTTGAGAACACTGCAGCTGCACCAGAGCCAGTGATTGAAATAATCACTGCAGAGATGGAACCCATTGCAGCAGAAACGGTGCCTGTGATAGAAACATAGCCGTCAAATTCACCACCATCACAAAGGTCGCAAAGTCCCATTGCTTTGGACTCGCCACCGCGAGGCATCGACACAGCACAATCTCGTTCTTCCAACATTCAGGGGGCCTATGTTCCTCCTTCCAGCAAAGCTAGCTTGGATTCTATCTGGCTAGAAAGCTCACTTGGAAGGAAGAGGGAAAGACCACCTTATCAGCTTGACTTCACAGAGTTCGACCATGTCCCTCAAGACATGCCGGCTAAGAAGTTAAAGAAGCAGACACATGTAGAGAGGAATGCAGAGAACGAGGTTGTCATAGAGACTGCTGCCCCACTTGAAGATAAAGACATACACAATGTGAGGGTTGAGGATTTAACGCTATCAAAGGTGAACCTTGGAAAGACCACTCATCAGGTGGAGGCAAACCTTCTCGGAATTTCCTCAACAAGCGTCAAGGAAAGAATGACGAAGGATGGACAAGACAAAGCAGCCTTGCAGGCTGAAAACCGTCAATTAAGAATGTACATTTCTAGCTTGATGCATGACACTCCCAACTCCTCGGCTTTACCTCAAGAGTTGTTAGATCTCCCAACAGAGAGAAACCATCATCAGTTGATCACATACGGTAAACACTTGAGATGTCAAGTCGATGAGTTTGTTGTCAAAGGACGGTGTGTATTAGCAAAAGCATACCAACTGCGAGACAGAGCACATGGACTCCGATAAGAGATCCAACAATTAGACTTGAAGGCAGCTCAAGAGAGGCCGGGAGAGGAAGCGACAATTGCTGATCTACAACTAGCATATCAGTCAGTTACAACCATCGAGAACAAACGCTCTCTTTGATTGGAAAGAACAATTGGCATACAAGGTGAGAGCCTACGATGCCGATTCAGTGGAGCTGATTGACTATAGACACTTTGTCGCTAATATTATCAACTTCGCAAGAACGTTGGTAATATCCTTCCCTCAAGTAGAATATCAACGTGAGGGAGGAGAATACATTGAGCTGGGAATGGTACAGAGACAATTTCAAGATGTCATTCGTTGTTCGTTCCTTGAAGATCCCAATGGTTGCAAGTTAGCCAAAATTGCAGCCATGTCTATCCAATTGGATGAAGCAGCTGCCCAATGCATAAACTATTAGCAATAGCTTGTGACAAGCGAAGAAATGTTGAGATGCCACACAATCATTTTGAGAAGCATTAATTGCCCGGGGGCCGAAGAGGTCAATGACTGGATTGAGACTTTGTTGACCAGTGGCGAAGAGGTGTAAAGCACCAAAGAAGGATGTCCTACCCTCCAAAATAGCAATAAATATGATTAAAGTCAACTTGATGCCCCTTTCTAAGTTGACTCCAAATCCTCACAGATCATGCATGTCACATCCCACTGATCTAGGATGTCTAATTGACTCCCACGATTTATGGATCTCAGATCTCCTTAAAAGGTGGATGTCTATTTGGAGACACATTTGTAATTATAGTTTATTTTTAGTTAGGTGTTAGTCAACTGAGGTAGACTCCCAGTTTGACTCTTGTTTAGTATCAGTTAACTGAAGTAGTTTTCCAGTTAACTGTTTGCTCACCTACTTTTAGACATAGGAATAAATCTTGCTGATTGGCAAGAACTGATTGTTAACTCAAGGAGATTTTAGGGTTGCCTACTCCTTTGAGTTTCTATAAATAAGAGCCTTGGGCTCATTATTTGTTTAACCTTTATTTGCTAAGCAAAATTGCTGCGCCATTGTTGCCAGAGTTAGCTTGTTCATATTTGTTCACTCTTGGATGAGAGTTTGTTGGTTGATCATAATTGTGCATGATTTCGTGCCTTTGCTGTCCCAACCTTTGTAATTCTTTGGAGAAGCTTGAAGAAATAAATCAGATGGCGCATGCTTGCTTGATCTAAATACTTGATTTCTTTCGAAGTCTTGTTTTCAATAGTATATTGTTTCAATCTCCTCCTCGAATAGGTGTTGTCACCTCCTTGGATATTTTGTTATCAATCTTTATCGTGTGATGTTGTTTAATGAGTTGTCTTTCAGCCTACACTTTGGACAGGTGCTGTCACCTCCTCGGGAATCCTGTTAGCTGAATCATCGTACTTTGTTGTTTCCAAGCCTATACCTCAGACAGGGGTTCCTCCTCCTTGGCAAGTCTCAGATCCAGTTTACCATAACGAGTGTTTACTTGTGTCGAACCTTATCTTGGCATATATCCGAGAGTTTAGAGCCTCAGCCATATTCTATAGAGACGGTGGATTCAAGTGATCCAACCCATCCATTTCGGTCATACGCCCTCATGCTTTGTTTATCTTGAGGAGGTAGGATAGTCTAGAAGCTAGTTAGTCATAGTTAAGATCTGCGGAAACTAGAGAAAAGCTAAGCTACGACGCATTGTGTTTATGCACCCTTGTGTCCTGCCGTTGAGTAAAAAAGATAGGAACCTTAGTACACTTTTTTACATAGAAAATCAGCAAAGAGAGATCTTCCTCTCTATAATCCGAAGAGCATGTACTAACACACTTGCAATAGCTGTCCGTTTCCAATAAGCACTCCAAAGGTGCTAATTGAAATGCCAACACAGTTATCAAAAGAGGCGTCTCCCTTCGGACAATTGCATCCCTTAGAGAGTCGTCCCTCTTCATGAAGGAATTAAGATATAAAATGGGGAACACCACGATGAGGGGAAGGGCATGAAGGAATCATATTAAAAGGAACATCGATCCTCATAAGAGGGAAACAACATCCAGCAATAAAATAGATAGATCAAACTAAGGAGCAGAAGTACTTATCCAAAAAAGAGCAGCGATCAGCATCCCGAGAAGGAAGCAGTATTAAAGTTAGATATGTCTAAATTGCAACAGCAGTCTGAAGATACATATATAATCTGCAATAATTCTATTTTCTACAAGAATAGTGGTATGAATAATAAAATCAATAATTATGGTGTGATAATGTGAAATGAATATTCTAAATCATTAATCTATCTATAACCTAGAAAGCAATCATGTGGAGGAGAAGAGGAAATGCAAGGAAGGGGAACAGATACAAGATCACCATCTAAGTAGACCACCCCATCCTGGATGTCCAATGTGCTTGCCACTTGGGGCCAAGAGGGTGAGTGTCCGCTCTTGGGCTTAGATAGGAGGATTTTCGGGCACCCTATTACGATTTCCTTTCCAACCTCTACGATGGTTGATTGTTGGAGAAACACAAGTCATAAGAGGATGAATAAGGAGATATGAATAGGGAGGGTAGATACAAGCACCCTACTAGGTAAACTACCCCATGTTGGATGTCCAATGTGCCTGCCACTTGGGGCCAAGAGGGTGAGTGTCTGCTCTTGGGCTTAGTGTGGGGTTTGCCTTGGGCCAACTGTTCATGCTCCCCCATTCAAACCTATGGTGATTGAACACTAAAAATAAGTATAAATGTAACATGGCTTATCTAATGAGTTATGATTTTACCTATTTGTACTCATATGTGCAATTTTTAACCCCAATAGAAATAATTGGATTTATGAATTATATATACATATGCAATATTGTCTAATATGATTGCAGGACCTAATTCAGGATTTATCTTGTTAAAAGGAATTTAATTGGTAAGTTATATCTCTAGCTATCTAACAATTCTTATATCAATGGAATTTGCGATTCTAGGGCAGATTTTAGGGTAATTCCCAAATAGGGGACAATACAATTGGTATCAAAGCATCGTTCTTGCTAGCCTAAGGGACAAAAGGTAGTGGATGCAACTTAGCCAAAGAGCTCAAAGAGCCTTGGAGAGAGAGAAGAAGAAACTTGCAGCCACCAGTAACTCTACACAAAACAACACAATGGGTGAACAAATGAGAAACGAACTAAGAACCTTCATGGAGCACACAACCCAGATCTTCATGGAGCAAAATGAGAGAATGACACAACTATTTCTCCAAACCATTCAAAATATGAACAACAATAACCCACAACCCAACCAAACCAATGGGAGAGACACCAACTCTAACCATTCAAGGATATCAACACCTAGGGCAACAAGACCATTCCTACCTAGGTGAGGGTCAACAAGAGAGGAAGAAGAAAACAATACACAAATTAATAACTTTGACGAATATGTTGAGGCATACTCAAGGTTAGGCCCTAAAATTAAGAGAGATATCTCACTTGAGGCATATTGTGATGCAAGATCACGAACTACCTATAGAAAAGAAAGGAGACAACCCAACAAAGATTTAAGACAAAGGGTAAGTAAATTGACCCTTCCCAACTTTGATGGATTTGGGAAGGTCACGACATGTTCATGGATCCACAAGATGGACACCTATCTCTCACTTAGTCTTATGACGGAGGATGATGCTATTAAATTTTCCATACTCCACTTGGAAGGAACAACCCATGATTGGTGGCATCATGGCCTTATTACCCATGGCCACCAACACATAACCACTTGTGATGAATTCACTCAAAGGCTTATCAAAAGATTTGATCAAAAACACCCTGAATGGTACTTTAAAGAACTAACACAACTGAAACAACATGGAACTGTAGAAGATTATGCTACTGAATTCCAAAAACTATCAATCATGGTACCCAAGGTTTCTCAAAGTAGACTCACATACCTATTTGTAGAAGGGTTAAAAGAATCAATCAAAGGTATGGTAGGTGCCTTCGATCCTACAACACTTGAAGATGCAATCCAAAAGGCAACAAGGTTAGAAATCACATCATCAAAAGACAAGCCCTACACTAAGAATTTTACATCAAACACACATACCGAATACCACTATAAGGAAAAGTGGCATAAAAAGGAATTTCCTCCTAGAAATGACCTAAAGGAACTTCGAAAAGAAAAACCATGTTTCCATTGTGGAGAAAAATGGGAGCGTGAGCATGTTTGTAATAAAGAAGACCTTAAAAGGCAATGAGAAGACCTTAAAAAGAAAAATATGTGCTTCAAGTGTAAGGAAAAATGGGCACTAGGACACATATGTGGAAAAGGAAGCCAAAAACGTAATATATAGGCAATGTCTGACAAAGAAGCAAAAGGAAATCCAAGCAAGAAAACAAGGTACGATGAAGGAGATCTCAAAAGCATCCAATCAAAAAAAGAAAGGACAATAAACAAATGGAGCTTTGTGGAGGAGCGAATCTAGTAGTTATCACACCTTTACACCCTCAAGATCTAGAAACAAATTACTTGACCAATCTCCCCAGTAAGAAGTGTAATATGTCAACTTGAAATCTCTTCATAAGACCCTTAAGGTTTCCTTGTCAAGTAAATGGAAAACCTCTTCATAGAACATTACATAGATATATGTCATACTTCTAATTCTCATCTTAATTATATATAAGTTCTTGCTTTAAGGTTAAGAGATATCTACGACATTAAAAAGGTTTTGGTTAAAATGGCATTGCTTGAGGAAAAGCAATCTCGAGAAGGGCGGACTGTCATGCCCCCGCCATGTTCAGATCGCAACAGTAAATGATGGAAAAAACCTAAGCGTTTAAATGCAGATAAATAAACAAAATAAATAATAATGATAACATTTGCAAAGGGGCGGACCTAGATTAAAGGTTTAACTATCTATGGAAGAGGCCGACTTAGAAAATAATTAATATGCAACGATTAAAGGAAGGAGGCTGACTTAGTGTTATTTAGAGGGGAGGGGCAACTAAGATAAATCAAAGCAGTGTTGAAATTTAATAAAGATGGGCCAACCCTTACAGTTATCCATAGAGGTGTCTCCCTTAGGACAATCGCATCCCTTAGAGAGTTGTCCCTCTTCATGAAGGCATTAAGATATAAAATGGGGAAGACCACGATGAGGGGAAGGGCATGAAGGAATCATATTAAAAGGAACATCGATCCTCATAAGAGGGAAACAACATGCAGCGATAAAATAGATAGATCGAACCAAGGAGCATAAGTACTTGTCCAAAAAAGAGCAACAATCAACATCCCAAGAAGGAAGTAGTATTAAAGTTAGATCTGTCTAAATCACAACAGCAGTTTGAAGATATATATATAATCTGCAATAATTCTATTTTCTACAAGAATAGTGGTATGAATAATAGAATCAATAATTATGGTGTGATAATGTGAAATGCATATTCTAAATCATAAACCTATCTATAACCCGGCAAGCAATCATGTGGAGGAGAAGATGAAATGCAAGGAAGGGGAACAAATACGAGATCACCATCTAAGTAGACCACCCCATGCTGTATGTCCAATGTGCCTGCCACTTGGGGCCAAGAGGGTGAGTGTCCGCTCTTGGGGTTAGCTAGGAGGATTTTCGGGCACCCTATTATGATTTCCTTTCCAACCTCTACGATGGTTGATTGTTGGAGAAATCACAAGTCATAAGAGGATGAATAAGGAGATATGAATAGGGAGGGTAGATATAAGCACCCTACTAGGTAGACTACCCCATGTAGGATGCCCAACGTGCATGCCACTTGGGGCCAAGAGGGTGAGTGTCCGCTCTTGGGCTTAGTGTGGGGTTTGCCTTGGGCCAACCTATCATGCTTCCTCATTCAAACCTATTGTGATTGAACACTAAAAATAAGCATAAATGTAACATGGCATATCTAATGAGTTATGATTTTACCTATTTGTACTCATATGTGTGATTATTAATCCCAATAGAAATAATTGGATTTATGAATTATATATACATATGCAATATTGTTTGATATGATTGCAGGACCTAATTCAGGATTTATCTTGTTAAAAGGCATTTAATTGGTAAGTTATATCTCTAGCTATTTGACAATTCTTATTTTAATGGAATTTGTGATTCTAGGGCAGATTTTAGGGTAATTCCCAAATAGGGGACATTACACTCTCTAGGTTCATTCAGTACCATGCCATGCAAAAAATCACCTACCCCGACTTCCCAATGAAGAAGGATTAACATGATTAGACCACTGAGGCATTGGCCCATTGTACTTCAACATAATCATTACATTGAATATTATAATATATTGTTATTCAACATTTTTGAATGCACTGTGATAGTAGTTTATAGTTTAAATTTACATAAAAGACTTCGACAAATTGCTATTTCTTATACCTTTTTAATAATTAATTTTTCAAGTACTATATATATTTTCACTACCATACCCTCATTGTCCCCCATTGCCCCATTTTGGAACTCCATGGAACATAGTTTGTAATTGCCATTTGATAAAGAGACCACATGTCCCATATGCCCTTTGCTCGAATTGTTTTAGAAGTAGAATTGCCACCTTTGATGAACTTGAGTCTTGTATTATATTTAATCCATTTTGAATAAATAAGGAGACATGGATTGCTTAGGCTATCTAAAGTTGTATCATAGTACCTTCTTGCTTACAATTGGGTGTCCTAATTTGCATTGTTGTCTGAATTCATATGGGCATTATTTGGGGCAAAAACAAGGTGAAAACCAATTTAGTGTATGAGATCTCCTTTGTGGAATCTCAAAAGCAATATACTTGCATTTATTTAACATATTGTCCAAATTTTATATCCCTGGGTTTTAATCTTATGATAAAGCATGGGGGTAAATCAAATCTTACCAATCCACCCTCACCTAGAGTATGTGTATATGTCTATGTATGCATTTATCACAAAGAATTTCATGATCAACATCCAAGCTTATAATAGATAGATTATATCATGCAGTGTGTAGAGTCTTGGCAAGTCTCCTCAAGGACTATTGGATTTGAGTCCAAATTAGGCCTGACAAATTTATAGCTAAGATTCACACTCTAGGTAGAGTCTGCCCAAAAAAATAGAAAATCAACTTAAAAAATATTAAATAAATAATAATAATAAAAAGATACCATTAAAAACATTTTTCAAAAATTGCCAAGTTTATTTTTCTTGTTCATGGGTTCTCTAATCCATTTCATTCATTAGTTGATCTCTCTCAAGTTAAGTAGATCTTCCCTCAGTTAGGTTTAAGTAAATTGAACTTTGATGGTGTGTCTTAGGGAAACTGGGGGCCATTTGGAGCGGGTTGTGTTATTTAAGATTCTTCAGGTAAGGTGATCAAAGCAGCAGCAAGAAAATTAGAGTCAGCAACCAATAATGAAGCAGAGGTCGAAACATTGCTCCTTGGCCTCCAATTGGTGAAATCTTGCAACCTCAATAATATTGTTATCAAAGGAGACTCAATGATGGTCACTCCCTATTTGAGAAATAGTTAGTTCTAGATAGCATTCCTAATTATTCAATTAAACATTGTTATAAGGAAGGGAATATAGTGGCATATTATTTATCCAATAGGAGTATTGACTAGTTGGATGACTTAACGCTTGATGGTGATATTTCAAGGTGGCTAAATCTACGTACTCTATTATGTAATGATTTTGATGCTAGTCAAAATTAAAATTGAACTTGTCAGCATCAGTTGTTGGATCATGAGTGATTAATATGGGAGCACCTTGCAATCATTCTTGCTCTCTCAGCTCTCATTATATGTAAAGGATAGAACTCTCTTGACTCACGCACCTCAAGAGTCCAACTTTTGTTGCTTTCAATGTGTCATGGAGCCTACTTTGTAGTTAAATTCCATTGTGAGACATATGGCATTAGGGGTGAAATCATGGCAACAAGAATGCAGAATATTTCCTTTTTTTAGGAAGAAGTCCTGGAAGTTATTTTGGAAATCTTGGAGAGGGATTTTGTAGAAGGGGCTGCTAGGCATCGGATAAATTCTGAGATCTCTATTTTTGTAGATAATTTGCTCATGTTGACGGGAGATAAGGAGCTCACTAGAGCTTTGGGGAAGTACTTTATCTGGGCCAAATTCAAGAGTGGGCTTGGACAAGGCAGTTGATAAAGCCATTGTGGAAAGACTCTCCTATCTCCTTGTGATGTGGTTTGAGTTTTGTGGGTTTTCTTTAGTCAGTTCTGTGAGGCACATCGAAAAGTGGATGGAAGACCTCATAAGGGAGGTGGCTGCAATGCAGAAGTATCTCGCTGCAGACTGGGAGAAATCTCCTTACAAATTTGGACTCAATATTGATCTGCCATGACTGGAGAAATCTTCTCCTCAACAAGAGAGATTCAACTTTGCCAAAGCTGAAAAAACAATAAAATTCTTGGCCAAGTGAGTGGCATAGGTAAATATGTAGGATGGTGAAATGTGTTAGTCAATTTTTCTTTGAATTGTCACAACACAAACCAGCACTACGCCAATTGATTAGCGTTAACTTCCAAAAATGATAACCAAAATAAATGCACTCTACGCCAAGAATGTGCACACAAGACCCGATGTGGGTGAGGTGCTAACATATGGCGGAGGAAACTGAATTAAGACTGAAAGAGAATTACAACTGAATGTAAAGAGGCGATGAACTAGCCATGAGAGATTTCCACACTTCCACTAATTTAGCGGGGGGAAAAGATTACAAAACAAAACTAATTCATCCGCTGCGGCAGACATCCACTCAATAGTGGGAATTCGCCACTTTTCAGTGGGTGATAAATGAGAGGTTAGTTTGTTCTTTCTCCACACTAACGGTAAACCATCCAGGGGTTACAAATATGTGAAAATTAACACCAAAACATGCAGCAAGTTAGATGACTGGAACAATACTACTGTTTACAGTCTTACAATGAAAAAACAACTTGCAATTTCAAGTGTTATTACAACATTAATCAAAGCCAAATGAAGGAAGATAATTTCTCATCTCCAAATCTTCTCAACTACTGAAGAACAAGCCAAAAATCTGATCTATTGACGCATCTGATATAAAACCAGCAAATTGAGATTTCTTACCAGCAACAAGCCATCAATAAGTTGTTCATATCTTCACCCCAAAAGCTCCTGTCTTCTCCAAATGGACTGCACATGAACTAGCAGCATATAATCCCACGAAATGTTGCAAAGCTCGGAAAGAACTAAGTCTGATATAAAATGTCAATAATTTAAAATGCAAACCAGCTTCAATACACACATCAAAATACTTATTACTCTCTCAAAAATCTTGCAAAGTTTATGCTACATCACCAAGTACAAATATGAGTAGAAACTCCAAGGAAACATAGCATGAGAAGGGAATAACCAGGTCTGATAATAAAGACCAGCAAACTGTACTACACAGACCAGCAACTATGTAAACATCCCAATGTTCAAATATCATTCAAAACACCTTTAATCCAACCCCAACTCATAGCATATGAATAACTGATGGTAGGCGTCCAAAACCTCAAAGAAAGATTCATTTAAATTTGATACAAGAAAAGACACGAATCCCAAGACAAAGCATTGACAAGGGGCGGCCTCAAGAAGAAGTCGACTTTGTCTAGAAATTCTGAAACTTGCTTATTAAATCTGCAAATTTGTAACAAGGGGCACCCAAAGCATAGTAACCATTTAAATAAATGCCTAGAAGCAAAACAAAATTATACGAAGAGCTGTATATAAAAACCTCCTTCAGCCATGAAATAACTAGTAAACACAAACTGAAAGTTATTACCAAATTCTTCAACGTTGATGCACAATATGCACTTCTGAATGAAGCACACTCTCAATCCACCATCTAGGGAACCATAGTTTTAGGCCCAAAGAATGGAGTAGAATTGCTAAGCTTCCCCTTAGCCGGGTTCTGAATCAATCCAACAACATTTCGATATAGTTTTCAAAGATGAGAAATGAGAGAGAAAAGGCTTGCTTTTAAAGAACTTGAAATGACTCTTCAGCTTCCAACTTTTCCCTCCAAAAGGGACACCCCATTTTACTTTTCAAATAATTTAATTTTAAAAACTTTTAATTCACCTTTTCTAGGCATCCAAGTCTTGAGGAGACATTATAAACATTAAAATATTTAATCTCCTCTTAATGTGGCGTCCACCCTTCATGACCACATTTAAAAACAACATTAAGTCATTAATACTAGGCCAAGGGGGCCAATATGGAAATAAAACATTAATGACTTAGAATAAATCATTTCACCAAAATGATCCTTAAAATGTTGAAAGCCAATTATCTCCAAATTGCACTGCCCAAAATGGAAACTGAGCTAACTGCTGGTGCTACTGCCCAAGATGGCACTGCTAGAAATAGAGCTTACTAAAAATAGTAAACTTTGAAAAGTTGCTCAACTCACTTTGCATGTTATAACATCTCGAAGCTCTTTGAAAACCTAGAAAGAATCTGCAATCCAAATCTCGAAACTCCAATGTGCTGACTCTGACAAGCCTACTGGCTTCCGGAAATAGGCTATCAATCACAGAAGAGCGTTTGGCTAAAATGGGGACATTACAGATGGGTCCTACGCCCAGATTGTAGTAGTCTCTTTTAGCCTTTTTTGTGTCTTCTGCTAAAAAAGAATTCAGGGTTCTGTAGTTATGTCAGTGTTTTTTGTTATGTGCTTGCTTGACAAAATATGTTGTCGTGAGTAATACAATTGTATGGGGTATCATAGCTGTATATGGGCATTTTGTAAATTTTTAAGCCCATTAGAAAATGATGCAAGGGAAAAGGTTTAGTCTGCAACAGCCAAGCAATACATGCTTTTTCTTATTATCTTGTAATCTCTGCTCATCCTTTCCACAGTATGGGAGGATTCCTGATGTAGTCATTTTGATTTTTGATATATAAATATACAGGGAGAGGGCCCTAATCCCTCGCTTGAATGACTAAAAAAGAAATTGCCAAGTTTACTTGGACTGAGTCTAAGTCGTAAGCAGTATGATTTCATGTCAAGTAGTTTTCATAACCATGTACATGCATGTGTGTGTAGCCCTCAAAAGCTGATAAATATGTGTATTGGAGTTCCATTGTCTGTGCAGATCGTTTCAAACAGTTTATGTATAGCTTTCTGCTTATGAATATTTTCAAACTTCATAATTTTACATGCTTTAACAAAAGAATACTGAACATGGTATTACTTGGCATTTGGTAGGTGTTTTCCAAGAGGAATAGATATATACTTTGAGAATGTTGGTGGAGACATGCTTGAAGCTGTACTAGAAAATATGAATGTCCATGGCCGAATCGCTGTCTGTGGGGCGATTTCACAATATAATAGAGACAAGCCAGAAGGTGTAACAGACCTCATGAAGTTGGTCTATCAACGTATCAAAATGCAGGGGTTCCTTGCAGCAGATTACTTGAATTCATTTCCTGAGTTTATTGAGAAAACTAGAAATTATCTTATTGAAGGCAAAATAGAATGCCTTGAAGACATTTCTGATGGTCTGGAAAGTGTACCTTCTGCTTTTGTTGGTTTATTTCTAGGCCACAACGTTGGCAAGAAAGTCGTTCGCCTCCATGCATAGTTTTCAATTTGTACTGGAAACAGTGATCTTGCCTAATTATTGATAAGCATGTAAGGCAAAGAAAGTTATTATTTTTTGCATGTTTCAAACAAGTCTCTGCAATTTACTATATCCTTGTTTAGAGCTATTTAAGGTGTATCCATTGAGTAGTTCAAATATAATGGGTATTGTTGCAATTAATGTTGTCTTGGATCTGTTTTTGAACAACACTACGTGCCCATTTTCAAGCCTATGTAATCTTTTGTTGTCTTAATTAAAATGTGAAGTTTGGAGTTCAGTGAATGAAAAGTGCAACTGCTGTTATCAAAATTTTGAAGTTATTTTATAGCTGCTCAAACTAGTGAGTATGACGCGATTAAATAAGAAACAAGTACTATTTCTAGCACTAGCACCATTAGAAAGTGCAATGGGTAGGCCAATAGTCAAAGGCAAGTAGAAGTTGCGATTACATATGTGTGATGCACAAATATAAGGCATATCATATGTTCGTAGTTGGTGAAAATATGCTACGGAAAGAGCAATTAAAACAGTCTTTTTTTCTAATGGAAGCATAAGCAGCATCTTTGATTCTTGAGTAGCGATCAAAATAAAATGCAGGTCCTACATGGAAGTATTTTAAGGATTTGACTCTAGGTATACCTGTGAAGGTTAACCCCCAGCGTAAATAGCAATTATTCTCAAGAAGTAAATACACAAGCCAGTCAAAATAGTTAATATTATCCTCTAAATCAGGCTGCACATAATTTGAATATAAAAAGAATGGAAAATTGTTTGTGCATTAATATTCTGGCATTGGTCATGTTATTTGTTTTAGTTTGCACATTTATTTGTATATATCCATTTTTTTTTAATTTTTTTTTATAGGACAGATTATTATTTAAGTAGTATGGATATATATTTATCTAAAAACACTGACAAATATCAATTTGGAACTATTTTATACACTTTAGAATAATATTATTTTCCTATCTATCTTAAATAACTTCAATATCTCTAAGACTCTAACATCTAATATCATTAAGATAGATGTATTTAAGATATTTATGCTAGTTTACTGTATATTTTCTATATTTTTTGTTTTGTTTTTTAAGAAAAGTATAATAAATATTATATATTTACATATAATTCATTTTCTTATTTATGAAGTATATAAAATATCTAAAATTTCACTTACTATTTTATTCTTTTTAAATATAAAAATTTACCTTCTGTTTTATTTAATATCTATACACTTGAATCAATAATATGTTTCTTTATTTTTCTAAATTTAAAAATAAATAAATTTCAAAAATATTATTTACTGCATATTTAATTATATAGCAATTTTAAAAGTATTATTTACTATTTTATTAATTAAAGTGAATAGTTATTCAATATTTTATATACCAAGGTATATAATTATTTCATTAAAATTATTTTATTCTTTATAGTTAAATAAAAATAATCAGGCATGCAAATAAGTAGTTATTTTGTATGTTGCCTCTATAATAGTTTTTCTTAACACACTCTTACCATCACACTCTACCCCTTGCTGCCACTGTAATTACATCATAATTTGATAATAAGATTTAGAATTTCTTCTTGTGATTTAGAGAAGCTGGGAATGAATAAATACAGGCTTATTTTGTTGATGAACTAATCTGTTTTGATGGTGATTATTTGCCTATAAATATTTAATAAGTTGGTGCTGTGGCCACATTCTGATGTGTGAGATTTATTCTGTATGTCAATATGAGTTTGTGGATGCAAGTCTGTAATAGCTGGGGGTGATTTTCTTATTAACATTTAGTATGTTAATGGTGAAATGAAGTTGACACAGGGACAATATAATTTGCCTGTACTGTATCTAATTCTTATTTTGATTTTTATGTTCGAAATGTAGTGTCTGTTTCAGTGTTTGATTTGCTTATTGTGATATTGTTGTAGTATTGGATATCGAAGACGAGTTTTTGAATGTCATCATATTTGTGATATAATTTGTGGTGGCTATTTAACTTTTAATTTGCTTATTTGTGATTCTATAGTAGTCTGTCAGCATATGAGTTTCTAAGTGAATCTGAGTTTCTGGGTGCCATCATGTTTGTCATACATTCCTGTCTCTTGTCTTGTGTGGCTACTTATTTGTGGTTGTCTTTAAGTATTGATTATAATTTGCTTAATATTCCAGGTTCCTCCTCAGTTCCTACTAAACAACGGGTGAGCTTAGCTTCTTGTTGGTTATGAAAGTTGAAAGGCGTGACCTTGTGTAGTAGTGAGGTGCTTTTGAAATAAATTTCTTGATTTGAAGGTGGTTTTGAAACAAGGCGGTTTTAACGCTATCTCCTGCTGCTATTAATTGATTCACGAATTGCCCATATAGCAAAGGTACAGTTCCATGGCCGGCTGACCTACCTCGTTTATCCAATTTATGAAGTTAACCCAGTCCCAGTTATAGATCGAGACTCAGTATATCGAGACCTACCTATTAGCTGGAGATCGAGTTGACCCAGTCGAAGAAAGATATGAATTTAGGTCGGCCCGGCCAAAAGTTGTGGTGACGTATATAACAGATCTGTGTTTTTGCCTCTTATAGTCTGATTACTATCAGCCAGCTTACTAGAATCTATCTAAACAATCCCTTTACTAGAATCTATCTAGGAAACGGAACTGGCACAACTATATGCATCATCGGTTGACAGGCAAACTCAGGATATGCCAGTAGCAAACTTGTTCATTTACTGTCTGTTAATTATTAAAGTCGTTTAATTATTGATTGTGTTTGATTGACTGTTTTAAATTCAAATCTTTCAAAGTTGCTTGACTGACATGCGTATCCATCATTGACAGTCAGCTGAACTCCAGTATAGTCAGAAGCAACCCTATTCATTCGATTGACTGTTTTAAATAAGTCACTCAATTATTATTATTTTTAATTGATTGCTTTATAAATTCTAATTACTGAAAGTTGCACGATTCACTAATTGCCTGTTCATCAGCAGCAGTAGTTGAATTTCAAATATGTTACTTTGTTAATTTAATCCATTCATATTATTGATAGCTTTTAATCAACTGCTGTAAATTCAAATTATTCAAAGTTGATTGCAAATGTAGAAAACATTCGATTTAAGTTTTGAAAATAATGGTTACTCGTGGTTTGTTATTAGTCACCATTTGGTAAGATGGCTTGCAAAGTTAGTTGAAGTTTTTTTTGGAACTAAATTCTGTTGTCTTGCAAATGTGAAATTTATATTGGATTAAAGCTTTGAAACAATCAGTGGAATGGTGCAGTTTCCTTATATAATCACTTATCCTTATAGAACAGGTAGAGGGATTATATATACTATTAGCTTATGCCCGTATATGCACATACCTTAAAATGTGCTAAAACATCTATGGAGAGGGCTTTATTTAGCTATGTCAGCAATTCATTATTGCATTTTAGCGAAACAGCAAGAGACCTGGCCTTTGCTACCTCACTAAATAGGCAGCCTAATATAGTATAGCTTTCCATTTTCTTGTGCACAACCAACAAAAAGTACAGTCAATGGGCTCACATCTTCAGGAATTTCATTGAGCAATTTGTGTACTTCGACCTTTTTCTTATGTATGTTTATTGTATTTGTTAAAACAATGTCAAAGCCGACAATGAAGATTCTGATACCGCCTTCCCTAATGCCGATGCTTGGGCAAACGAATGAGTGGAGGACAAAGATCCCGTTTTTCCTGCTCATTTTCTGTTTGCCTATGACAACTCTCACTTTGCTAGGGACGACGTTTGACGTTGTTTTTGAGGATGAATGGTTTGAAGAGGTGGATGAATTTCTCCTGGATATTCTTTTTGAAGCTCGTCAGAAGGCACAAGGACGTGGATTGTTGGGGAGTCTGTGGCAGATGTCCTTGATGGAGATCCATTTTCGGGTTTGTGCAAAGGGTTTCTCCTCCCTTCGACGGGTGTTTCATCCTCCAAGTTGGCCCACAATAATGTGGATCTGTCGATGCCCATGTCTTCTGTTCAGGGAGAGATGGGGTTTAATAAATCAACATTTGGTGTTGATTTTGATCAGTTTGAGTTTGTCGAGAATGGTGCTCATGTGGCTACTGTT
Source organism: Sequoiadendron giganteum (assembly GCA_007115665.2). Taxonomy (NCBI): domain Eukaryota; kingdom Viridiplantae; phylum Streptophyta; class Pinopsida; order Cupressales; family Cupressaceae; genus Sequoiadendron; species Sequoiadendron giganteum. Next base: position 182,974,570 of record CM021107.1, on the reverse strand, counting down.
TCTTTACCTCCTATTGTTGTTCCTATTTTGACCACCAGGGTTTTAGAGGAGCTTTGTGAGACGAAAGCTTGTGTATTGATGGATATTGGTGCTCCATGGTTGGTGATTGCTGGAAGTTCTGGTAACGACGAATGTTTTAAGGTTTCTATCGAGGTTGAGAAGGAAGGGTAAATCCAAATTGATATTTCTGATTCTCTTTTTGTTGAGTCGTTTGCTTGGCTAAGGAGCTCACTTGTTGGGAGATTTTGGGGTAGTTGTTTCAACATTGATACTGTAAAAAATGGGTGCTTTGGATTTGGAAACTAATAGGTTAGGTTGAGGTAATTGTTATAGTGAACATTTTATTTTATTTTTCTTTTTCCTATTTGGAAGATTGCTCAAGAGTTCTTCTAAAAGGCCTCGGGTTTTTAGGAAAGAATGATTTTTGTCTCAAAAAGTGGTCTCCGGGTTTCAATCCAATGAATGATATAATCTTCAAGTTTCTTGTTTGGGTTCACCTACTAGGGTTATCGTTGGACTATTGAAATGAAAAGATTTTTATGATCATAGCCAATTCTTCTAGGCACACTATTGTGTTACCGATTTGATCACCAAATTCATGAAGCATTTTTTGTTTGTTAGATTTTGCATGTTTGTGGAGAAGAACAAGGTGCTCCCTACTCAAATTATCTTATCTTCCAAATATGGTGAATGGGTGCAACAAATGGAATTGAAGGCTCTCCTTTTATTTGCAATTCTTGTGGTAAAGTGGGCCATGCTACTGCTACTTGCTTGAGTAACAAGAAATACCATTTCATTTGGAGGAAAAAGGAACAAATGCCTTCTACCATTGAGGAGTATTTTACTACCTTCAAGGAGGAGCAGAAGGAAGATAATAGGGGAAAATATCCTATAGATTGTGACACCTCTCCTAAATCTTTGGGGCTGCATGAGGGATTTACTGGTGTTTCTATGAATTTTTCCCTATTACAAGAAAATGAATTTAGGGGATCCTAGTACAGTGGTAAAGCAAAAATCTTTGGAACAATTCTTTATATCACTGACTTCGAGTTGGTAATTTATAAGGTTTTGTAATGCTTTGTCTTTAGTAGTTTCGTTGTTGCTCCTCTTGGTTGTTCTTTAGTGTCTTGTTGTGCTTCATACTCTATCCTTCTCTTTGTACAATAGTCTAGGTCCTTTCAAAACCCCTGCTTACCATAATAAGAAACAATGTCAATGTTTATTTGGGGAAACCCATGTCTTTGGAAAGCTAAAGCTACAGTTATGTAACTTCACTCACAAAGTCAAGTTGGTTACCTAACCATAACTAAGTTTAAACTAGTGTTCTTTGAGGATGCATTCCTAGAATTTTCTCGAATTAAGGATAGAGGGACATTTTGGGGACAAGAGGATAGATATAACATCCCAATCTTCTTTTTTCTTGGGAATTTGTGGATGCCCCATGAATGCCTCCTCACCATAGGGAATGTACCCTAGGAACATTCCTTAAAGGGAAACCCCAAGGGGACACTATGGTGTACCTAATGAGTTGATGTGCCACATACAAACACACACAAACACACACACATATACACACACACACTCTCTTTTTTCTAAAAGTAAAAGAAATCTAATCAGTATTAAGCATTCCATGCCTTCCAATACACAATTTTTTTTAGTTTTATTTGCCTAAACACACTATCATTTTATTATTTCCATTTCTATTTTTAGTTTATTGGTTTTGCAAACAAGAATAGAGTTCAACAAATTGAAAGGTGAAGAGAGGCGAAATAAAATAAATAAGGATGAAGGACAAAGAAGGAAGAGGAAAAACCCATCCACCAAGGTTCAAATCCCCAAAGGCGCGTTCAGACTAGGTTTAACACTTGGGTGACTTTGACAAACGAGATCTCCTTGCATGTGGTTGCTTAGTCAAAGGACAAGTTTTGGTTTAGATGTAAGCAATGTCATATTGTTGTAATCAACTATATAAAGGAAAATATGTTGACATCTACGTAATTCGATTGTTTCCATCAAATAGAAGGAAGAGGAAAGGAGGAAGAATGTAACATATCCATGCTTTTATTTTTATTTTGTTGTTTTTGTTTATGTTTTGAAATGCCAAATACTTGCAAATACTTTCAAGTTTCATTTTTATTTTCAAACCTTTGATGTTGGTTGTTGTGACAAACTTTTGAATGTCATGTTGAAGTTTATCAAACCTCCATTTTTTTCTAAATTTACCTATTCTAACTTATTCAAACCTTAAAAACTTGTTTAAACTTACAAAGTTATATTTTTAAAATATATTTTTTGGAGTGTGAATATTTTTGTTGGAATATAAATATTCTTTATTATGTTTGACATGCCAATATTTTTTTTTTGGGGGGGGGGTGGTGGCTGAGATGTATTAAAAATTGTTTTTTTAATATATTCAGATTATTATTTTTTGTTGTATAAATTTTTAGGTTCAAGATGGATTCATTTAGTGGCAATGCCAAATCTTAGTTTGGGTTATAAAATTGAGATAAATACGAGAAAGTCAATTAAGGGTAGCCAAACCATAACAAGAAGTACAAATAGTTCAACTTTGAGCACATTGCAATTGGATTGCCCTTGAGTTGTTGACATCATATGCAAAAGACCCATTTAATAAGAAAATCCCACTGCATCGGTTTGCAATATTATTTGACACATAGTAACTAATTCAAGTGGAAATCAACATTGGAAATGCAACAGTTGCTTAGAGGATTGGAAGAGCATCATTATGAGGGTTAATGTACACTTTCATACCCCTTGTAAAAGGGCTATCTTGTTGCAAACTCAACATGTGCGGATAGGGTTGAGATGATTAGATTATTTCAAGGTGAGATTGTTCCACCAATAATTCCATGTACATGAAAGGAAATATGACTAATTCCTCCTTAATCCAATAATAACAATGTATGAAAACAAGAACTATAACAATTTCAATAGAGTAACGACACAAGAGAAAACAAGAGAAGAGAAACAAAACCAATGATATAACATGTGAAAACCATTGTAAGAGAAAAACCTAGCCTCCCAAACACACCCAAATGTTTTACTTCTCCAAATAGGTTACAATACACTCACAAGTTGCAATACTTCACAAGAGATTTACAATTTGAATCTAGAGGAATTTTGATATCATAACCTTGCATAAAATGAACCATATGATCTATATTTCAAGCTATCAATATAAAGGTCAAGGAGACCTAAGAAACTTTCAATGGTTTGCCTTCAAGCCTTGGTCTAACTAGTACAAGTTGGATCCATGCACCCTCCTTTAGGAATATAATATAATTCCTTGGTCAATTGTTTGACCCTTATGACCAAGTGGGTGCAATTCAACTCTCAAGTGTTCTAAGATAGTAATAACTACACTTACACACCTCTTACAAATGGTTATATTTAGTTGGTCAATGATGCTAGCCATATTCCACCTAGTAACTCCCACTCAATGACTTCTTACAACCATCATAAGATCAATGCCACGTGATAAAGAGTGCCAATTAAGGGATTTCGAGATTCCTTCCAAGTGGAGCATCATTTTTCATGTAGGCACATTATATACTATATTTAAAAATATTCAATGGCTACTATAACATTAGCACTAGGACTTGCAAGGTCTACACCACCTAGTCCTAATAGTATACCATAAGGTTTAGCTAAACCACTTGCATTTCTAATAGTTGAAGTGAATGAAATTGAATTAAGGGGGAAATGGAAAGTCATAGGTTTTGCTTACACTATTTTTAATTCTCCATCTCATGCACATTTAAATTTGTATGATGGCCTACCACTTGTCACCAAGTTGTAATGGCATGCCCAATCTTCTTTGTGGAAATGTGCTTCTTGTGGCAGTCTATTAATAAGTGTGGTGGGTATAATGCAAGTGTGGCCCAATTGATGAACTATGCCACCCTTGACTATTCAAAATCTACTCTCCATGCTTCATGCATATGTGTGGATTCTCTCGAGTCATTGATTCATAGTGCATCACTCGAACATGATTTGCACCATTGGTTCAAAACCAAACTGAAATAGTTTAACTCAAATTGTCTATGCAATGCTTTTCAAGTGCTTATGCAAACATTTTCGCCCAGTATACAATTTTCAAAGGAAATAGGGATTTTAATCACATAGGTTGTTGCAATTGGTGGGTTCTTTTAATATGTTGCTTGTGTGGTGAATCAAGGACTCATTTTGGCTTGCTATTAAATAGGGTGAAGTGCTATCATGGTCATTCCTTGTTGACTATGCTTGGCAATGGTTGCATAGTGATTAGTGCCTAATATGACCATGATTGTTATATTTGTTCATGTCTTGGCCTTCATTTTGTGGTTTTACTCTAGATTTTAATGTTGAGTATGATCTGAATACAAGTGTATGGTGTGTTGGTCCTTTGAGCTTGTTTATGAGGGAATTTTTTCCTTGCTTCTATTAGAGTTGTTTTTTTTGAGATTGTCTTTGGATTTTGTTGTCAAAATGCATTCCAATTTTGATTTTGAATTGGTTTTGTACCCATATGATAACTTAATATGGTGTAATTTTTATTTATTTATCTACCCTTGCCATGTTTTGAAATCTTGTCTATTGTTCATTTCTCGTTGATTCTTTTTTAACAATCACAAGGTCATAAAACAATGATCAAAGATTGGACTTGTGCTTGTATAAAGAAGTCAAAATTTCAAGTAATTTGGAGTCGAAGAGTAGGGGTGTGTTGGTGCAAATAATTGTAGGTCCCAAATCCCCAAAGCTAGATCTTCCCCTAAGTACTAAGGTTGTCACACTTAAGGTGAAAATCTTAAACTCATGACATGTATGAAAAAAATGGACCAATTTACTAAGGTGGGTAAGATCTTTTTTTACTTTAGGCTCTACTATGCCAAGGGGGGATTCCCTAAGGTTTATACCTTGACACAAACCATACAAAATGCATAGTATACTCCTATTAGGTTGTCACTCTACATCTATATGTTGGTTTGACCATAAAATGTTATGCATCTTTATAAAGTAGATGGACTACCACATTAAGTGTCTAAGGATGTGTTCCAAATAGATCCCCTAATGCTATAATGCACATTTAAACATGACAATGAGAAATATTAACTACAACACAATTTGGAATAAAGTTAAATTTGATTTATTGTGTCTTGGTAATGGGAGGTTGAGCATGAAGCATATGGGGAACTATATCTAGTTGGGTGATTGAGTCTTAGATTTCAAATACAAAAGGGTGCAATGATTGGAATAACTTAATGAAGATGTCATTGAATACTACCTTCAAACCCTACACATAAGCTAAGCTTTGTGTATATAAATGAGAAGATGAATGCAATTACAAAAAAAAAAGAATCTTACTTAGTAATACATGCATAAACCCATACATCTCTTACGTTATTATGAAAATAAACCTTACAAAAGTTTTAAAATATTTTTAGATGTTTGGCTAGCTAATTAATCATAAATAATATCCAAAATTTATTCAATATACATGGAGACATTTATATAATGCTAAACTTGCACATTTAATATGTTCTTTATGGATTGCAATATCTCATTACACGCTTGGGATGAAACTCATATCATTACAATACAAAATATCTTTGACCATTTCACTGGAAAAATGAAACTCTAATGGTTTGCAATAAAAATCTATTTTTCTTGCTTTGGAACCAAAATTTCCATCCTCCTTTCAAATGAAAAATTAAAGTATATATTACCTAGCCCATTTGTGTGGCTTTGGGAGAAGAAGTGTGTTTTTTTGCTGCTATAGAGGCCGCCCATGCCTCCACGCTCATAATTCATCGTCTTCATATAGAAAATCTTATTTTAGATTCTTTTAGTAGTACTTGAGGCATGTGGGGGGTTTCCTTTTTTGATAACATCCATCTTGCACATTAATGGTGCTACTAATTTTGGTGTGTAGGCCAATGAATAACTCACAAAATCCATTTAAATGGAATCTTCGAGATGGTATGATAATCATAAAAAGATGAAACTTTAACCACTGTATTAATGATGATATGGTTGTCTTCATCTTCTACTAGTAAAAATACCTTTAAATTCATGCCCTTGGAATGAACAATGGTTTCTAGGGAGGAAAATTTGTTTTGGCATTTCTAGTGTCAAATCTAGTCATTAATGACACTTTGGGTTGTGCAAGAAGGTAGGTGGGAGTGAATAGTTTGTGGGATCAGGGGTTGGGGATACCTCATAATCCATACCACTTGTTAGAGACCAAGGATCAAGAGTACATTATACCTCATGCGGCAAGTACCATGTTAGAGGCATTCTCAAATCTCTGACTCCAAAGAGTTTGCACAAAAAAATATTTAGAGTTGGGGATGGGGATACCAAGGAATTAATGCAATAAGATGTATACGTAAAGAGATGAATAGATTGTGACTCCAAAAAATAACATAGTTGAAAGGACAAGTAACCAAGGATTAGGGATACAACACACCTCATCTTATAAGGGATGCAAATAAGAAGATGACTGACACCATGAATCCAAAAGGTGACTTGTAAAACATCATAGTGTGGGGGTCAAAGGAAAAGCATGTTGTAATAATAGTTCAAAACCTTGAAAAATGAAAGAGAAAAGGAAAGGGTTGATAGAAAGGCATGCCAAGATGAGAAAATCTACAACCCTACAAATTTGTACACTTAGAAAAATGACCAGAAGCACCCCACACTTAACTTTTGGATTTTAGGCAAGGAACATGAACATGATGAAGAACAACATATGTACAAACTTTGATCAACAGAGACCTATTTGTAGTGTTCTCAAATCAATTATAATTGATGGGCAAAAAAGAGCATATGCATAAGGGGGCTAGGGTTCAAGTGAATTTGGACTATCAAATTGGGTGCCAAAATTGGCTCTAGTTGGGGAGGTATGTCTCTTACAAACACTAAGAATATAGCTATCTTTGGGATGTAAACTAGGAAGGGACAGACAAATACATTTCATCATGACCAATATGGGTCATGATTGCGCAAGACAACACAATATACATGGAACAAAACAAAAGGAAGGAAAGGAGAAAAATATGTATATAAACCCATACAAAATTGTAAATCCTTAAGAAAATTAGTGCTTGAGAAGTTGGTCATGTACTAGAGACTCCATGAATTTTTCATCTAGATTTTGATATAGAAAGTGATTTAATCACATTTTTCTATAACTTGATAGGGTTAAGCCCATAAGGCTTCAAATTTGTCACAAGTTTTCCTTATCGCTGACTCTAGAGTACCACATAAGGACAAGGTCCCCAACTTGGAACTCTCTTTCAACAATCTTCTTATCAAACAAGTATTTCATCTTTTGTTGTCTCAACATATTTCTTTAATGGGAAGCCCTTCTTGATTCTTCTAATTTGATCAATCCATGCACTGTAAAGGACAAAATTGTAAATCCTCAAGCGAAGTAACACTTGAGAATATGTCGGTCATGCATTGACAGTTCTGCATGAATTTTTCATCTAGATTCTTGACGCAAATAGTTCTCTTATCACATTTTTTTGTAACTTGAATTTTCACTTTTTCCTTATCTTTGAATTTAGAATACCACATAAGGACAAGGTCCCAAACCTAAAACTCTCTTTCAACAACCTTCTTATCAAACAAGTATTCATATTTTGTTGTCTCAACATGTTTCTTTAATGGAAAACCCTTCTTGATTCTTCTAATTTGATCAATTCATGTGCACTCTTAGGGAGATGACATCAATTTCCTCTCCTACAATTCACTATGGTAGTATGTATACTAAAAATTCAAGACTAATTGACATCTTGGATTTAGATCTATAGAACAATTCAAAGGGGATCCTACCAATAGCCTTCTTATAGGCTATCTTGTTTTCCCAAATATATATTTTAACTTATCATCCCATCTCTTCTTGTTTGAACCTAGTGTCTCCCTGGTGATGGTTATGATACATTTGTTACTAGATTCAACTTGTCCATTTTGGTGTGGATCATAAGGAGATGAATACGTTAGAGTTATACCATATATAGAACACATGCCAACAAATTCATGGGATTTGAAACATATGGCATTATCCATAACTATCCTTCATGTCACATAAAACCTTGTGATGATGTTCTTCCATAGGAAATCAATCACCACTTTTGATGTATCATTTCTTGTGGGGATTGCCTCCATCCATTTGGTGAAGTAATAGGTAGCCACCAATACCATTTGTATTCATTGCTTAATTTCTCAACAATCTCCCTATAAAATTAATACCCCATTGCTAGAATGGAGCCTCATTTGATATGGATGTAAGGACGAGTTCTCTTGCAAATTTTATATTGTCTAAAAATATTTGGTTAGTATCACACCTTTTGACAAATTTTACATCTTTGAAGAACGTGGGGAACCAATAACCTACTCTCATAACCTTATGACCAATAGTCCTTGACATGAAATATCCACCACACAATTTATTGTGATATTCCTTTATGACTTCTATAGACTACTCTTGATCTCAGCATTTAAGGAGCAAACCATCAAAGTTCCTCCACATTAGTTGGTCTTAGAGAAATATTTACTTTTAAGCTTCCATCAATGTCCTTGTCTACTGTTCATCCAGTCTTGGGGGACAACTTAGATTCTCCAAATAGAAAATAATGTCCTTGTACCAAAGACAGTTCCTCAAATAAAAAGAAGGAAGGGCTAGATCAATGTTCACTTAATGCACTTATGATGTATCTAGATTTGTATTATCCATAAATTTGGCAAGACCTTGACCTTTCAATAGGTTTGTAGTCCTCCTATTCATGGATCTTGTTGATCCATTTGCAACTCTTGCCGAATGCATCTTGTTGAAAAAATATACTTGTTGCAATTGTATACGACACATACATAGTGATTTTGTCTCCTAAAAGATAGGATATAAACTTTTTATTGCCTTGATAAGGGAATAAACATGCTTCTCCATGATGGTGTAATTTAGTTCATTATTTCAATGATTTGATAAAAAAAGAAATTGGTTGCTCATATCCATCATCATTTTTTTAAAGCAAAATAACACTTATATAAAATGCAGAAAAGGAAAACAATTGAAATGAATTTGAATAACCATAACTTGCTAACACTAGTGTCTTTTTGAGTGCATCCTTGAGATTACCTTTGTCTTCTCAACAAAGTTAGGAACAAACCTAGTAATGAAGTTGATCCACCAAAATAAGGAGTGGATTGCCTTAGCTATCTTGGGTTGAGGGATGATGCCAATTTATTTCTCTTTTTGGATCCATCCTCACCTCCTCCTTGGATACTATACATCCAAGGAGCTCACACTCTTTCATTCCAAATATACTCTTTTAATATTAAGGGAAATCCATACTCTAGGCACATTTGGAAGATCAAATCCAAGTTTTTACTATGGTCATTTCTATCCTTGGAGTAGGTAGTTAAGTGTTGGTGTAAACAATTAATCTTCCTAACTAGTTATTAGTGGGGTCCTATTTAAATTTTAAGTTCACTTAGGTCCTAGGAATATTTCTAGAAGCTTTAAGTTGCTTAGATAAGATTTTAGCTTTTTAAATTTTATTTAATACTAGAGTCCTAGGTCATTTAATAATGACACAAGTCATTTAATATTTTGCATTTGGTACTTCATCACACCTTGTCTATATAAACAAGGTCATTGTACACTTTTGGAATAACCTCATCATCATATTTGATAGATCTTAATATCAAGCAAGCTCATTTCTTGCATACTCTCTTGTGGAAGGTTTTCATTGTTTTTGCAAGTGGTCTTGGGTATAGAGCTAATCTTTAGCTCCTACAACTAGGGAGTGGATAACTGTCCTTGAGGGACTTGCTGCCCAAATTTTAAAAATCCGCAAAAATCCTTATGTATCCATTCTTATTCTTCATTGGGACAAGGTTTGAATCCCACTTGAATGCCTAATTGACTTGATGATTCAACCCTATTTTAGCTTCATCAACTCATTTTGCATCTACGGGGCCAAGATAGGATCGATGGGTCTTTGCTTTTGTCTAAAAGGATTTGTATTAGGTTATGAGGGAATAGTGTTCTAGAAAACATTCTTTCTATAAGCCTTTATCTCATCATATGAAAAAAAAAAATTCTTACACTTCTTTAGCAATTCAATCAACATTTGATTCTTTGTTGGTTTGAGATTTTTACTAAGGAATATTATCCTAGGATCTACTTCAGTTCTTAACTTCACACCTTCCACATCTTCTTCATTGAAATGATTACTTCTTATTGTGTAGCAACCATTATGATCAAACATCCTCTGTAAAGCCACAAGACCTCTTGGATGGTATTGGTTTTGAGTAGAATGATTTCATATTCAAAGAGAGACTCTTCATTTTATTCCTCTACCATGGGTTGCCAATTGATAAGCCAGTTCTCAAAGTTATTGATGAAATTTAAGTACTCATATATCTACTTATCATTATCAAAGACTTGCATATTGTAGATATTATTAGGATTGCTTGGTTTAGTGAGAACCTCTACACAATTTTGATAGTGGGATGAAACCAAAGAAGTATCAAATTTTGAAGCCATAATAATAAGGGTATAAAATGCAACATTTTTATCTCTATCCAACCACTCGACATAAAAAATATCAAACATATATATGGTATACCATATAACATTCTCATACATTCTCAATCTCTTTACTTTAGAAGAATGTAAGCTTCTTATCTATGACACTATGAGTTTTGAATCATCATGGACATTATGCACTCGATCCCATATTTTGGAAGCTATGTTCAAGCTATTCAACAATGATTCATTTTCACCATCATTGTTGGTGCACTCAAAATTTAATCTAACAATGAATTAATATTGTTCCATCAAGTGACATCAATACAACACTTTCACCGGTTCCTTCTTTTGAATATGCACCATAAAAACATATGTTCCATATGCTATTATTTTTAGAATATTGAAGTAGAGTAGGCAATTCAAGATCAACATGATTTCCAAAGTTATCATAATATACAAAAAAATAACCTTGTTCAATATATACGTAACATACCTCATTCTTTGCCTCATTAGGGTTCTTCACAATATGAAGCATCCTTTTCTTCCTATGAAATTGAATTCTTTTCCTTGCAATAGTATGGTAGCATATGACAAATCCACTTGGATGCTACCGCCTATTAAAGTTTCCCATTTTCTTGACAATAGTTACCCCATTTAGTTGGACAATGGACTATGATTATATCCATTGAGAAATATATACTTGGGTATGCACTAAGTTGACATTCAACATCTTTGACAATTTCAATGACATTCACTTCTCAGGAATCCATTATATAACACTTCTCATAAGATTTGGAGACCATCAAGCCTAGTTGGTTCATGATTTCTAATGGAATTATATTGATAAAAGCTTTGGAATCCAACATACAATTATGGACTAACCATCCTTTATTAGAAAAGAGGTATAGATAGATTTATAATTTGTTGGTTATTTTTAGACATTTTTCTAAGATGGATTTTAGATGCTTCTTAAATATTGGTCTCCATCTCTACATTATCCTTATAATCACTTATATAATCATTGGGCTGATTAAATATCGTTGGCATTGAAATACAATAGGACCCTCTCTATGTTATAGGATCCTAAACATTTCTCTTACTAGCACAAAATTTTAATTAGCTCAAAGCTAGAGTCATGTCTATTGGTTGATATTCTGGTAAAGAAGTTGACAATAGAGTAGTTATAAAATTAGTATCAAGGATGAAAGGAATTACTTGATTATTAGCAACAACATCCTTTTTATTTATTGTACCTTAAACTCCTTTAATTTTATTTCGATTCAAATCCTCCTTGTTCGAATCAACATGAAATTTGCATTTATAGTCTTGGGATGTTCTACACTATTTTTTATTAAAGGTAAAACACATTTTGAAGGGGCCTTGAAACCCTTTATAACTATTTGATTAACAACAAAAGATCATCCAAAACAAAATAAAAAATTCGCAACAACAAACCTAGATACAAACGGACCCAGAGACACAACAAAGCCATAATTACAATTTTTTTAATACTTCAGCTACTTCCAACTCTTTCTAGTAGCAATTATCATGTAGTTTAACAATCTCAACAAGTCTTTCTTCTCTTGTTCAAGGGATTTCTTCTTAGTAGGTCTAGTTTTGGTACTAGGCCCAATGTGTACACACTTTTTCCCCCTAGGGCAACTTTGACAATGTCTTGAAAAAACTAAATTCTCTTGGAGTTCCTTAAGATTATTAGTGAGAATTTTAATACTAACCACACTGTTTTGTATCATGCATTTTTTGTTTTTCACTACACTCTCAAGGTTTTACTTTATGGCTATCAATTCATTCTCCATAAAGTGACATTTCCATTAACATATTATTTCCACTTCTCCACCATAATTAGGTCAACCTTAAATCCATTGTTAATGTTTGACAAGTCTTTTTTAATCTTATCCATCTTAGGGATAGCCTCCCAACCTTGCAAAATATTTCTATCATTCTTCGTTGAAGGTTGAGTTTGAGCTCCCATTTTCTTCTATAATGCTTCCAACCTAATGTTAATTTCCACATAAAACCATTTGGTCATGTTGTGTTGGGAAGAAAACATGTCCTTAATAGTATCTAGAACCGCAAAGAGATCCTCTCTATAAGAGGCATTAGCATGGGGACATGAAAGTTCATAGGGATGCTAGGGGTGGGATTCAAAATCCTTGAGAAGGGGACCCCAACTGTAATTTTCACAATAGTATATTTCCCCTTTTCGGTGTCTCTTTTCTCTAAAACACTATATTCTTCTTTGATCTCTTTCTTCATACCCTCTTTAATAGATCTGTCATGTTCCCAATATTAAATTCTCTGGACCAAATAATTTTCCCCCCTTTCTCTTCTTATTCGGTGTAAGCTTAGGGGTATTCTCCTTTAAATTTCTCTTCCTTGGTGGGGTCACCTTCTCCTTAGAAGCTTTAAAATCTAGGTTTAAGGATGAATCCAGAGTCACATGATATTAACCTAAAACATCAACAGACATTGTTCCTTCCCTACTTGCATTTTGAGAATTATGCTTAAGGATCAAAGACTCAAAAGAAGAGGTATCAGTATACTCCAAAACCCTAGACTTACTCTCTTTCTCTAGGGAGGCTTTACCACCAAGGCTTTTTCAGCTCAGAGTATGTGATTTCATATAATTCATAATTAGGAGCATAAGGACTTGGTGAATAAGAGTCATGTTGGGAGCCTTTCTACTTTCCTTTATTGAATTTTCAAGAGAATCCAAAAGAAAGAAGGGGAAGGAGACTAACACTCCATGTCTAAAATGGTTGAGCAAGATGAAATGGTAAACCATATTTAGATTTATACCTTCCTCCAAGATAAATGTACCTCATAAGGCATTCTATCTGTACAACCCAAACTAGTTTAAGGGACGCTCTCTCATATCTTGAATGCAAATTCACTTGTTTATCCCTTTTACCACCCTTGAAGAAAATTTGGATAGCTTCTTCATCACCTTTCCTATATTTAAAATATTCCTTCTGATGCAGGAGCATCTAGTGGTGTAAGGGTAATCTTGCATCACCCAAAAATATTATATTTTCCTTTTTTTGTAGTTTCCTTAGTTGTTTTGGGGCCCATGGTGACTCATGCAGTCTTTGGGATAGTTAGAAGTTTGAAATAGCCAAAAATATCCACTTCCTATTTTTAGTAAGTTGGCCTATTCGGGTTCCTATGGACATGAAAATTGACCCCAAGGAGTGAAATTGGAAAATAAGTTTTTTGGTCCAATAATCACCTCAAAATCATGTACCCTTTGGAAGATATTGAATTTTCATCATGAGGAATTTCTCTAATGAAGTTTCAAACTAAAAATTGAGGCCCTTCGAAGCCCCGAAATAGGGTGCAAATTTTTTGATCTTATATATTTGACAAAAAATGGTTGTAGATCTCTTCACAATATTTCCAATGATATATTACAATTGAAAATCTGAACATCAGATTGAAATTCATGACCCCAAGAAGTTGTAAATATATAATATAAAATTAAAAATTAAAAATCTTCTAGAGTGGGAAATATACGGTGGAATTTTTGGTGCCAAAATGGGGTTACACCTTCCAAAATATTCTAAGGCAGTTACACTTCTTGGATAAAGAGGGAGAACATGGGTTACAAAAGGGAGCTCCAATAGTACAAATAGTAGTTTTTGGCTTGCAAATTTCTGTAATGAGAAGGCCCATGTGGCTGTAGTATGTTATTTTCTGAGTATTGTAATTTCACTTCATCAAGATAATAAAAAGCAAGTGTTTTTTCATTTTTTGTTTATATCTCTTGTTTAGTTGTGTGTGTGTGATTTTGTAAGGGGAGTACCTTCATCACCTTCCTTTTGTTGACAACCTCCTAATGTGGGATAATAAATGCTCATTGAGAGAACATTCCCAATCAAAGACAAAAAAATCCTATTTTTCCATCCTCTAGAAAATGCCTTCATTACAACAAGGTCATGATTGTTTAATCGTTCTAGGTAAGGGGTTAAATCTCCCTCCTTAAAAATATTCTATACTTTGAGCATCCTATGGACCCCATCATAATTTGAGGGCTCCACTTTGTTGTGTCTCACAAATAGCACCAAGATTTTCAACCTTATTCACATACATTGACTAATTCTCAGTCACTGTAGAAACTAGACAAAATTATTTAACATTGCTTCTCATAGTTATCAAAGATGCTAGAATAAATAATTACACAATGATATGAATTCTCCCCACTATTACACGTCACTTGTCTTCCACCACCAAGGATGTAATCATTATTGAGGATTCCCTTAGCTTGTGTTGCGATGGAATTAAAATCGTTCCAAATCTTGCTACCATCACTTGTCACATTGTAGTTAGCAAACACATTCGCTACTTTTTTTTCTCATAATACATACATAAAATGTACCTCCTTAAAAGTCTTGCCAAGCTTAAGGGCATCATCTATGAATGTTTCAATTGTCTAGCTAGGAGTTTGAGAACCTTGAAGGCAATGCATAAAATTAAAGGAATCACCTTCAACAATTTTTTTAAAAAATCCTATTTTAGAGGCTATATGAATAACTTATTCATTTGTACTTTCTACAAAGTGATTCATTTGGAAACCAAGGAGCATAACAAATGTAGAAAGGAAATTACCTTGATCATCTCTAATAACCCCTCCAATCCCAACAACACCCAAGTTTCCCTTTAAGGCATTGTTAAAATTTACCTTAACCCATCCCCTTAGAGGTGGGGTTCAAACCACCTAGTCTATATTTCTTCATATTCTTAAATGGGATTGAAATATCAAATTAAAGGTTCCAAACTTTGGCAATCACGAGGTCTGATTGAGAAACCCCAACTTTGGAAGTATTGAACATATTTCCAAAGATCCTAGACATAAAGCTTTCCGTGATGGCCATAATATTTCTATTAGCAACCCTTATCTATTGATGTTATAAGCAGCTTAAGTCTACTTCTTCCAGCGCACCCACTTCAAGAAGATTCACAAATTAAATGATTAGCCTAAGCGGCTATTTAATTTATATGGTATTGATTAATTATCATCTTAGGGCCGACCTTACTTCATGCTTTGTAATTTAATAAAGGAGGCCGACCTATCTCAGGTTCTTTATTGTAAATTAAATTATTCTTGGAGGGCCGACCTACTTGTAAAGTTATCTTATGTTGCATATATAAGCAAGGTCACACTTTTCATTTAGAGAACATCATCCAAGTTCACTCAAGCAATTCGCATGAAGAGAAGAAGTTCGCACTTGAGCAACAGAGCATCATATTATAGCAGCAGTCCGATTTCAAGGAAGAACATATTCATTTGTGTCTTCGCATCTAAGAGAGATGCTATTATTCATTGTATCATATTCGGCCATAAGTTGGGCCTATGTTGTGAGCAGATTTCTGCTCTTATTGTTCATTATTTAGAGAGACATATTTGCTGGGTTTTTCTCCCTCAGGAGGAGGGTTTTCCCAGGGTATCTTGCTGTGTTTTCTGTCTTATGTGTTGCATTTTCTGTATACTTTCCTTCTATATATCTGCTCTATAAAACAACAACATTATCACATCCCCTTTTTTTCTCTACAAATATGATTATTTATCTCCTTTGAACCCAATGCAACATGGGGGAGCATAAGGGATCGTAAAAAACACACAAAATATTAGAAAGAGAAATCTATGGGTCAACCATCCCTTGAATAGAATTAGGAAAAGCCCATTTGACATTCCACCAAATTAATAAGATCTCCCAAACAACCCTATAAAAGTTCCACTCCACCAACAAGTGGAAAACACTCTTCATTTCTTTCACAAAGAGCACATCTATTAAGGAGATCAAAACCCATTTTCGTTAAATTATGAAGAGTTGAAATATTATTTACGAAAAGGATTTAAAAGAAGATATTTGCCTTGAGAATCAGCTTGGGGGACCACACCTTAGACTAGAAGGGAATAGAAACATCCAAGGTTATAAGAGAAGAAAAACCAGAAGCAAGATAATAAGAACCATTTGGGGTAGAGCACCAAACAAGCTCATCTTTTCCAGGGAATAGAGAAATGTGAAAATGAGATAGAAAGATTTGTTATTCCATGTAAATATTTTTGTTATAAAATATAATTGTTCATCTACTATTTCACATAAAATATTTGAAATGAAATATTTTGTTGATCTAGGTGAATCTTCTATCATACACTCCTACAATATCTTATTAGTATGCAAAGCTACACACACATATAAATATCATAATGATTAAAAAATTTAATGTGGACTCTACAACAAGAAGTTGTAAATTTGTAATTTATTTAGACATAGTTTTTCTTATCATTTAAAAAAATTTAACTAATTTTATTTCGAGGATGCATCTCTAGAAATTTTGGAGAAAATTTGTGTTAAAGTCATATCCAAAAAATGCTTTAGACATGGTTCACAGTTTTAACAACCAATTCTCCTTTTTACAACATCTCTTTGATTTGATAATACTTATGTTATTTTTCTAAAAAAATTCAATAGAGATTTAAAGTCTTCAAATACAAATTTATCTTTCCATTGGAGTTTATTAGAGAATTCTCATAGTTCATTTCTATTCAAGTCCTCAACTTTTTCATGTCTCCTAATAGCTTTTATCTAGTGTTTTTCTATTGATTTTTAGTGCTTTACTCATTTTTCTTATTAAACGAGATTTATTTGTATAGATACTTACTATAGTTGATGTAAATACATATTGTGTAATATTGTTAATTTTGGTGCATGAGGTCAAACCCAATATTTCACATGTAGTGATTAGATATTTTACAAAAAAAAAATATTATATTCAAATTTGATGTTCTTAAGCCAAGAATCTTCATGAATTGGGTCTAAACTTAAGATTTCTCATCAATTCAACAAACAATTGACATCTTTCCATTTTGTTTAAATTTTTTAAAATTATTTTTTATATTTTTATTAACATTTCTTTTACAAGTAACACCTAAATTAATTATCATTTTTTTTATCATTTAATTAATTCAACCCATGAAGAAATTTCTTTAATATTAAATTGAGATGGAAAAGATGACATAAATTTTTCTATAAGTACATTTAGAAATTTTATCAATCATTAGTTTTAAAATGTTCTCATTAATTTCCACTAAAACCTATGTTTTTTACACAAAATTCTAGGATTTGTTCTCACTGATAAAGTTACCCCATTTCATAAACTTGGTTCATCTTTAAAATTTGGTATATTAATTATATTCTTAATAGGTTGATCAGTTGAGTAAACATCTAAAATTATATTTAAAATTGTATCATCATTGATCATTTTATAATTCAATCAATGTTTTTTGAAATTTATTCAATATCAAATTGAGATGGTACATATAATATACCTTCAACTCTAAGATTTAATTTTTTAATTACATAATTCTTTTGCATTCGTTAACTTTGTCTCTCTAAATTCTTCTCTTATTTCATGATCTAATTGAATTTTGAATGATAATATATCTTCATTTATGGACTTCAATTTCTTATTTTCATGAATTATATCATTTGTTTTATTTTAAATAGAAAATATAAAAGAGGCTAAATAAGATGCTTAAAGAAAATAGACTGGTAAAAATAAATAAAATTTGATAGTTCTATAGAAATTCAAAATATAGATGTTAAGGAACCTGGGATTCGAAGGAGGGAGTCACTGGACAAGACTTCAACACATCGTGTAGACATCCATGTGTAGCATTTTCATTTGTACAAACAACATACAAGAAGTGCCCACAAAACATGAAAATTAGTTAACCTTCAAAACCCTAAAACAAGAAACACCAACAAACACTCTAGACAATGAATTAAAGAAATAAACAAAGATTTAAATGTTTAAATAAACAATAGAAACAAATTTACAAATAAGAAAAAAACTTGCAAGCCTTTGTGTAGTTGAGTCCTCTCAAAGCGCCTACAAATACAGAGAAGAGGAAAAATGTTTGGGGTTGTTTGGAGATTTGTCTTAGTCAAATCCTTGTTTTGGTATTTCCACCTCCACTGTAGCCAAGATAGAAAAAGAAATAGTGTTCGTTCTTATTCTAAGTGCATCTAGAAATAAGAACATCGATAAATAAAATATGGATGAGATGTGATAATCCAAAGGTGCTCGAGGGCACAAGAAAATAAAGCTGTAATAATAATGAGAAATAAAATGATATTTCTTGTAGAGGCTTGAAAAAGCCAAGATAATAAGAATAAAGACTGTTGTGTGATAGCTTGAGAGTTCTTTGAGAGATAAGAGAGAAGGAAGAGAGAGAGAGAGAGAGAGCTTACAAAATGAAATATTATTTTCAAAGAAAAAGGCTACCGACAAACTATTTGGAATCATTCTAAGTTGTTTCCACTAACTTGGGAAGGTGTCAAGTCAAAAATCTTGAAAATAACTTTCAAATGTAAAATTATCACAAGATGTTAGTGACAAGAGATAAGAAAAATATAAGACAAACACAAAAGTGGTCCACAAAAAAGTGACATTGGAAAGGAGGCTTGAACACCTTGAGAAGGAAAAAGGTCGATGCAGGGGTTGAAACGAGCCTACAAAAGCACTAAGCGTATGGAAACCAAAGTGGACACAAAACATAAGTGTGAAATTGCAAAGGTATACAATTTATGACACTACAACTACCAACCCTTAAGTTGATTTAAACACACACACACAAAAGGAATACAAAATTTTGATTGAACACACACATACATGACATAAAGGGAGATGGAATTTTTTGTTTGAAAATGCACAATCTACACAAAGTGAATGACAAATTAGTTTAAACACACACACATACACACTGCACATAAAGTGAATATTTAAATTTAAAAACACATACACTCCACACAAATTGAATGTCAAATTTTATTTGAACATACATATATACAAACATGAAGTGAATGCCAAAGTTTATTAAAACACACACACACACATAAATTGAATGCCAAATGAAGTTAAAAAATGCACACATACACACACAATTCCAAACATACTTCACACCAAGTACAACCACACACAAAATATACACATAAAGTGAATGTTGAAGTTATAAAACATGCTAAAGTGCAAATATACTAAATATGGAGTTTATTCAAACATGACAAAGTTAAAGCACACACACAACCCAAAGTAAACATCAATTTTATTTCAAACACATACCACACAAAGTGAAAGCCAAATTTAGTTCAAACACACACCACATAGAGAACTAACTTTTAAACATACACATGCACAAACACACAATGAATGCAATTAGACACATGTATATATGTATTCATCCAAACAAAGTGAACATCATTAAACTTTTTTTTACACAATTTCCACACAAAGTGTAAATCGAAGTTCTTTCATATGCTCCACACACCATGATAGAAATACGAATATCAAAATTCTTTCCAACATGCACACACAATGAATGTCAAAGTTAGTTCAACCAAACACCACATAAAGTAAATGCCAAAATTAACTTTCAAATAAACACACACTCACACACACATAAAAAAATTAAAAATGTTAAATTCCAAACACACTTTATGCAAAGTACAACCACACATATAATTAAATGCCAAAGTTATAAAAAATGTTGCCCATGTAATTTTATCAAACATGACAAATTTAAAACACACACCACATAAAGTGAATGCCAAAGTTAGTTCAAAGACACACTACACAAAGTGAATTTTAAAGTTCAAATACACACATCTCACAAAATGACTATCAAAATTAACTTTCAAACACACACGTGGATAGATGCATAACATATGGAATTTGTTCAAACATGACAGTTAAAACATAAACCACACAAATTGAATGTCAAGATAGATCAAACAAACACCATATAAACTAAATGCCAAAGTTCAAACAAACACAAAGTAAATGGAAAACTTAAATTTCAAACACATAAACATGATTCATATAAAAAAATTCAAAATTATAATATATTTCACACAAAAAATTTATACACATGTTACATTTTAACCACTCATGAAATAAACACACAAATTTGTTTAAACAAGCGGATTTTATTCAAACATACCAAATTTAAACATGTTTCGTGCAAAAAAAACTTCAAAAACACACAACATAAACACTTAAGTTCAAACACATGTCTTGAAAGTACAAACACACACATTGGAATCCCAAAGTTCAAACACACTTCACACTAAAGTTCAAACATACAACATAAGTGACTATAAAAGTTAGTACACTCTTCACACAAAGTGAATGTGAAAGTTCAAACATACACACACATGCCAACGTACAAACACAACAAAATGGGTGTCAAAGTTAAAACGCATTTCATATGAAGTTTGTTCAAATTGACACTTCAAACATATACAAAATAAATTCTAAAGTT
>CM021107.1:182852179-182953588 GCA_007115665.2 Sequoiadendron giganteum | reverse complement strand
AGTGAGTGGCATAGGTAAATATGTAGGATGGTGAAATGTGTTAGTCAATTTTTCTTTGAATTGTCACAACACAAACCAGCACTACGCCAATTGATTAGCGTTAACTTCCAAAAATGATAACCAAAATAAATGCACTCTACGCCAAGAATGTGCACACAAGACCCGATGTGGGTGAGGTGCTAACATATGGCGGAGGAAACTGAATTAAGACTGAAAGAGAATTACAACTGAATGTAAAGAGGCGATGAACTAGCCATGAGAGATTTCCACACTTCCACTAATTTAGCGGGGGGAAAAGATTACAAAACAAAACTAATTCATCCGCTGCGGCAGACATCCACTCAATAGTGGGAATTCGCCACTTTTCAGTGGGTGATAAATGAGAGGTTAGTTTGTTCTTTCTCCACACTAACGGTAAACCATCCAGGGGTTACAAATATGTGAAAATTAACACCAAAACATGCAGCAAGTTAGATGACTGGAACAATACTACTGTTTACAGTCTTACAATGAAAAAACAACTTGCAATTTCAAGTGTTATTACAACATTAATCAAAGCCAAATGAAGGAAGATAATTTCTCATCTCCAAATCTTCTCAACTACTGAAGAACAAGCCAAAAATCTGATCTATTGACGCATCTGATATAAAACCAGCAAATTGAGATTTCTTACCAGCAACAAGCCATCAATAAGTTGTTCATATCTTCACCCCAAAAGCTCCTGTCTTCTCCAAATGGACTGCACATGAACTAGCAGCATATAATCCCACGAAATGTTGCAAAGCTCGGAAAGAACTAAGTCTGATATAAAATGTCAATAATTTAAAATGCAAACCAGCTTCAATACACACATCAAAATACTTATTACTCTCTCAAAAATCTTGCAAAGTTTATGCTACATCACCAAGTACAAATATGAGTAGAAACTCCAAGGAAACATAGCATGAGAAGGGAATAACCAGGTCTGATAATAAAGACCAGCAAACTGTACTACACAGACCAGCAACTATGTAAACATCCCAATGTTCAAATATCATTCAAAACACCTTTAATCCAACCCCAACTCATAGCATATGAATAACTGATGGTAGGCGTCCAAAACCTCAAAGAAAGATTCATTTAAATTTGATACAAGAAAAGACACGAATCCCAAGACAAAGCATTGACAAGGGGCGGCCTCAAGAAGAAGTCGACTTTGTCTAGAAATTCTGAAACTTGCTTATTAAATCTGCAAATTTGTAACAAGGGGCACCCAAAGCATAGTAACCATTTAAATAAATGCCTAGAAGCAAAACAAAATTATACGAAGAGCTGTATATAAAAACCTCCTTCAGCCATGAAATAACTAGTAAACACAAACTGAAAGTTATTACCAAATTCTTCAACGTTGATGCACAATATGCACTTCTGAATGAAGCACACTCTCAATCCACCATCTAGGGAACCATAGTTTTAGGCCCAAAGAATGGAGTAGAATTGCTAAGCTTCCCCTTAGCCGGGTTCTGAATCAATCCAACAACATTTCGATATAGTTTTCAAAGATGAGAAATGAGAGAGAAAAGGCTTGCTTTTAAAGAACTTGAAATGACTCTTCAGCTTCCAACTTTTCCCTCCAAAAGGGACACCCCATTTTACTTTTCAAATAATTTAATTTTAAAAACTTTTAATTCACCTTTTCTAGGCATCCAAGTCTTGAGGAGACATTATAAACATTAAAATATTTAATCTCCTCTTAATGTGGCGTCCACCCTTCATGACCACATTTAAAAACAACATTAAGTCATTAATACTAGGCCAAGGGGGCCAATATGGAAATAAAACATTAATGACTTAGAATAAATCATTTCACCAAAATGATCCTTAAAATGTTGAAAGCCAATTATCTCCAAATTGCACTGCCCAAAATGGAAACTGAGCTAACTGCTGGTGCTACTGCCCAAGATGGCACTGCTAGAAATAGAGCTTACTAAAAATAGTAAACTTTGAAAAGTTGCTCAACTCACTTTGCATGTTATAACATCTCGAAGCTCTTTGAAAACCTAGAAAGAATCTGCAATCCAAATCTCGAAACTCCAATGTGCTGACTCTGACAAGCCTACTGGCTTCCGGAAATAGGCTATCAATCACAGAAGAGCGTTTGGCTAAAATGGGGACATTACAGATGGGTCCTACGCCCAGATTGTAGTAGTCTCTTTTAGCCTTTTTTGTGTCTTCTGCTAAAAAAGAATTCAGGGTTCTGTAGTTATGTCAGTGTTTTTTGTTATGTGCTTGCTTGACAAAATATGTTGTCGTGAGTAATACAATTGTATGGGGTATCATAGCTGTATATGGGCATTTTGTAAATTTTTAAGCCCATTAGAAAATGATGCAAGGGAAAAGGTTTAGTCTGCAACAGCCAAGCAATACATGCTTTTTCTTATTATCTTGTAATCTCTGCTCATCCTTTCCACAGTATGGGAGGATTCCTGATGTAGTCATTTTGATTTTTGATATATAAATATACAGGGAGAGGGCCCTAATCCCTCGCTTGAATGACTAAAAAAGAAATTGCCAAGTTTACTTGGACTGAGTCTAAGTCGTAAGCAGTATGATTTCATGTCAAGTAGTTTTCATAACCATGTACATGCATGTGTGTGTAGCCCTCAAAAGCTGATAAATATGTGTATTGGAGTTCCATTGTCTGTGCAGATCGTTTCAAACAGTTTATGTATAGCTTTCTGCTTATGAATATTTTCAAACTTCATAATTTTACATGCTTTAACAAAAGAATACTGAACATGGTATTACTTGGCATTTGGTAGGTGTTTTCCAAGAGGAATAGATATATACTTTGAGAATGTTGGTGGAGACATGCTTGAAGCTGTACTAGAAAATATGAATGTCCATGGCCGAATCGCTGTCTGTGGGGCGATTTCACAATATAATAGAGACAAGCCAGAAGGTGTAACAGACCTCATGAAGTTGGTCTATCAACGTATCAAAATGCAGGGGTTCCTTGCAGCAGATTACTTGAATTCATTTCCTGAGTTTATTGAGAAAACTAGAAATTATCTTATTGAAGGCAAAATAGAATGCCTTGAAGACATTTCTGATGGTCTGGAAAGTGTACCTTCTGCTTTTGTTGGTTTATTTCTAGGCCACAACGTTGGCAAGAAAGTCGTTCGCCTCCATGCATAGTTTTCAATTTGTACTGGAAACAGTGATCTTGCCTAATTATTGATAAGCATGTAAGGCAAAGAAAGTTATTATTTTTTGCATGTTTCAAACAAGTCTCTGCAATTTACTATATCCTTGTTTAGAGCTATTTAAGGTGTATCCATTGAGTAGTTCAAATATAATGGGTATTGTTGCAATTAATGTTGTCTTGGATCTGTTTTTGAACAACACTACGTGCCCATTTTCAAGCCTATGTAATCTTTTGTTGTCTTAATTAAAATGTGAAGTTTGGAGTTCAGTGAATGAAAAGTGCAACTGCTGTTATCAAAATTTTGAAGTTATTTTATAGCTGCTCAAACTAGTGAGTATGACGCGATTAAATAAGAAACAAGTACTATTTCTAGCACTAGCACCATTAGAAAGTGCAATGGGTAGGCCAATAGTCAAAGGCAAGTAGAAGTTGCGATTACATATGTGTGATGCACAAATATAAGGCATATCATATGTTCGTAGTTGGTGAAAATATGCTACGGAAAGAGCAATTAAAACAGTCTTTTTTTCTAATGGAAGCATAAGCAGCATCTTTGATTCTTGAGTAGCGATCAAAATAAAATGCAGGTCCTACATGGAAGTATTTTAAGGATTTGACTCTAGGTATACCTGTGAAGGTTAACCCCCAGCGTAAATAGCAATTATTCTCAAGAAGTAAATACACAAGCCAGTCAAAATAGTTAATATTATCCTCTAAATCAGGCTGCACATAATTTGAATATAAAAAGAATGGAAAATTGTTTGTGCATTAATATTCTGGCATTGGTCATGTTATTTGTTTTAGTTTGCACATTTATTTGTATATATCCATTTTTTTTTAATTTTTTTTTATAGGACAGATTATTATTTAAGTAGTATGGATATATATTTATCTAAAAACACTGACAAATATCAATTTGGAACTATTTTATACACTTTAGAATAATATTATTTTCCTATCTATCTTAAATAACTTCAATATCTCTAAGACTCTAACATCTAATATCATTAAGATAGATGTATTTAAGATATTTATGCTAGTTTACTGTATATTTTCTATATTTTTTGTTTTGTTTTTTAAGAAAAGTATAATAAATATTATATATTTACATATAATTCATTTTCTTATTTATGAAGTATATAAAATATCTAAAATTTCACTTACTATTTTATTCTTTTTAAATATAAAAATTTACCTTCTGTTTTATTTAATATCTATACACTTGAATCAATAATATGTTTCTTTATTTTTCTAAATTTAAAAATAAATAAATTTCAAAAATATTATTTACTGCATATTTAATTATATAGCAATTTTAAAAGTATTATTTACTATTTTATTAATTAAAGTGAATAGTTATTCAATATTTTATATACCAAGGTATATAATTATTTCATTAAAATTATTTTATTCTTTATAGTTAAATAAAAATAATCAGGCATGCAAATAAGTAGTTATTTTGTATGTTGCCTCTATAATAGTTTTTCTTAACACACTCTTACCATCACACTCTACCCCTTGCTGCCACTGTAATTACATCATAATTTGATAATAAGATTTAGAATTTCTTCTTGTGATTTAGAGAAGCTGGGAATGAATAAATACAGGCTTATTTTGTTGATGAACTAATCTGTTTTGATGGTGATTATTTGCCTATAAATATTTAATAAGTTGGTGCTGTGGCCACATTCTGATGTGTGAGATTTATTCTGTATGTCAATATGAGTTTGTGGATGCAAGTCTGTAATAGCTGGGGGTGATTTTCTTATTAACATTTAGTATGTTAATGGTGAAATGAAGTTGACACAGGGACAATATAATTTGCCTGTACTGTATCTAATTCTTATTTTGATTTTTATGTTCGAAATGTAGTGTCTGTTTCAGTGTTTGATTTGCTTATTGTGATATTGTTGTAGTATTGGATATCGAAGACGAGTTTTTGAATGTCATCATATTTGTGATATAATTTGTGGTGGCTATTTAACTTTTAATTTGCTTATTTGTGATTCTATAGTAGTCTGTCAGCATATGAGTTTCTAAGTGAATCTGAGTTTCTGGGTGCCATCATGTTTGTCATACATTCCTGTCTCTTGTCTTGTGTGGCTACTTATTTGTGGTTGTCTTTAAGTATTGATTATAATTTGCTTAATATTCCAGGTTCCTCCTCAGTTCCTACTAAACAACGGGTGAGCTTAGCTTCTTGTTGGTTATGAAAGTTGAAAGGCGTGACCTTGTGTAGTAGTGAGGTGCTTTTGAAATAAATTTCTTGATTTGAAGGTGGTTTTGAAACAAGGCGGTTTTAACGCTATCTCCTGCTGCTATTAATTGATTCACGAATTGCCCATATAGCAAAGGTACAGTTCCATGGCCGGCTGACCTACCTCGTTTATCCAATTTATGAAGTTAACCCAGTCCCAGTTATAGATCGAGACTCAGTATATCGAGACCTACCTATTAGCTGGAGATCGAGTTGACCCAGTCGAAGAAAGATATGAATTTAGGTCGGCCCGGCCAAAAGTTGTGGTGACGTATATAACAGATCTGTGTTTTTGCCTCTTATAGTCTGATTACTATCAGCCAGCTTACTAGAATCTATCTAAACAATCCCTTTACTAGAATCTATCTAGGAAACGGAACTGGCACAACTATATGCATCATCGGTTGACAGGCAAACTCAGGATATGCCAGTAGCAAACTTGTTCATTTACTGTCTGTTAATTATTAAAGTCGTTTAATTATTGATTGTGTTTGATTGACTGTTTTAAATTCAAATCTTTCAAAGTTGCTTGACTGACATGCGTATCCATCATTGACAGTCAGCTGAACTCCAGTATAGTCAGAAGCAACCCTATTCATTCGATTGACTGTTTTAAATAAGTCACTCAATTATTATTATTTTTAATTGATTGCTTTATAAATTCTAATTACTGAAAGTTGCACGATTCACTAATTGCCTGTTCATCAGCAGCAGTAGTTGAATTTCAAATATGTTACTTTGTTAATTTAATCCATTCATATTATTGATAGCTTTTAATCAACTGCTGTAAATTCAAATTATTCAAAGTTGATTGCAAATGTAGAAAACATTCGATTTAAGTTTTGAAAATAATGGTTACTCGTGGTTTGTTATTAGTCACCATTTGGTAAGATGGCTTGCAAAGTTAGTTGAAGTTTTTTTTGGAACTAAATTCTGTTGTCTTGCAAATGTGAAATTTATATTGGATTAAAGCTTTGAAACAATCAGTGGAATGGTGCAGTTTCCTTATATAATCACTTATCCTTATAGAACAGGTAGAGGGATTATATATACTATTAGCTTATGCCCGTATATGCACATACCTTAAAATGTGCTAAAACATCTATGGAGAGGGCTTTATTTAGCTATGTCAGCAATTCATTATTGCATTTTAGCGAAACAGCAAGAGACCTGGCCTTTGCTACCTCACTAAATAGGCAGCCTAATATAGTATAGCTTTCCATTTTCTTGTGCACAACCAACAAAAAGTACAGTCAATGGGCTCACATCTTCAGGAATTTCATTGAGCAATTTGTGTACTTCGACCTTTTTCTTATGTATGTTTATTGTATTTGTTAAAACAATGTCAAAGCCGACAATGAAGATTCTGATACCGCCTTCCCTAATGCCGATGCTTGGGCAAACGAATGAGTGGAGGACAAAGATCCCGTTTTTCCTGCTCATTTTCTGTTTGCCTATGACAACTCTCACTTTGCTAGGGACGACGTTTGACGTTGTTTTTGAGGATGAATGGTTTGAAGAGGTGGATGAATTTCTCCTGGATATTCTTTTTGAAGCTCGTCAGAAGGCACAAGGACGTGGATTGTTGGGGAGTCTGTGGCAGATGTCCTTGATGGAGATCCATTTTCGGGTTTGTGCAAAGGGTTTCTCCTCCCTTCGACGGGTGTTTCATCCTCCAAGTTGGCCCACAATAATGTGGATCTGTCGATGCCCATGTCTTCTGTTCAGGGAGAGATGGGGTTTAATAAATCAACATTTGGTGTTGATTTTGATCAGTTTGAGTTTGTCGAGAATGGTGCTCATGTGGCTACTGTTTCTTTACCTCCTATTGTTGTTCCTATTTTGACCACCAGGGTTTTAGAGGAGCTTTGTGAGACGAAAGCTTGTGTATTGATGGATATTGGTGCTCCATGGTTGGTGATTGCTGGAAGTTCTGGTAACGACGAATGTTTTAAGGTTTCTATCGAGGTTGAGAAGGAAGGGTAAATCCAAATTGATATTTCTGATTCTCTTTTTGTTGAGTCGTTTGCTTGGCTAAGGAGCTCACTTGTTGGGAGATTTTGGGGTAGTTGTTTCAACATTGATACTGTAAAAAATGGGTGCTTTGGATTTGGAAACTAATAGGTTAGGTTGAGGTAATTGTTATAGTGAACATTTTATTTTATTTTTCTTTTTCCTATTTGGAAGATTGCTCAAGAGTTCTTCTAAAAGGCCTCGGGTTTTTAGGAAAGAATGATTTTTGTCTCAAAAAGTGGTCTCCGGGTTTCAATCCAATGAATGATATAATCTTCAAGTTTCTTGTTTGGGTTCACCTACTAGGGTTATCGTTGGACTATTGAAATGAAAAGATTTTTATGATCATAGCCAATTCTTCTAGGCACACTATTGTGTTACCGATTTGATCACCAAATTCATGAAGCATTTTTTGTTTGTTAGATTTTGCATGTTTGTGGAGAAGAACAAGGTGCTCCCTACTCAAATTATCTTATCTTCCAAATATGGTGAATGGGTGCAACAAATGGAATTGAAGGCTCTCCTTTTATTTGCAATTCTTGTGGTAAAGTGGGCCATGCTACTGCTACTTGCTTGAGTAACAAGAAATACCATTTCATTTGGAGGAAAAAGGAACAAATGCCTTCTACCATTGAGGAGTATTTTACTACCTTCAAGGAGGAGCAGAAGGAAGATAATAGGGGAAAATATCCTATAGATTGTGACACCTCTCCTAAATCTTTGGGGCTGCATGAGGGATTTACTGGTGTTTCTATGAATTTTTCCCTATTACAAGAAAATGAATTTAGGGGATCCTAGTACAGTGGTAAAGCAAAAATCTTTGGAACAATTCTTTATATCACTGACTTCGAGTTGGTAATTTATAAGGTTTTGTAATGCTTTGTCTTTAGTAGTTTCGTTGTTGCTCCTCTTGGTTGTTCTTTAGTGTCTTGTTGTGCTTCATACTCTATCCTTCTCTTTGTACAATAGTCTAGGTCCTTTCAAAACCCCTGCTTACCATAATAAGAAACAATGTCAATGTTTATTTGGGGAAACCCATGTCTTTGGAAAGCTAAAGCTACAGTTATGTAACTTCACTCACAAAGTCAAGTTGGTTACCTAACCATAACTAAGTTTAAACTAGTGTTCTTTGAGGATGCATTCCTAGAATTTTCTCGAATTAAGGATAGAGGGACATTTTGGGGACAAGAGGATAGATATAACATCCCAATCTTCTTTTTTCTTGGGAATTTGTGGATGCCCCATGAATGCCTCCTCACCATAGGGAATGTACCCTAGGAACATTCCTTAAAGGGAAACCCCAAGGGGACACTATGGTGTACCTAATGAGTTGATGTGCCACATACAAACACACACAAACACACACACATATACACACACACACTCTCTTTTTTCTAAAAGTAAAAGAAATCTAATCAGTATTAAGCATTCCATGCCTTCCAATACACAATTTTTTTTAGTTTTATTTGCCTAAACACACTATCATTTTATTATTTCCATTTCTATTTTTAGTTTATTGGTTTTGCAAACAAGAATAGAGTTCAACAAATTGAAAGGTGAAGAGAGGCGAAATAAAATAAATAAGGATGAAGGACAAAGAAGGAAGAGGAAAAACCCATCCACCAAGGTTCAAATCCCCAAAGGCGCGTTCAGACTAGGTTTAACACTTGGGTGACTTTGACAAACGAGATCTCCTTGCATGTGGTTGCTTAGTCAAAGGACAAGTTTTGGTTTAGATGTAAGCAATGTCATATTGTTGTAATCAACTATATAAAGGAAAATATGTTGACATCTACGTAATTCGATTGTTTCCATCAAATAGAAGGAAGAGGAAAGGAGGAAGAATGTAACATATCCATGCTTTTATTTTTATTTTGTTGTTTTTGTTTATGTTTTGAAATGCCAAATACTTGCAAATACTTTCAAGTTTCATTTTTATTTTCAAACCTTTGATGTTGGTTGTTGTGACAAACTTTTGAATGTCATGTTGAAGTTTATCAAACCTCCATTTTTTTCTAAATTTACCTATTCTAACTTATTCAAACCTTAAAAACTTGTTTAAACTTACAAAGTTATATTTTTAAAATATATTTTTTGGAGTGTGAATATTTTTGTTGGAATATAAATATTCTTTATTATGTTTGACATGCCAATATTTTTTTTTTGGGGGGGGGGTGGTGGCTGAGATGTATTAAAAATTGTTTTTTTAATATATTCAGATTATTATTTTTTGTTGTATAAATTTTTAGGTTCAAGATGGATTCATTTAGTGGCAATGCCAAATCTTAGTTTGGGTTATAAAATTTGTTGATGTTAATGCAGCGTCGGTCTTCACTAGTACATGGGCCGACCTTATAATTAAGATATATTATGTACTTATTCTGGCCGACCTTATTTGTTATTTAAAATATCTATCAAAAAGGCCGACCCATATGAAGAGGCGCCAAGAAGGTATATATACAAGGTTACCTTTTGATGGTAACATATATTCGAATATACACAAAAGAAAGTTCGCTATTTTTGGCAGAGCAGAATTCGCAGTCATAGAAGAAGCTCATACTTGGATTCGCATACATAGAAGAAGTTCATACTTGAACAGCAGATCATCATTTTGTAGCAGCAGACCGATTAAAAGGAGAAACATATTCATTTGTATCTTTGCATCTAAGAGAGATGCTATCATTCATTGTATCAAATTCGGCATTGTGTTGGGCCTGAGTTCAAGCAGATTTCTGCTCTTATTCCTTCAATATATAAGAGATATATTTGCTGGGTTTTTCTCCCTCAAGAGGAGGGTTTTCCCAGGGTATCTTGTTGTGTTCATTGTCTTATGTGTTGCATTTCTTTTATTCAATTGGTTAAATTAATCTGATCTAAGAAACACTAACATGGTATCAGAGCGGGTGTGAAAAAGATCGTGATCAGATTAGTTCGCAACACTTATTCTTTTTCAGTCTATCTTCCAAATTTCTCAAGATGGTGAACGGTCTGAAAATCGAGGATAGACTCGAAGGGATCTCGAATTACATATCATGGAGATTCAGGTTCATGCTAACCTTGGAAGAGAATGATTTGGCTGAGTTTGTGAAAACAAAAGTTCCCGAACCTGAGGGGGAAGAAGAGAAGCTGCAATGGAGGAAGAAAGACACTAGGGCAAAGAAAGCATTGGTTGATTCCGTCAAAGATCATATTGTACCAATTATCTTCAAGTTGGATACAGCAAGAGAGATGTTTACAACCTTGGAAGAGATGTACGAAATCAACAACACCAGTCGTGCCCTTGCTCTGAAGCAACAACTTCATCATGTGAAAATGGAGAAAGGAGAATCTGTTATTACATACTTCATGAGGATTTCAGAGATAAAAGATCAGCTCTCCACTATTGGACACATGATTGATGATAAAGAACTGACTATGCTTGCTCTCAATGGTCTTCCGCTTTCATGGGAGGCATTCATCCAAGGAATCAGTGCAAGATCCGAACTTCCTAAGTTTGATCGATTGAGGATTGATTGCATTCAAGAAGAGTCAAGACTAACAGCAAGGGGGATTGGTCAAAGCTCAAAGAATGAAGAATTACAAGTTCTTACCTCTCATTCATCAAACAAAGGAAAAGGCTTTAAGAAAGGATTCTTCAAAAGGAATCGAGAAGATGGAAATGATGATGCTCCTACCTTCAAAAGAAAACGAGACATGTCCAAGATTCAATGTTTTCGTTGTGATAAGTATGGTCACTTTGCGAGGGTGTGCCCTCAACGACCTAAGCTTCAAGTTGCCACTGCAGATGTTGAAGAAGTCACTCCACAAAAGGACTCCAGTAATTATCTATTTTATTCAGCCTTGTCTAGCAATGTTTCTACGGACTCTTACACTTGGTTGATTGACAGTGGTGCTTCTAGACACATCACCGGATTCAGAAGTCACCTTTCAAACTTAATGGAAAGCAACTCTAGTGATCAAGTTGTTATTGGAGATGATGCTAGATATTCTGTAAAAGGGTTTGGAAATTCCACTCTTCACTTGGATTCTGGAATTTCTTTGGAATTGAATGATGTACTGTTCGTACCAGGGATAAAGAGGAACCTTGTTTCAATTTCAGCATTAGAAGACAAAGGTTATCAAGTTGCCTTCTCTAAAGGGAAAGTTCTTATATGGGCAAAGAACTCCAGCTTCAAATCTGCTCAAGTGATTGGAGTTAGACATGAATGTCTCTACATGCTGTGCACTCGTCCTCTTCAAGCACTTGTGCATAACAGTACCAGCATGTGTGAACTTTGGCATCGAAGATTGGCTCACATTCACTTTCGTGCTCTACCTATCATGGAGAAGATGGTCACCGGTCTTCCGAAATTCGATCAAGAACATGAAGGTACATGCAAGGGATGTGCCCTAGGCAAGAACACAAAAGGTATGTTCCATTCCAGTGAAAGTAGATCTAAATGTATTCTTGATCTCATTCATTCTGATTTATGTGGTCCAATGTCTATTGCATCATCTAGTGGTTTCTTGTATTATATTATTTTCATTGATGATTACTCTAGAAAGACTTGGATTTATTTCTTGAGATCGAAAGAATCAGAAGAAGTATTAGTAAGATTCAGAGAATTCAAAGCGCAGATTGAAAATCTGTCTGGGAAGAAGATCAAAGTATTAAGATCTGATAATGGTGGAGAATACACTTCTGGCACCTTTCGAGATTTTTGTATTGAAGCAGGGATTAAGAGGGAGTTCAGTGTTCCCTATAATCCACAACAAAATGGTATTGCCGAAAGGAAGAATAGGTCTATTGTGGAAGCAGTGAAAGCTATGATTCATGATCAAGACTTACAAATCTCTTTTTGGGCTGAAGCATCAAGAACAGCCGTCTATGTTCAAAACAGGAGTCCCCACAGGATCTTAGAGAATAAAACTCCTGAAGAAGCATTCTCAGGCGTGAAGCCTGAAGTTAGTCATTTGAGGATCTTTGGCTGTCCAGTCTATGTTCATATTCCAAAGGAAAAGAGAACAAAGCTAGAACCTTCTGGGAAGAAAGGAATTCTTGTAGGCTACAGTGAGACATCAAAAGCTTACAGGATCTACATTCCAGGACAGAAGTCTATTGAGATTAGTAGAGACGTCACATTTGAGGAAGATGTTGCTTATAGAAAGTCCAAAGGCACTCCGATGGAGGTCGATGAAGAAGAACCTCCTCAAGATATGGAAGTTGACCATATCCCAGAGAATCTGGAGGAGGATACAGAACCTAAAGAAGATATTGATCCAGCTGAGCCTTTGGATCCTACTGATGGGCCTCTAGACATTGTGATTGGAAAGAAAAGACCCCTTTGGGCTCGCAGGACAATGCAGGAAGCAGAAAGGTTTGTAGCTCCAAGAGGAACCTTCAGAGAAAGCAAGAGACCTCACAAGTTCTCTAGCTATGTTGCCTTGATGAGTCAGATTATTGAGTCAGAGCCTTCAAATGTTGAAGAAGCTTCTAGTCAACAAGTATGGAAAGATGCCATGATTGAGGAGTATCAGTCTATACTTAAGAACGATGTTTGGGATATAGTTCCTAGACCCAAAGACAAATCTGTGGTGTCTTCTAAGTGGCTCTTCAAGATCAAGCATGCAGCTGATGGGAGCATTGAGAAACACAAGGCTAGATTTGTGGCTAGAGGGTTCTCACAAAAAGAGGGAGTTGACTATGAAGAAACTTTTGCTCCTGTGGCTCGTTACACGTCTGTTAGAACCATCATTGCTATTGCCACATCTAGAGGATGGAAGATTCACCAAATGGATGTAAAGACAGCTTTTCTGAATGGCATAATAGAAGAAGAGGTTTACATTGAGCAACCAGAAGGATTTGAGGTACATGAGAAAGAATCTCATGTCTGCAAGTTGAAGAAGGCCTTGTATGGTCTTAAACAAGCTCCTCGTGCTTGGTATGAAAGAATTGATCAGTACCTTTCAAGTTTGGGTTTCTCAAAGAATGATGCAGATTCTAATCTCTACTTCAAGGTAGTAAATGGTGAAGCATTGATTTTAGTTTTATATGTTGATGACTTGATCATTACTGGTGAAGAACATCTAATACTAAAATGCAAGAAGGAATTAGCTTCAGAGTTTGAGATGAAGAATCTAGGTCTTATGCATTACTTTCTTGGCTTAGAAGTTTGGCAAAAGCCAAATGAGATGATTCTAAGTCAAGGCAAGTATACTGTTGACATTCTCAAAAGGTTTGGTATGCTTGACTGCAAACCTATGTCTACACCCATGGAGTCTAATTTAGATAAGTTGAAAGAAGCTGCAGCTAGTTCAGAACCAGTGGATTCTACGATGTATAGACAGTTGATTGGTTCATTGATGTATCTAGTTAACACTAGACCTGATATCTGCTATGCAGTGAGTGCACTTAGCCAGTTCATGTGTGAACCAAAGCAAATACATCTTGTAGCAGCTAAACATATCCTGAGATATTTATGTGGCACAATTGGATATGGGTTGAGATATTCTTCAAATGTGGATTTGGAGCTGCATGGTTTTACTGATTCTGATTGGGCAGGATGTGTCTCAGATCGGAAGAGTACTTCTGGTTGTTGCTTCAGTTTGGGGACTGCTATGATCTCCTGGTGTAGCAGGAAACAGTCTTCAGTGGCCTTGAGTACAACTGAAGCAGAGTATATTGCAGCTTGTGTGGCAGCTCGTGAGGCAGTGTGGCTTCGTAAGCTCCTTGCAGGATTGTTTGGTCAATCAATGGAGCCTACTATCATACACTGTGATAATCAAAGCTGTGTGAAGCTTTCTGTCAATCCTGTGTTTCATGACAGAACAAAACATGTTGAGATCAAGTACCACTATATTAGAGATATGGTGCAAAGGAAAGCTATACAGTTGAGGTATATCAGCACTGAAGAGCAAACGGCAGACATTCTCACCAAGCCTCTCGCCAGGATGAAGTTTGTATACTTCCGAGAGAAACTTGGTATGGTGGAGAATGCAGCCTTGACTGAGAAAGAGTCTCAGTAATCAGTGATCCTTGTTGAGAATGCAACTCTCTGCTGAGTGAGAGTTGAGGTGAAAGCCCTTGTTAATACAATTCTCTGCTGAGAGAGAGTTGAGGTGTAAGTCCTTGATAATGCAATTCTCTGATGAGAGAGAGTTGAGGTGAAAGCCCTTGTTTCCACCCTCTGGGAGAAGCTATGGTGGATGTCATGTGTGTGACTCCATGACAACATCACGTGAGAGAATCCGTGATGAGTTTTTACCATCTATGGGAGTAGCCATAATGGTTAATATCACGTTGAGGTGATATTTTATTTTGTTTTCATTCTAACATAATGTGTCTTGTGCAGATGGAAGTTCATCCCTAGCTGAGAGGGAGTGTTGATGTTAATGCAGCGTCGGTCTTCACTAGTACATGGGCCGACCTTATAATTAAGATATATTATGTACTTATTCTGGCCGACCTTATTTGTTATTTAAAATATCTATCAAAAAGGCCGACCCATATGAAGAGGCGCCAAGAAGGTATATATACAAGGTTACCTTTTGATGGTAACATATATTCGAATATACACAAAAGAAAGTTCGCTATTTTGGCAGAGCAGAATTCGCAGTCATAGAAGAAGCTCATACTTGGATTCGCATACATAGAAGAAGTTCATACTTGAACAGCAGATCATCATTTTGTAGCAGCAGACCGATTAAAAGGAGAAACATATTCATTTGTATCTTTGCATCTAAGAGAGATGCTATCATTCATTGTATCAAATTCGGCATTGTGTTGGGCCTGAGTTCAAGCAGATTTCTGCTCTTATTCCTTCAATATATAAGAGATATATTTGCTGGGTTTTTCTCCCTCAAGAGGAGGGTTTTCCCAGGGTATCTTGTTGTGTTCATTGTCTTATGTGTTGCATTTCTTTTATTCAATTGGTTAAATTAATCTGATCTAAGAAACACTAACAAAATTGAGATAAATACGAGAAAGTCAATTAAGGGTAGCCAAACCATAACAAGAAGTACAAATAGTTCAACTTTGAGCACATTGCAATTGGATTGCCCTTGAGTTGTTGACATCATATGCAAAAGACCCATTTAATAAGAAAATCCCACTGCATCGGTTTGCAATATTATTTGACACATAGTAACTAATTCAAGTGGAAATCAACATTGGAAATGCAACAGTTGCTTAGAGGATTGGAAGAGCATCATTATGAGGGTTAATGTACACTTTCATACCCCTTGTAAAAGGGCTATCTTGTTGCAAACTCAACATGTGCGGATAGGGTTGAGATGATTAGATTATTTCAAGGTGAGATTGTTCCACCAATAATTCCATGTACATGAAAGGAAATATGACTAATTCCTCCTTAATCCAATAATAACAATGTATGAAAACAAGAACTATAACAATTTCAATAGAGTAACGACACAAGAGAAAACAAGAGAAGAGAAACAAAACCAATGATATAACATGTGAAAACCATTGTAAGAGAAAAACCTAGCCTCCCAAACACACCCAAATGTTTTACTTCTCCAAATAGGTTACAATACACTCACAAGTTGCAATACTTCACAAGAGATTTACAATTTGAATCTAGAGGAATTTTGATATCATAACCTTGCATAAAATGAACCATATGATCTATATTTCAAGCTATCAATATAAAGGTCAAGGAGACCTAAGAAACTTTCAATGGTTTGCCTTCAAGCCTTGGTCTAACTAGTACAAGTTGGATCCATGCACCCTCCTTTAGGAATATAATATAATTCCTTGGTCAATTGTTTGACCCTTATGACCAAGTGGGTGCAATTCAACTCTCAAGTGTTCTAAGATAGTAATAACTACACTTACACACCTCTTACAAATGGTTATATTTAGTTGGTCAATGATGCTAGCCATATTCCACCTAGTAACTCCCACTCAATGACTTCTTACAACCATCATAAGATCAATGCCACGTGATAAAGAGTGCCAATTAAGGGATTTCGAGATTCCTTCCAAGTGGAGCATCATTTTTCATGTAGGCACATTATATACTATATTTAAAAATATTCAATGGCTACTATAACATTAGCACTAGGACTTGCAAGGTCTACACCACCTAGTCCTAATAGTATACCATAAGGTTTAGCTAAACCACTTGCATTTCTAATAGTTGAAGTGAATGAAATTGAATTAAGGGGGAAATGGAAAGTCATAGGTTTTGCTTACACTATTTTTAATTCTCCATCTCATGCACATTTAAATTTGTATGATGGCCTACCACTTGTCACCAAGTTGTAATGGCATGCCCAATCTTCTTTGTGGAAATGTGCTTCTTGTGGCAGTCTATTAATAAGTGTGGTGGGTATAATGCAAGTGTGGCCCAATTGATGAACTATGCCACCCTTGACTATTCAAAATCTACTCTCCATGCTTCATGCATATGTGTGGATTCTCTCGAGTCATTGATTCATAGTGCATCACTCGAACATGATTTGCACCATTGGTTCAAAACCAAACTGAAATAGTTTAACTCAAATTGTCTATGCAATGCTTTTCAAGTGCTTATGCAAACATTTTCGCCCAGTATACAATTTTCAAAGGAAATAGGGATTTTAATCACATAGGTTGTTGCAATTGGTGGGTTCTTTTAATATGTTGCTTGTGTGGTGAATCAAGGACTCATTTTGGCTTGCTATTAAATAGGGTGAAGTGCTATCATGGTCATTCCTTGTTGACTATGCTTGGCAATGGTTGCATAGTGATTAGTGCCTAATATGACCATGATTGTTATATTTGTTCATGTCTTGGCCTTCATTTTGTGGTTTTACTCTAGATTTTAATGTTGAGTATGATCTGAATACAAGTGTATGGTGTGTTGGTCCTTTGAGCTTGTTTATGAGGGAATTTTTTCCTTGCTTCTATTAGAGTTGTTTTTTTTGAGATTGTCTTTGGATTTTGTTGTCAAAATGCATTCCAATTTTGATTTTGAATTGGTTTTGTACCCATATGATAACTTAATATGGTGTAATTTTTATTTATTTATCTACCCTTGCCATGTTTTGAAATCTTGTCTATTGTTCATTTCTCGTTGATTCTTTTTTAACAATCACAAGGTCATAAAACAATGATCAAAGATTGGACTTGTGCTTGTATAAAGAAGTCAAAATTTCAAGTAATTTGGAGTCGAAGAGTAGGGGTGTGTTGGTGCAAATAATTGTAGGTCCCAAATCCCCAAAGCTAGATCTTCCCCTAAGTACTAAGGTTGTCACACTTAAGGTGAAAATCTTAAACTCATGACATGTATGAAAAAAATGGACCAATTTACTAAGGTGGGTAAGATCTTTTTTTACTTTAGGCTCTACTATGCCAAGGGGGGATTCCCTAAGGTTTATACCTTGACACAAACCATACAAAATGCATAGTATACTCCTATTAGGTTGTCACTCTACATCTATATGTTGGTTTGACCATAAAATGTTATGCATCTTTATAAAGTAGATGGACTACCACATTAAGTGTCTAAGGATGTGTTCCAAATAGATCCCCTAATGCTATAATGCACATTTAAACATGACAATGAGAAATATTAACTACAACACAATTTGGAATAAAGTTAAATTTGATTTATTGTGTCTTGGTAATGGGAGGTTGAGCATGAAGCATATGGGGAACTATATCTAGTTGGGTGATTGAGTCTTAGATTTCAAATACAAAAGGGTGCAATGATTGGAATAACTTAATGAAGATGTCATTGAATACTACCTTCAAACCCTACACATAAGCTAAGCTTTGTGTATATAAATGAGAAGATGAATGCAATTACAAAAAAAAAAGAATCTTACTTAGTAATACATGCATAAACCCATACATCTCTTACGTTATTATGAAAATAAACCTTACAAAAGTTTTAAAATATTTTTAGATGTTTGGCTAGCTAATTAATCATAAATAATATCCAAAATTTATTCAATATACATGGAGACATTTATATAATGCTAAACTTGCACATTTAATATGTTCTTTATGGATTGCAATATCTCATTACACGCTTGGGATGAAACTCATATCATTACAATACAAAATATCTTTGACCATTTCACTGGAAAAATGAAACTCTAATGGTTTGCAATAAAAATCTATTTTTCTTGCTTTGGAACCAAAATTTCCATCCTCCTTTCAAATGAAAAATTAAAGTATATATTACCTAGCCCATTTGTGTGGCTTTGGGAGAAGAAGTGTGTTTTTTTGCTGCTATAGAGGCCGCCCATGCCTCCACGCTCATAATTCATCGTCTTCATATAGAAAATCTTATTTTAGATTCTTTTAGTAGTACTTGAGGCATGTGGGGGGTTTCCTTTTTTGATAACATCCATCTTGCACATTAATGGTGCTACTAATTTTGGTGTGTAGGCCAATGAATAACTCACAAAATCCATTTAAATGGAATCTTCGAGATGGTATGATAATCATAAAAAGATGAAACTTTAACCACTGTATTAATGATGATATGGTTGTCTTCATCTTCTACTAGTAAAAATACCTTTAAATTCATGCCCTTGGAATGAACAATGGTTTCTAGGGAGGAAAATTTGTTTTGGCATTTCTAGTGTCAAATCTAGTCATTAATGACACTTTGGGTTGTGCAAGAAGGTAGGTGGGAGTGAATAGTTTGTGGGATCAGGGGTTGGGGATACCTCATAATCCATACCACTTGTTAGAGACCAAGGATCAAGAGTACATTATACCTCATGCGGCAAGTACCATGTTAGAGGCATTCTCAAATCTCTGACTCCAAAGAGTTTGCACAAAAAAATATTTAGAGTTGGGGATGGGGATACCAAGGAATTAATGCAATAAGATGTATACGTAAAGAGATGAATAGATTGTGACTCCAAAAAATAACATAGTTGAAAGGACAAGTAACCAAGGATTAGGGATACAACACACCTCATCTTATAAGGGATGCAAATAAGAAGATGACTGACACCATGAATCCAAAAGGTGACTTGTAAAACATCATAGTGTGGGGGTCAAAGGAAAAGCATGTTGTAATAATAGTTCAAAACCTTGAAAAATGAAAGAGAAAAGGAAAGGGTTGATAGAAAGGCATGCCAAGATGAGAAAATCTACAACCCTACAAATTTGTACACTTAGAAAAATGACCAGAAGCACCCCACACTTAACTTTTGGATTTTAGGCAAGGAACATGAACATGATGAAGAACAACATATGTACAAACTTTGATCAACAGAGACCTATTTGTAGTGTTCTCAAATCAATTATAATTGATGGGCAAAAAAGAGCATATGCATAAGGGGGCTAGGGTTCAAGTGAATTTGGACTATCAAATTGGGTGCCAAAATTGGCTCTAGTTGGGGAGGTATGTCTCTTACAAACACTAAGAATATAGCTATCTTTGGGATGTAAACTAGGAAGGGACAGACAAATACATTTCATCATGACCAATATGGGTCATGATTGCGCAAGACAACACAATATACATGGAACAAAACAAAAGGAAGGAAAGGAGAAAAATATGTATATAAACCCATACAAAATTGTAAATCCTTAAGAAAATTAGTGCTTGAGAAGTTGGTCATGTACTAGAGACTCCATGAATTTTTCATCTAGATTTTGATATAGAAAGTGATTTAATCACATTTTTCTATAACTTGATAGGGTTAAGCCCATAAGGCTTCAAATTTGTCACAAGTTTTCCTTATCGCTGACTCTAGAGTACCACATAAGGACAAGGTCCCCAACTTGGAACTCTCTTTCAACAATCTTCTTATCAAACAAGTATTTCATCTTTTGTTGTCTCAACATATTTCTTTAATGGGAAGCCCTTCTTGATTCTTCTAATTTGATCAATCCATGCACTGTAAAGGACAAAATTGTAAATCCTCAAGCGAAGTAACACTTGAGAATATGTCGGTCATGCATTGACAGTTCTGCATGAATTTTTCATCTAGATTCTTGACGCAAATAGTTCTCTTATCACATTTTTTTGTAACTTGAATTTTCACTTTTTCCTTATCTTTGAATTTAGAATACCACATAAGGACAAGGTCCCAAACCTAAAACTCTCTTTCAACAACCTTCTTATCAAACAAGTATTCATATTTTGTTGTCTCAACATGTTTCTTTAATGGAAAACCCTTCTTGATTCTTCTAATTTGATCAATTCATGTGCACTCTTAGGGAGATGACATCAATTTCCTCTCCTACAATTCACTATGGTAGTATGTATACTAAAAATTCAAGACTAATTGACATCTTGGATTTAGATCTATAGAACAATTCAAAGGGGATCCTACCAATAGCCTTCTTATAGGCTATCTTGTTTTCCCAAATATATATTTTAACTTATCATCCCATCTCTTCTTGTTTGAACCTAGTGTCTCCCTGGTGATGGTTATGATACATTTGTTACTAGATTCAACTTGTCCATTTTGGTGTGGATCATAAGGAGATGAATACGTTAGAGTTATACCATATATAGAACACATGCCAACAAATTCATGGGATTTGAAACATATGGCATTATCCATAACTATCCTTCATGTCACATAAAACCTTGTGATGATGTTCTTCCATAGGAAATCAATCACCACTTTTGATGTATCATTTCTTGTGGGGATTGCCTCCATCCATTTGGTGAAGTAATAGGTAGCCACCAATACCATTTGTATTCATTGCTTAATTTCTCAACAATCTCCCTATAAAATTAATACCCCATTGCTAGAATGGAGCCTCATTTGATATGGATGTAAGGACGAGTTCTCTTGCAAATTTTATATTGTCTAAAAATATTTGGTTAGTATCACACCTTTTGACAAATTTTACATCTTTGAAGAACGTGGGGAACCAATAACCTACTCTCATAACCTTATGACCAATAGTCCTTGACATGAAATATCCACCACACAATTTATTGTGATATTCCTTTATGACTTCTATAGACTACTCTTGATCTCAGCATTTAAGGAGCAAACCATCAAAGTTCCTCCACATTAGTTGGTCTTAGAGAAATATTTACTTTTAAGCTTCCATCAATGTCCTTGTCTACTGTTCATCCAGTCTTGGGGGACAACTTAGATTCTCCAAATAGAAAATAATGTCCTTGTACCAAAGACAGTTCCTCAAATAAAAAGAAGGAAGGGCTAGATCAATGTTCACTTAATGCACTTATGATGTATCTAGATTTGTATTATCCATAAATTTGGCAAGACCTTGACCTTTCAATAGGTTTGTAGTCCTCCTATTCATGGATCTTGTTGATCCATTTGCAACTCTTGCCGAATGCATCTTGTTGAAAAAATATACTTGTTGCAATTGTATACGACACATACATAGTGATTTTGTCTCCTAAAAGATAGGATATAAACTTTTTATTGCCTTGATAAGGGAATAAACATGCTTCTCCATGATGGTGTAATTTAGTTCATTATTTCAATGATTTGATAAAAAAAGAAATTGGTTGCTCATATCCATCATCATTTTTTTAAAGCAAAATAACACTTATATAAAATGCAGAAAAGGAAAACAATTGAAATGAATTTGAATAACCATAACTTGCTAACACTAGTGTCTTTTTGAGTGCATCCTTGAGATTACCTTTGTCTTCTCAACAAAGTTAGGAACAAACCTAGTAATGAAGTTGATCCACCAAAATAAGGAGTGGATTGCCTTAGCTATCTTGGGTTGAGGGATGATGCCAATTTATTTCTCTTTTTGGATCCATCCTCACCTCCTCCTTGGATACTATACATCCAAGGAGCTCACACTCTTTCATTCCAAATATACTCTTTTAATATTAAGGGAAATCCATACTCTAGGCACATTTGGAAGATCAAATCCAAGTTTTTACTATGGTCATTTCTATCCTTGGAGTAGGTAGTTAAGTGTTGGTGTAAACAATTAATCTTCCTAACTAGTTATTAGTGGGGTCCTATTTAAATTTTAAGTTCACTTAGGTCCTAGGAATATTTCTAGAAGCTTTAAGTTGCTTAGATAAGATTTTAGCTTTTTAAATTTTATTTAATACTAGAGTCCTAGGTCATTTAATAATGACACAAGTCATTTAATATTTTGCATTTGGTACTTCATCACACCTTGTCTATATAAACAAGGTCATTGTACACTTTTGGAATAACCTCATCATCATATTTGATAGATCTTAATATCAAGCAAGCTCATTTCTTGCATACTCTCTTGTGGAAGGTTTTCATTGTTTTTGCAAGTGGTCTTGGGTATAGAGCTAATCTTTAGCTCCTACAACTAGGGAGTGGATAACTGTCCTTGAGGGACTTGCTGCCCAAATTTTAAAAATCCGCAAAAATCCTTATGTATCCATTCTTATTCTTCATTGGGACAAGGTTTGAATCCCACTTGAATGCCTAATTGACTTGATGATTCAACCCTATTTTAGCTTCATCAACTCATTTTGCATCTACGGGGCCAAGATAGGATCGATGGGTCTTTGCTTTTGTCTAAAAGGATTTGTATTAGGTTATGAGGGAATAGTGTTCTAGAAAACATTCTTTCTATAAGCCTTTATCTCATCATATGAAAAAAAAAAATTCTTACACTTCTTTAGCAATTCAATCAACATTTGATTCTTTGTTGGTTTGAGATTTTTACTAAGGAATATTATCCTAGGATCTACTTCAGTTCTTAACTTCACACCTTCCACATCTTCTTCATTGAAATGATTACTTCTTATTGTGTAGCAACCATTATGATCAAACATCCTCTGTAAAGCCACAAGACCTCTTGGATGGTATTGGTTTTGAGTAGAATGATTTCATATTCAAAGAGAGACTCTTCATTTTATTCCTCTACCATGGGTTGCCAATTGATAAGCCAGTTCTCAAAGTTATTGATGAAATTTAAGTACTCATATATCTACTTATCATTATCAAAGACTTGCATATTGTAGATATTATTAGGATTGCTTGGTTTAGTGAGAACCTCTACACAATTTTGATAGTGGGATGAAACCAAAGAAGTATCAAATTTTGAAGCCATAATAATAAGGGTATAAAATGCAACATTTTTATCTCTATCCAACCACTCGACATAAAAAATATCAAACATATATATGGTATACCATATAACATTCTCATACATTCTCAATCTCTTTACTTTAGAAGAATGTAAGCTTCTTATCTATGACACTATGAGTTTTGAATCATCATGGACATTATGCACTCGATCCCATATTTTGGAAGCTATGTTCAAGCTATTCAACAATGATTCATTTTCACCATCATTGTTGGTGCACTCAAAATTTAATCTAACAATGAATTAATATTGTTCCATCAAGTGACATCAATACAACACTTTCACCGGTTCCTTCTTTTGAATATGCACCATAAAAACATATGTTCCATATGCTATTATTTTTAGAATATTGAAGTAGAGTAGGCAATTCAAGAT
The DNA here is from genome assembly GCA_007115665.2 of Sequoiadendron giganteum. NCBI lineage: Eukaryota > Viridiplantae > Streptophyta > Pinopsida > Cupressales > Cupressaceae > Sequoiadendron > Sequoiadendron giganteum. Next base: position 182,929,723 of record CM021107.1, on the reverse strand, counting down.
CAACATGATTTCCAAAGTTATCATAATATACAAAAAAATAACCTTGTTCAATATATACGTAACATACCTCATTCTTTGCCTCATTAGGGTTCTTCACAATATGAAGCATCCTTTTCTTCCTATGAAATTGAATTCTTTTCCTTGCAATAGTATGGTAGCATATGACAAATCCACTTGGATGCTACCGCCTATTAAAGTTTCCCATTTTCTTGACAATAGTTACCCCATTTAGTTGGACAATGGACTATGATTATATCCATTGAGAAATATATACTTGGGTATGCACTAAGTTGACATTCAACATCTTTGACAATTTCAATGACATTCACTTCTCAGGAATCCATTATATAACACTTCTCATAAGATTTGGAGACCATCAAGCCTAGTTGGTTCATGATTTCTAATGGAATTATATTGATAAAAGCTTTGGAATCCAACATACAATTATGGACTAACCATCCTTTATTAGAAAAGAGGTATAGATAGATTTATAATTTGTTGGTTATTTTTAGACATTTTTCTAAGATGGATTTTAGATGCTTCTTAAATATTGGTCTCCATCTCTACATTATCCTTATAATCACTTATATAATCATTGGGCTGATTAAATATCGTTGGCATTGAAATACAATAGGACCCTCTCTATGTTATAGGATCCTAAACATTTCTCTTACTAGCACAAAATTTTAATTAGCTCAAAGCTAGAGTCATGTCTATTGGTTGATATTCTGGTAAAGAAGTTGACAATAGAGTAGTTATAAAATTAGTATCAAGGATGAAAGGAATTACTTGATTATTAGCAACAACATCCTTTTTATTTATTGTACCTTAAACTCCTTTAATTTTATTTCGATTCAAATCCTCCTTGTTCGAATCAACATGAAATTTGCATTTATAGTCTTGGGATGTTCTACACTATTTTTTATTAAAGGTAAAACACATTTTGAAGGGGCCTTGAAACCCTTTATAACTATTTGATTAACAACAAAAGATCATCCAAAACAAAATAAAAAATTCGCAACAACAAACCTAGATACAAACGGACCCAGAGACACAACAAAGCCATAATTACAATTTTTTTAATACTTCAGCTACTTCCAACTCTTTCTAGTAGCAATTATCATGTAGTTTAACAATCTCAACAAGTCTTTCTTCTCTTGTTCAAGGGATTTCTTCTTAGTAGGTCTAGTTTTGGTACTAGGCCCAATGTGTACACACTTTTTCCCCCTAGGGCAACTTTGACAATGTCTTGAAAAAACTAAATTCTCTTGGAGTTCCTTAAGATTATTAGTGAGAATTTTAATACTAACCACACTGTTTTGTATCATGCATTTTTTGTTTTTCACTACACTCTCAAGGTTTTACTTTATGGCTATCAATTCATTCTCCATAAAGTGACATTTCCATTAACATATTATTTCCACTTCTCCACCATAATTAGGTCAACCTTAAATCCATTGTTAATGTTTGACAAGTCTTTTTTAATCTTATCCATCTTAGGGATAGCCTCCCAACCTTGCAAAATATTTCTATCATTCTTCGTTGAAGGTTGAGTTTGAGCTCCCATTTTCTTCTATAATGCTTCCAACCTAATGTTAATTTCCACATAAAACCATTTGGTCATGTTGTGTTGGGAAGAAAACATGTCCTTAATAGTATCTAGAACCGCAAAGAGATCCTCTCTATAAGAGGCATTAGCATGGGGACATGAAAGTTCATAGGGATGCTAGGGGTGGGATTCAAAATCCTTGAGAAGGGGACCCCAACTGTAATTTTCACAATAGTATATTTCCCCTTTTCGGTGTCTCTTTTCTCTAAAACACTATATTCTTCTTTGATCTCTTTCTTCATACCCTCTTTAATAGATCTGTCATGTTCCCAATATTAAATTCTCTGGACCAAATAATTTTCCCCCCTTTCTCTTCTTATTCGGTGTAAGCTTAGGGGTATTCTCCTTTAAATTTCTCTTCCTTGGTGGGGTCACCTTCTCCTTAGAAGCTTTAAAATCTAGGTTTAAGGATGAATCCAGAGTCACATGATATTAACCTAAAACATCAACAGACATTGTTCCTTCCCTACTTGCATTTTGAGAATTATGCTTAAGGATCAAAGACTCAAAAGAAGAGGTATCAGTATACTCCAAAACCCTAGACTTACTCTCTTTCTCTAGGGAGGCTTTACCACCAAGGCTTTTTCAGCTCAGAGTATGTGATTTCATATAATTCATAATTAGGAGCATAAGGACTTGGTGAATAAGAGTCATGTTGGGAGCCTTTCTACTTTCCTTTATTGAATTTTCAAGAGAATCCAAAAGAAAGAAGGGGAAGGAGACTAACACTCCATGTCTAAAATGGTTGAGCAAGATGAAATGGTAAACCATATTTAGATTTATACCTTCCTCCAAGATAAATGTACCTCATAAGGCATTCTATCTGTACAACCCAAACTAGTTTAAGGGACGCTCTCTCATATCTTGAATGCAAATTCACTTGTTTATCCCTTTTACCACCCTTGAAGAAAATTTGGATAGCTTCTTCATCACCTTTCCTATATTTAAAATATTCCTTCTGATGCAGGAGCATCTAGTGGTGTAAGGGTAATCTTGCATCACCCAAAAATATTATATTTTCCTTTTTTTGTAGTTTCCTTAGTTGTTTTGGGGCCCATGGTGACTCATGCAGTCTTTGGGATAGTTAGAAGTTTGAAATAGCCAAAAATATCCACTTCCTATTTTTAGTAAGTTGGCCTATTCGGGTTCCTATGGACATGAAAATTGACCCCAAGGAGTGAAATTGGAAAATAAGTTTTTTGGTCCAATAATCACCTCAAAATCATGTACCCTTTGGAAGATATTGAATTTTCATCATGAGGAATTTCTCTAATGAAGTTTCAAACTAAAAATTGAGGCCCTTCGAAGCCCCGAAATAGGGTGCAAATTTTTTGATCTTATATATTTGACAAAAAATGGTTGTAGATCTCTTCACAATATTTCCAATGATATATTACAATTGAAAATCTGAACATCAGATTGAAATTCATGACCCCAAGAAGTTGTAAATATATAATATAAAATTAAAAATTAAAAATCTTCTAGAGTGGGAAATATACGGTGGAATTTTTGGTGCCAAAATGGGGTTACACCTTCCAAAATATTCTAAGGCAGTTACACTTCTTGGATAAAGAGGGAGAACATGGGTTACAAAAGGGAGCTCCAATAGTACAAATAGTAGTTTTTGGCTTGCAAATTTCTGTAATGAGAAGGCCCATGTGGCTGTAGTATGTTATTTTCTGAGTATTGTAATTTCACTTCATCAAGATAATAAAAAGCAAGTGTTTTTTCATTTTTTGTTTATATCTCTTGTTTAGTTGTGTGTGTGTGATTTTGTAAGGGGAGTACCTTCATCACCTTCCTTTTGTTGACAACCTCCTAATGTGGGATAATAAATGCTCATTGAGAGAACATTCCCAATCAAAGACAAAAAAATCCTATTTTTCCATCCTCTAGAAAATGCCTTCATTACAACAAGGTCATGATTGTTTAATCGTTCTAGGTAAGGGGTTAAATCTCCCTCCTTAAAAATATTCTATACTTTGAGCATCCTATGGACCCCATCATAATTTGAGGGCTCCACTTTGTTGTGTCTCACAAATAGCACCAAGATTTTCAACCTTATTCACATACATTGACTAATTCTCAGTCACTGTAGAAACTAGACAAAATTATTTAACATTGCTTCTCATAGTTATCAAAGATGCTAGAATAAATAATTACACAATGATATGAATTCTCCCCACTATTACACGTCACTTGTCTTCCACCACCAAGGATGTAATCATTATTGAGGATTCCCTTAGCTTGTGTTGCGATGGAATTAAAATCGTTCCAAATCTTGCTACCATCACTTGTCACATTGTAGTTAGCAAACACATTCGCTACTTTTTTTTCTCATAATACATACATAAAATGTACCTCCTTAAAAGTCTTGCCAAGCTTAAGGGCATCATCTATGAATGTTTCAATTGTCTAGCTAGGAGTTTGAGAACCTTGAAGGCAATGCATAAAATTAAAGGAATCACCTTCAACAATTTTTTTAAAAAATCCTATTTTAGAGGCTATATGAATAACTTATTCATTTGTACTTTCTACAAAGTGATTCATTTGGAAACCAAGGAGCATAACAAATGTAGAAAGGAAATTACCTTGATCATCTCTAATAACCCCTCCAATCCCAACAACACCCAAGTTTCCCTTTAAGGCATTGTTAAAATTTACCTTAACCCATCCCCTTAGAGGTGGGGTTCAAACCACCTAGTCTATATTTCTTCATATTCTTAAATGGGATTGAAATATCAAATTAAAGGTTCCAAACTTTGGCAATCACGAGGTCTGATTGAGAAACCCCAACTTTGGAAGTATTGAACATATTTCCAAAGATCCTAGACATAAAGCTTTCCGTGATGGCCATAATATTTCTATTAGCAACCCTTATCTATTGATGTTATAAGCAGCTTAAGTCTACTTCTTCCAGCGCACCCACTTCAAGAAGATTCACAAATTAAATGATTAGCCTAAGCGGCTATTTAATTTATATGGTATTGATTAATTATCATCTTAGGGCCGACCTTACTTCATGCTTTGTAATTTAATAAAGGAGGCCGACCTATCTCAGGTTCTTTATTGTAAATTAAATTATTCTTGGAGGGCCGACCTACTTGTAAAGTTATCTTATGTTGCATATATAAGCAAGGTCACACTTTTCATTTAGAGAACATCATCCAAGTTCACTCAAGCAATTCGCATGAAGAGAAGAAGTTCGCACTTGAGCAACAGAGCATCATATTATAGCAGCAGTCCGATTTCAAGGAAGAACATATTCATTTGTGTCTTCGCATCTAAGAGAGATGCTATTATTCATTGTATCATATTCGGCCATAAGTTGGGCCTATGTTGTGAGCAGATTTCTGCTCTTATTGTTCATTATTTAGAGAGACATATTTGCTGGGTTTTTCTCCCTCAGGAGGAGGGTTTTCCCAGGGTATCTTGCTGTGTTTTCTGTCTTATGTGTTGCATTTTCTGTATACTTTCCTTCTATATATCTGCTCTATAAAACAACAACATTATCACATCCCCTTTTTTTCTCTACAAATATGATTATTTATCTCCTTTGAACCCAATGCAACATGGGGGAGCATAAGGGATCGTAAAAAACACACAAAATATTAGAAAGAGAAATCTATGGGTCAACCATCCCTTGAATAGAATTAGGAAAAGCCCATTTGACATTCCACCAAATTAATAAGATCTCCCAAACAACCCTATAAAAGTTCCACTCCACCAACAAGTGGAAAACACTCTTCATTTCTTTCACAAAGAGCACATCTATTAAGGAGATCAAAACCCATTTTCGTTAAATTATGAAGAGTTGAAATATTATTTACGAAAAGGATTTAAAAGAAGATATTTGCCTTGAGAATCAGCTTGGGGGACCACACCTTAGACTAGAAGGGAATAGAAACATCCAAGGTTATAAGAGAAGAAAAACCAGAAGCAAGATAATAAGAACCATTTGGGGTAGAGCACCAAACAAGCTCATCTTTTCCAGGGAATAGAGAAATGTGAAAATGAGATAGAAAGATTTGTTATTCCATGTAAATATTTTTGTTATAAAATATAATTGTTCATCTACTATTTCACATAAAATATTTGAAATGAAATATTTTGTTGATCTAGGTGAATCTTCTATCATACACTCCTACAATATCTTATTAGTATGCAAAGCTACACACACATATAAATATCATAATGATTAAAAAATTTAATGTGGACTCTACAACAAGAAGTTGTAAATTTGTAATTTATTTAGACATAGTTTTTCTTATCATTTAAAAAAATTTAACTAATTTTATTTCGAGGATGCATCTCTAGAAATTTTGGAGAAAATTTGTGTTAAAGTCATATCCAAAAAATGCTTTAGACATGGTTCACAGTTTTAACAACCAATTCTCCTTTTTACAACATCTCTTTGATTTGATAATACTTATGTTATTTTTCTAAAAAAATTCAATAGAGATTTAAAGTCTTCAAATACAAATTTATCTTTCCATTGGAGTTTATTAGAGAATTCTCATAGTTCATTTCTATTCAAGTCCTCAACTTTTTCATGTCTCCTAATAGCTTTTATCTAGTGTTTTTCTATTGATTTTTAGTGCTTTACTCATTTTTCTTATTAAACGAGATTTATTTGTATAGATACTTACTATAGTTGATGTAAATACATATTGTGTAATATTGTTAATTTTGGTGCATGAGGTCAAACCCAATATTTCACATGTAGTGATTAGATATTTTACAAAAAAAAAATATTATATTCAAATTTGATGTTCTTAAGCCAAGAATCTTCATGAATTGGGTCTAAACTTAAGATTTCTCATCAATTCAACAAACAATTGACATCTTTCCATTTTGTTTAAATTTTTTAAAATTATTTTTTATATTTTTATTAACATTTCTTTTACAAGTAACACCTAAATTAATTATCATTTTTTTTATCATTTAATTAATTCAACCCATGAAGAAATTTCTTTAATATTAAATTGAGATGGAAAAGATGACATAAATTTTTCTATAAGTACATTTAGAAATTTTATCAATCATTAGTTTTAAAATGTTCTCATTAATTTCCACTAAAACCTATGTTTTTTACACAAAATTCTAGGATTTGTTCTCACTGATAAAGTTACCCCATTTCATAAACTTGGTTCATCTTTAAAATTTGGTATATTAATTATATTCTTAATAGGTTGATCAGTTGAGTAAACATCTAAAATTATATTTAAAATTGTATCATCATTGATCATTTTATAATTCAATCAATGTTTTTTGAAATTTATTCAATATCAAATTGAGATGGTACATATAATATACCTTCAACTCTAAGATTTAATTTTTTAATTACATAATTCTTTTGCATTCGTTAACTTTGTCTCTCTAAATTCTTCTCTTATTTCATGATCTAATTGAATTTTGAATGATAATATATCTTCATTTATGGACTTCAATTTCTTATTTTCATGAATTATATCATTTGTTTTATTTTAAATAGAAAATATAAAAGAGGCTAAATAAGATGCTTAAAGAAAATAGACTGGTAAAAATAAATAAAATTTGATAGTTCTATAGAAATTCAAAATATAGATGTTAAGGAACCTGGGATTCGAAGGAGGGAGTCACTGGACAAGACTTCAACACATCGTGTAGACATCCATGTGTAGCATTTTCATTTGTACAAACAACATACAAGAAGTGCCCACAAAACATGAAAATTAGTTAACCTTCAAAACCCTAAAACAAGAAACACCAACAAACACTCTAGACAATGAATTAAAGAAATAAACAAAGATTTAAATGTTTAAATAAACAATAGAAACAAATTTACAAATAAGAAAAAAACTTGCAAGCCTTTGTGTAGTTGAGTCCTCTCAAAGCGCCTACAAATACAGAGAAGAGGAAAAATGTTTGGGGTTGTTTGGAGATTTGTCTTAGTCAAATCCTTGTTTTGGTATTTCCACCTCCACTGTAGCCAAGATAGAAAAAGAAATAGTGTTCGTTCTTATTCTAAGTGCATCTAGAAATAAGAACATCGATAAATAAAATATGGATGAGATGTGATAATCCAAAGGTGCTCGAGGGCACAAGAAAATAAAGCTGTAATAATAATGAGAAATAAAATGATATTTCTTGTAGAGGCTTGAAAAAGCCAAGATAATAAGAATAAAGACTGTTGTGTGATAGCTTGAGAGTTCTTTGAGAGATAAGAGAGAAGGAAGAGAGAGAGAGAGAGAGAGCTTACAAAATGAAATATTATTTTCAAAGAAAAAGGCTACCGACAAACTATTTGGAATCATTCTAAGTTGTTTCCACTAACTTGGGAAGGTGTCAAGTCAAAAATCTTGAAAATAACTTTCAAATGTAAAATTATCACAAGATGTTAGTGACAAGAGATAAGAAAAATATAAGACAAACACAAAAGTGGTCCACAAAAAAGTGACATTGGAAAGGAGGCTTGAACACCTTGAGAAGGAAAAAGGTCGATGCAGGGGTTGAAACGAGCCTACAAAAGCACTAAGCGTATGGAAACCAAAGTGGACACAAAACATAAGTGTGAAATTGCAAAGGTATACAATTTATGACACTACAACTACCAACCCTTAAGTTGATTTAAACACACACACACAAAAGGAATACAAAATTTTGATTGAACACACACATACATGACATAAAGGGAGATGGAATTTTTTGTTTGAAAATGCACAATCTACACAAAGTGAATGACAAATTAGTTTAAACACACACACATACACACTGCACATAAAGTGAATATTTAAATTTAAAAACACATACACTCCACACAAATTGAATGTCAAATTTTATTTGAACATACATATATACAAACATGAAGTGAATGCCAAAGTTTATTAAAACACACACACACACATAAATTGAATGCCAAATGAAGTTAAAAAATGCACACATACACACACAATTCCAAACATACTTCACACCAAGTACAACCACACACAAAATATACACATAAAGTGAATGTTGAAGTTATAAAACATGCTAAAGTGCAAATATACTAAATATGGAGTTTATTCAAACATGACAAAGTTAAAGCACACACACAACCCAAAGTAAACATCAATTTTATTTCAAACACATACCACACAAAGTGAAAGCCAAATTTAGTTCAAACACACACCACATAGAGAACTAACTTTTAAACATACACATGCACAAACACACAATGAATGCAATTAGACACATGTATATATGTATTCATCCAAACAAAGTGAACATCATTAAACTTTTTTTTACACAATTTCCACACAAAGTGTAAATCGAAGTTCTTTCATATGCTCCACACACCATGATAGAAATACGAATATCAAAATTCTTTCCAACATGCACACACAATGAATGTCAAAGTTAGTTCAACCAAACACCACATAAAGTAAATGCCAAAATTAACTTTCAAATAAACACACACTCACACACACATAAAAAAATTAAAAATGTTAAATTCCAAACACACTTTATGCAAAGTACAACCACACATATAATTAAATGCCAAAGTTATAAAAAATGTTGCCCATGTAATTTTATCAAACATGACAAATTTAAAACACACACCACATAAAGTGAATGCCAAAGTTAGTTCAAAGACACACTACACAAAGTGAATTTTAAAGTTCAAATACACACATCTCACAAAATGACTATCAAAATTAACTTTCAAACACACACGTGGATAGATGCATAACATATGGAATTTGTTCAAACATGACAGTTAAAACATAAACCACACAAATTGAATGTCAAGATAGATCAAACAAACACCATATAAACTAAATGCCAAAGTTCAAACAAACACAAAGTAAATGGAAAACTTAAATTTCAAACACATAAACATGATTCATATAAAAAAATTCAAAATTATAATATATTTCACACAAAAAATTTATACACATGTTACATTTTAACCACTCATGAAATAAACACACAAATTTGTTTAAACAAGCGGATTTTATTCAAACATACCAAATTTAAACATGTTTCGTGCAAAAAAAACTTCAAAAACACACAACATAAACACTTAAGTTCAAACACATGTCTTGAAAGTACAAACACACACATTGGAATCCCAAAGTTCAAACACACTTCACACTAAAGTTCAAACATACAACATAAGTGACTATAAAAGTTAGTACACTCTTCACACAAAGTGAATGTGAAAGTTCAAACATACACACACATGCCAACGTACAAACACAACAAAATGGGTGTCAAAGTTAAAACGCATTTCATATGAAGTTTGTTCAAATTGACACTTCAAACATATACAAAATAAATTCTAAAGTTTAAACATGCACAAAATTATTTCTTGAGCATATGAAAGTGCAAACACATGCCTAGTTAAAAAATGTTTCACAAAAATTTACTTCAAACATACACACACATATACTAAAGGAAAAACACAAAAAAATGGTTGTCAAAGTTAAAACACATTCCACATAATTTTTTCAAACAAACACTTCAAACATATACGAAATAAATTCTAAAATTTAAAACATACACCAAGTTAGTTCAAACAGACCAAAGTGCAAACACACAAAAGTGAACATACACCTAGTTAAAAAATGTTTCACAAAAAAATACTTCAACCACACACAAAGTAAACACTTAAGTTCAAACATTTCAAAGCACAAACACAGATAATGTGAATTCCAAAGTTCAAACACACTTCACACTAAAATTTAAACATACAACATAAGTGAATATCGAATTTAGAGCACTCTTCATACAAAGTTAGTTCAAACATACACACACATATGTCAAAATAAAAACACAACAGAATGGTTGTCAAAGTTAAAAAACATTTCACATAGTTTTTTCAAACACATAATTTAAACATATACAAAATAAATTCTAAAATTTAAACATACACAAAGTTAGTTCAAACATACCAAAGTGCAAACACACAAAAGTGAACACATGCCTAGTTAAAAAATGTTTCACAAAAAATTACTTCAAACACACACAAAGTAAACACTTAAGTTCAAACATTTCAATGCAAAAACACACATAATATGAATTCCAAAGTTCAAACACACTTCACACTAAAATTCAAACATACATCATAAGTGAATTTATCAAATTTAGAGCACTCTTCATACAAAGTTAGTTCAAACATGTGCACACATATGTCAAAGTAAAAACACAACAAAATGGTTGTCAAAGTTAAAACACATTTCACACATAGTTTTTTCAAACACACACTTCAAACATATACAAAATAAATTTTAAAGTTTAAACATACACAAAGTTAGTTCAAACATACCAAAGTGAAAACACACAAAAGTGAACATTCCTAGTTTAAAATATTTCACAAAAACTTGTTTCAACTGGACACAAAGTAAACACTTAAAAGTTCAAACATGTCAAAGTTAAAACACATTTCACACATAGTTTTTTCAAACACACGCTTCAAACATATACAAAATAAATCTTAAATTTTAAACATACATGAAGTTAGTTCAAACATACCAAAGTGCAAACAAACAAAAGTGAACATTCCTAGTTTAAAATATTTCACAAAAAGTTGTTTCAACCGCACACAAAGCAAACTCTTAAAAGTTCAAACATGTCGAAGAACAAACACACACAATGTGAATGCTAATGTTCAAACACAACTCACACTAAAATTCAAACATACAACATAAGTGAATATCAAATTTAGAGCACTCTTCATACAAAGTTAGTTCAAACAAACACACACATATGTCAAAGTAAAAACACAACAAAATGGTTGTCAAAGTTAAAACACATCTCACACAAAGTTCTTTCATTTCACACACTTCAAACATATACATAAAAAGTTCCAAAGTTTAAACATACACAAAGTTAGTTCAAACATGTACCAAAGTACAAACATGCAAAAGTGAACACATATGCAATTTTAAAATGTCACAAAATGTTACTTCAACCATACACAAAATAAACACTTAAATTAAAACATGTCAAAATAGAAACACACAATGCGAATGCCAAAGTTCAAACTTAATTCACACTAAAGTTCAAACATAAAACATAAGCGAATGTCAAAGTTAGTGCAATATTCATACAAAGTGAAAGTGAAAGTTCAAACATACACACACATGCCAAAGTACAAATACAACAAAGTGGCTATCATAGTTAAAACATGTATTTCACACATATTTTGTTCAGACACACACTTCAAACATATACAAAGTAAATGCTAAAGTTTAAACATTGATATAAGTGAACAGTAAAGTTTACTATACTCTTTACATAGTGAATGTGGAAGTTCAGATACACTTCATGCAACATTAGTTTACTTCACACATATTTTGTTTAAACACACTTCACACATATTTTGTTTAAACACACTTCACACATAAGTGAATGAAAAATTTAGTAAATATTTTATACAAAGTGAATGTGAAATTTCAAACACAAACACATGCTACACAAAGTTAGTTCAACCACACAATATGTGTGAAGTAAACTAATTTTGCATGAAGTAAACATTAAAGTTCAACACACATAAAGTAAATGTCAAAGTTAAAACAAACTTCACACATAATTAGCTCAACCACACATGAAGTAAACATTAAAGTTCAACACACATAAAGTAAATGCCAAAGTTAAAACAAACTTCACACATAATTAGCTCAACCACACATCATTTAAACACAACGAACACACACAATGTGAATCTAAAAAGTTGAGACACGCTTCACACAAAGTTTGTTGAAACACACACTTCACACATATACAAAGTAAATGCACCAAAATTCAAACATGTATTTTGTGTGAAGTGTGTTGACATAAAATGAGTGTCAAAGTTAGAACACTCTTGAAAGTGACAATCAAAGTTCAAACACACTCACTCACCCATACAAACTAACAAACAATAAGAGGATCAAATACAAGTGAATGGTGAAATAATTCAAACACACTCCTTGTCTCTCTTTCTCTCACACACACAAAGTGAATGCCAACAAATAATACAAGGGGATGCTAAATTTCACTCAAATAATAAGTGAATGCCAAAGTTCATGCACACACTTCACACAAAGTTTAAAAATACAATAAGAGGATTTCAAAATTTAAACATGTACACAAATTGAATGCCAAAGTCCAAACAATAAATGCATACAAAGTAATTGCCTATAGTTCAAAGACACTTCCAAAAAAAAAACTAGTGGATGATAAAGTGAAACACACTAAACAAACACGTTTGAAAATCACTTCAAACACATAATTAATTTATGCTAAAGTTCAAACACAAACACCATATACATAATAAATGTAAACAAAATGAATGCCAAAGTGCCAAAGTGCCAAAGTGCCAAAGTTCAAACATGCAAAGTAAATGTCACAATGGATCAATATAAGTCAATACCAAAATTCAAACCCATGCTTCAATAAATAATAAGTAAATCAATGTTCAATCATACACTTCACAATTAATGGATGTCAAAATACACTAAACAAACAAGTTTGAAAGTCACTTCAAATTGAAAATTATTGTATACCAAAGCTCAAACACACACTTCATATAAACAATAAATGCAAACAAAGTGAATGCTGAAGTGTCAAAATTTAAACATGCAAAGTAAATGTCAAAATGGATCAAATATAAGTCAATGTCAAAATTCAAACCCATGCTTCAATAAACAATAAGTAAATCAATGTTCAAACACACACTTCACAACTAGTAGATGCCAAAACACACTAACAAACAAGTTTGAAAGTCACTTCAAACAAACAATTAATGCATGCCAAAGCTCAAACACACACACTTCATATAAACAATAAATGAAAACAAAGTGAATGCCAAAGTGTCAAAGTTCAAATATGCAAAGTAAATGTCAAAATGAATCAAATATAAGTCAATGCCAAATTTCAAACCCACACTTCAATAAACAATAAGTAAATCAATGTTCAAACATATACTTCACACAAACACTTAATGGATTTCCAAAATAAAACACACTAAACAAACATGTTTAAATTACAACTTGCTAATTACACAACATTGCAATTATTATGATGTTACCATATTACATTATAATTAAAGGATATTGTAATGCTTAAATAATTACACTACACCAAAAATGTCAAATCATTAAATGTGTTGAAATACAAAGTTAAAAAAATCTTAAATTTTAGACAATAAAAAATAATATAAAAATTAACACAAAGACATTAGACTGAAAATAATGTCCATGGCCTATGACCATTCACCACAGTCTTGGGAAAGGGGCCATAATTCAACCCCTTCCAAATATTTTTTTTTTGGTAATAAACAACAAGTGGATTTCAACAACTGATCCAAAAGTGTGACATTTTCTCTACTTTAGATATTAAATATTGCATTTAACAACCCATTCAAGATTTTAAATATTTTTCTAAAATTTTGAATATTACATTCATTATTTGACTTTAGTGGCTACCCACCATTCAAGCTTCCAAACATTTCTAAACACTAGCTCAGCATGTCAAATATTCAACATCAACCATGATTTAAATTCATATCATAAATCTACTGACTCTATTATACGAATATACAAAATGATAGTCTAAACCGAAATAACCTCTAATACAGATGTTTTATATAGGCCTACATTTATTTTATTTTTAGAACAAACACAACTCTAAAATAATACTTCTTTGTGTCCACTAACTAAAAGATGCAAGTGTATGTTTTCTAGTAACAATCTAAAAAAGGACAAATTATTATTTTTGGTAAATGCTTTTTGATTTGAAGTTATGGACCAGTGAGGTTATAGACGGGGACTTCATCCCCAATATAAATATTTCAATAACACTCCAATAAGATTTGAATCTTGATGACAAAAACAATAATACCACAACTTAATTGACAATTACTCAACTAAAGTGTGGTGCTTGTGATACACAAATTCAAATGTTGATACCTAATATATTTCCTTGAACATGTGATGTGTAGTTCTGATATTTTTCCCCTTCTCCTGATCATTGGCGCTGCCTATACTATGCCCCATTGAAAAATCATCACTCATAAAATAAAATAAAAACAATAAAAAAGAAAAATCTACACATTAAAAAAGAAAAATCTACACATAAAATATAAGAATACAAAGAAAAACAAATACCAACATATGAAAGTAACACTCACAGGAAAAGCAAAAACAGAGGCATAACCATGCCAAACAAAAATAGAGTGATAGTCAAAGAAAGAAAACAGAAAAATATGCAAAGAAACCAACTATCTCGTATGACATGTCAACAGAACATTCCAAACATTCATTGAAATGAATCTGACTTCGGCTACCCAAGCAAGCTTTCACTGCCAGGGCAGCATCAGCATCAAGCATTATCTATTATATCCATTTCCCTACATATATAGATTTAAGAATGTTTTATTGAAATAAATTTAATGAAAATATATCATACTCAATAGTTTTAGAATTTAGAAGCCACAAAAACCTAAAACAACACTGAAGAAACATTGTCAGTGAATAAATTTGATGTAAATAGCAATCAAACTGTTAACAACAATGCTAATGCAACATTCTGTTGTAACTTCATCCATCTCAGATTTTTTTAAAGGATTATGGTGTCATTTTTACTTCATATTACTCAATTTTTTTTTATAGTTCTCGTACAGTCTATTCTCCCTCTCTCACATTTTTATCAAATAAGATTTTAATCTCATCAAGACAAGAATAAATAGATGGTAAGACACACATAATATAAACCTGTAAGAAATAGAATATCTGTCCTCTATATTCTTAGAGGAAAAAAATAGAAACTAGCTGAAGATAAAGCAAATGACCTAGAACAAGGAAGATGGCAGATTTGCTTTTAAAAGTTGGAAAGAAAAATAAACATTCAGAATTTGATAGATCAGTAAAGAAATTTGATAAATGTTCAAAATAAATTATCACTTTATGAATGGATTGTTTATGGAAACAAGTAAAGATTGGTGATAGACAGTTTAACAATGATATTGGCAAGAAATTGGCAGGTAAAGAAAGAACTAAGAAATATCTCTATATTCTAAATTTTTGTGACAAGGATCACAAACTCACTTGTATAGGTTTAGCAAAATAATTAGGTTAAGCATTTCTGAAAATTAGATTAAGAAGAATCATGGTCCTATCCAATTGTTGAGTTCCGTAAAACAGTAGTCACTAGGCAGTAGGTATTCTAAAAACGATGAAGGAAACTTTCAACTCCAAACTTTCTGTGCCCACTCAATACATGCAAACAGAAAGTTCAGTGCTCTAACCCAAGATTTTATTCATTCCAACCCCATCTGCAAATAAATTTTCACAGGGATCCACATTGGAAATTTCAGAGCAGTAGTCCCCTCCATAGTACCTTACCTTAACAAGTTTAACAACTTTTGGATACAAATCATTTGCTTATATCACCAGACAAAAGAAACACTTTCACAAGACATCCTACCCATCTTATTTCTTATAGTTTGGAATCAAAATGTAACTATCTGATCCTGAATAATCAAGTTTTATTATATAGTTGTAGAACACTGTGAACACCATCTTGACAACAAACAGATGTAGAGACACTACTACAATCAACTTCTTATGAAAAACAATGTGAAATAGAATAATGTCACGCAATTGAATTGAAACAAGATGAAGAAATCATTGATGAGCATCTAGGAATAGATCATCCCCAATTTGAAGGTCTAAAAACCTCAAGTTAGGAACTCAATTAAATCATATCCTTACCCTGCTTTAATGTACTATAACTACAGTATTGGCTACCTATGGTTTAGAAATGAAATTCAAAACAGACAATCACCAATGCTACAATATACACCAAATTCTCTTGTACATCAAGGATTTAAAACAATATAAATTATCCAAAATGAAAAAAGAAAACCCAGAAAAAGATTGGGTGAGTATCAAATGTACCGAGTATTTTCTGGTCTCGTCTCCAATTAGCCACTCGGTAGAATGTATGGTTCTCCTGCTGCTGCCTGCCTCCATGTCCCATTAAAAAATCACCACCTACAGAAAGAAAATACACAAAATACCAACAAATCGAAACATAGAATACAAACAGAAAATTCAAGAACAAAAAAGAAAAAACACACAACGAAAATTTAAAACCAAAACTCACAGACAAAACTCAAAAAGGAGGCATGGCCACGCCAAAAATATGATAACACAGGAAGCTTAAACAAACACACAAAAAAAAAACAACCAACAGTCTGTCTGCTTCTCAACTAAACCGCTCATTTATAAGAGGTGAATTATGCTTTTTTTCAACGGTAACATAAATAACCGTCGTTCCTGGATGGCTGTAGTTTGAGAGCCGTTGGGGTACGCTCCACTCTGGGATGAGGTTAAAATTCGAAACAAACGCAAACAAAAAAACAAAGAACACAGTTTCTTATTAAAAAAATCTCCCAAATTACTCATTTACTAATTGAAATGCATGTTTAATTTAGATAAGAATTGCACAGCTAAACTTCATAGGCTAGTCAAGTCAAATAAATTGGAAAATAACTTCAAATATATAGTTTAGGTTAATTAAATAAATTTTATACAACATAAAACAATAGTTGGTGTTAGCTAATTTATAAATAAATGTTAGTGTTAAGAAATTAATTGAAAAGGAAAAGTGCACCTAGCTCATAATTTAATGAGAAAGTGAGAATGCTATTTAGTAGGAACAATTTGCTACATTCTATGAAAATAATAATATTCACATGCTTATTATCCTTAAAATTCGAGCAAACCTGGAAAATGTGCGTGGATCGATCTCACAGGTCTAATATATGCCCTAATAATTGATTGCATCTATAGGATGCAAAAAATTAGAGATTAGTGAACCAAGGAAATCAAGAATAATTACCCAAACAATTATATATTGGAGAAAACATAGAAACTGAATTGAAGGTCAATGAAAATATTAATGGACCATGAGAGTGGTAGAGTGCTAGTAACAACATAGGAAGTTACCTCTATAAACAAATATTCACAAAGTTTTACAATATCTGAGGAATCCAAAGAATGATGATGGCATGAAAGAAAATCAAGAATGGATAGTCTAAGGAGCCTAATGACGACTTGGTATTAAATTCACAAAAGATATAAAACCATAATGAGATGAAAGATATTTGTTGAAATTAGAGAGGAACTATATATAAAATTGAGGGATAAAGAAAAGTATTCTTCAAGAATCGGCTCCTAGAAAATTTTATAAAAATCCTTGTGAATCCACTATGTAGAGGCATAATCCTCATGACATTTTTTGTCTAAAATTGACCTTAAGTGATATAGTGGGTGGCTATTTTATATTAAAATATAAATTTACAAATAAATTATGGGTAATTGAGAAACCAAAAATTATTCGTACTTTTAATCAATTTAGTAAATTAGGACCTAAATTTTCCATAAAATATTAATTGAGGTGGAAAAAGAAAACTAAATTTTCTATAATTCAAAGATATTAATGATGGGTCACATGGGTATCAACTTATCTTTCCATAATGTTAATTAATAACCACTTATTTTTTGGGACATAACTCTTTTGCAAAGAGACCTTTCACATGTGCGTCTTTTTTCTTTGGTGGTGACCTTTTCATAGGCATGTTCATGTTTCTCTCAGTATTATCATCCTTCTATTTTTCTATGTTAGCATGTGCAACATATGTATCATGTGCACTTGCATAAATATAATGTGACCTTTGGTAGTCACTTACCTATTTCTTAGTTGGTATTCACTTGGAACTTACAAAATAGCTACATTGGTAAGATCTTTGATATCCTCATTGGAAGGTTTTTCTCTTTTATATGTCTACTAAATGATTTCTTTAAGCTAATTGAAGTCTTGACTTGGCAACTCATACTAAATATGATGGTTGTTTTGATCTTATCGAAATAATTCATCCTCTTGATAAGCAACAAGCCAGTCCACGTCATCATCTTCATAATATTTAGGTGCACCATTTTCATTTGGGATCTCTTTCTCTTCTATGAGCATCATTGCAACAACACACTTTGTTGGATTTTGAGACAAGTAGCATATATTACACCAAAACAAATCATCTTGGAGATTCATATGATCCTTCCTCAAGGGATTAGGGGTGTCTCTTTCTTGGTGTCCTTTATTTTCTTGTTTATGAATTATTTTATTTTCGTTCTATTTGGGCTATGATTGTAGGGCCTATTGTACAATCTTGACATTCATTGAAGTGTTTGGCAACAATATTATAAGGTAATCCCATCTCATTTCTTGCAACCCTATATGAGAGATCCTTTATTTCCCCCATTAATTCATCAATTTTATCTTCAAAGGTGACCCAGGTTTTCTTGAAGGGATTGCATATGGCCTTAAGAGCTTCACATTAGCTCTCTTAACACTTTTATTAGAAGCCTTCGTATTACTATCCATGTTAATTTCCATGGCGTAAGATTCTTTAATGTTTAAGGGTTCTTATTGCAAAGGTAATATTCCAAATTTGCATCAAATGCCCTAGAATGTAGGACCAAGAACATTGATTCATTTGGCCTCAAATGAAGAGACACTTTTACCATTATCATCACAAACTTGCTATTAAAATCAATAATGTTTCATTTTTTATTTTCTTTATGGTATTTAGCTCATGGATTATAAACTTAGGATTGTTTCTTTCTTCATAAGTTATAGTTTAAGAAATCTCATTAAATCATCCCATGATTATATGTTACTATCTAGAAGGCTTCCATACCATTCTTTAACACTCTCTTTCAGGGACTAAACAAATAGATCAATCCTCTATTTTATATTCATCAGTAACATTAATGAAGCACATGTGGTGTTTCTCTCTAGTGATAGAATTATTACCTTGGAATTTGACATTTTTTTCTATAATCTCATTTCGTATTGGATTAGGATAGTTTAGAATTTCATAAAACTCCATTTATCTATATGTTTCCATCTCTATTGGCTACCTAATTGGCAAGAACCTTTGAGATTTCTTCTTAGGGGAACTCTTATGTTTTGTCTGGCATTGTGTTTTTTATTATGTACCTACCAATTTTGAATATGCATAACACTGTTTCTGATTTTGTTTTAACTATTGGGTATTTTGAGTAAGTTGAGCTTGTTGTAGTTCAATTTGGGTATGAATTTCATACTCTCTTTATCTAAGTTGGTCAAGCAAGTCTATGTTTCGATCTACCTATCTTTCCAAATAATTATATGAATGTGTTCATTCGCTAACATTATGGAATGATGTGTCATATTCAATTTATTAGTTGTGTGACATATTGGGAGAAGTAGGATTTAGAATGAAAAGATGCATTTACGCATTCTAATTTCTTATGCCAAAGCCTTGCATGAGTTCATAATAGGATCTATACCTATTTCTAATCATTCCTTTGTATCTCATATTCAGGCCTATACACTCTCCTATCTTCTAGCCATGAGTTTACTAGCTAAATCATTATAAGTATATTGATGTTGACTTCTTAAGTTAGTGAATGAATTTTCTCTACTTGGTGTAACTAATAATTATGTATCTTGAAAATTTGACATAAGTGAATTACCAAATTTCTTAGCTCTCCATGTGGGTTGTCTCCTAACGTTAGTTGAAACATCTTCTTCCCCTTATTGATCTCTAGATTTCCTTCCTCTTTACATTTTGATTCTTTGATGTGCAAGCTAGTTTTATATTTAACCTTTAATTGTTGGTGGATGATGCATCCTCTGATATGTTTCACTCTACCTTTGCCCGCATATTGGTTGAAATTGATGTTTCAAAAGGGTTGCCTGTCGAGATTTTACTTAAAACTTATAAGAGTTCTTGGGTCCAAGCTTTGGACTACGAAGGGATTCCCTTCTGTTGTAGAAGATTTTTTAAAACAGGTCATGCTACTGCACAATTTGGTTTTGAGAAAAAAGCCATGAAGGCTAGATGGTGGAAAGGTGCTTCTCAACAACATTATACGGTTGAGAAGAAAGTTGAGCAATCTAGGAGTTTTTCTGAGGTGCTTGCTTTGGAGTCACAAGGCCTTGGGGCATCCTCTCCGGATGTCTCGAATGGTGGGGTTGTTGATGTTTTGCAAGACTACAATGTTGAAACTCTTATTGAGAAAGAGAGTGGGCCTTTGGCTGCCATTTCTGGTGATTGTGCTCCGGCTATCATTTCAGGTGGCTCTCCTGATTTGGTCATGACTATAGGGAGGAATAAAAATCAAATATCTAAGACATCAAACATTCTTCTTCAGGATAATGGTGTGTTGGCTTGGCTTGATAAGGCATCGCAAGTGGAAGAGGGTTGGATTACTGTAAAGGGAAAGAAATAAAAGTCCTCTAAGCCTCCTTTTAATATGACTCTCCGCTCCCACAAGACTAATTCTAAATGTAAATCTTGATGGTTCTTATTTGGGGGCTGGTTTTTGGTTGGCTATTGGCTACTGGCTGTTTTACGGCTTTGTAGTTGGTTGTGGTTCTTTGGCCTTGGTTGCCTTTTTTCCCTTGGTTGTCTATGCTTTCATGTCTTTATGTTTTGACAACCTTCTGGCTAAGGGTTTTAGATCCATTCAAAATCTTTTTGTAAAGGGTTTCAGGGTCCCTTCAAAACCCGTCTTTACCTTAATAAAAAACCAAGGACTTTATCATCCTAGTTGTTCCAAAATATTGGTTCACCTTGAAATCAGTGAATCACCAAGGTCTTAAAAAAATACAATATAAAGTAACTCTACCCTAGCAATGACACCAAGATTTTGGTGCACAGTGTTGTAGGTACCAAATGCCTAAAGTTAGATCTTCTCCTAAGCACTAATGGTGCCAAACTCAAGATAAAGATCTCAAACTTATGGTTAGGCTACACAATGTTCAATGAACTAATTTACTAAGGTGGGTAGACCATTTTCAACTTCAGGATCTACTAGGCCAAGGGGGATTGCTTAAGGTGTTTCTTTAGATATAACTATAAATAATGAATAAATATATTGATACAAACCATACCTAATACATAATATACTCTTACCAGGCTATCACTTTGTATATGTATGTTGGTTTAACAACACAATTTATTTTTCACCTTTATAAAATAGATGAAATACCACATTAAGTGCTTAAGGATGTGTTCTTAACAAACCCTAATGCTATAATGCACATCTAGACATAAAAATGAGAAAGAATAACTAAAACATAATGTGGAATGATGGTAAATTTGATTTATTTTGCGCATTGTTGATGGGAAGTTGAGCATGAAGTATATGGGTACCTATATCCAATTGGGTGACAACTTAATGGAGATGCCATTGAAAACTACACCTTCAAACACTACACATAAGATAGGCTCTATGCCTACAAATATGAAGATGAATAAAATTGTAGAACATTAAAAGAATATCTTATTAATTCATGCATAAACCCATAAATATATCTTATATTATTCTAGAAAGATACCATACAAAAGCTTCACAAGGATTTTGTAGTCATCTAGTTAGCTAGCTAATTAGAAATAACATCTAGAAATGCATACAATATACATGGATATACTAATGCTGAACCTTTTTTTTTTTTTTTGTTCTTCAAGGATTACAATATCTCATTACACATTTGGGATGAAACCCACAATTTACATAATATCTCTAGCCTTTGACTAGAAAATAAAACTCTAATGGTATATAATGTTTTTTTTCCCTTTCTGTATAACCAAATTTTCATCATCTTTCCAAATAAAAATATAACAATATGTATCACCTAACCCATTTGTGAAGCATCGGGAGAATAAGTTTCGTGGTTGTTTGCTACAAAGTTCTCCCATATCTCCACACATCACATTTCCTATCTTTGTACAAAACATTCCACTTCAAAGGTATCTATAAGTACTTGAGGCATGTGGGGGGGTTTTCTTTTCTAATCATAGCCATCTTGCATATTAATGGTGTTAGTTTTGGTGTGCATGCCAATAAATTTCCAACAAAATATACTAAAATGATAACTTGGAGATGACATAAGAACCATTGGGAGATGGAACATGAACTAACATATTAATGATGAAATAGTCATTTTTATCTTCCATTACTAAAAGTGTCTTTGAATTAACACCATTGGAATAAACAATGGTTTCTAGGTGGGAAAAATGTTTTGCTAGTTGTGGCATCAAATCTAGTCATTAATGACAATCCAGGTCATGTAGGGAGGTAGGTGGAAGTGAATAGTGAAAAATATGAGAGTTTCAAAGTTTCAAGAATTGGAGGTTAGGGATACCTCATAACCCATACCACTTTTTTAGAGTTAGGGATTGGAATTACATCATACCTCATGCTAGAAGTACCAATTTAGAGGACTTCTCACATCTCCAACTTTGAATAATTTTTTCAAGAAAATATTGGGAGTTGGAGATCAAGGATACCAAGAAATCAATTCCATAAGCTATGTGGGTGAAGGGATGAATGAAATAGTGACAAAAGAATATAATAGTGAAAAGGATCATGAATTAGGGATTAAGGATATGCCATGCCTCATGCCATAAGGGATATATTTAAGAATATGATCGACACCATGAATTTGAAAGGTGACTTAGTGTAAAGTATTAGTGTGTGAGGGTTAGATAAAAATCATGCTAGTAAGAGAAAGTCCAAAAATTTGACAAAGGTAAGAGAAAAGGAAAGGGTCAAGATAAAGGTATGCTAGGATGGAAAACTTTAGTCTAAAATCTTGACAATTTGTGTACACTTAGAAAAACAATAAGGAACACCCCACATTTAGAAAATGTGGATTTTAGGTAACTTACAACACATTGGTAGGTGCATGGGGATGATGAGGAATAACACATTAAGCATATGGAAAGCTTCTAGTACAAAAGCTTGGCAACACATTAAGTTGGGTGGAAAGATAAAATCCTTATGGCTAAGTACTTCAAGCCTCATGCCTCTAGTCAATTTCGAAGCATATGGAAAGCTTGGCAACATGTTTCTCCTCTTCTTGAATGGAAAGAAAAAGATCTTAGCCATGGCATGAATTTTGTTGCTTCCTCTATTTGGTGGAATAGATTGATATGCCTTCAGGGGCAACCTTTAGCAACTACCTCTCACTTAAATAGCAAGCTCTTATTCAAAAAAGGCATCAAGGAATTTAGGGACATTTGGGACTTCACAACTCTATCTTGGAAAAGTGACTTACATCTTAAGCAGGATTTCAAGCTATCCAATGCTCTCATCAATGACTTTCACAAAGTGCAAGAAGTTGTTCCTTTAGAGCTACAACTAAAACTGTGCAGTCCTATTTCTTGCAATTTTCTTAAAGATTGGAGGTGGTTTCCAAGCTACAATATTGAAAATTTCCCTCTCAAACTTATCTACCTTAATATCTTTCCTCCAATTCAAATGCTTCCTAGATTAAATATGAAATGGAATCTAAATTAGTCCAATTCCAAGTGGTTTAGCTTGAGCACTACTATTTGGAAATCAAAAGTTGAGGCCAAAGCACAATTTTTAACATGGAAGATTATTCATTACAAAGTTGTTGTGGGAGAACGCCTCACCTTTTCGTGTAATCAATCCACCAAATGTCCATTTTGTCACAAGTTGGAAACCATCAAACATGCATTTTGGTCATGCAAACATTCTTAATCAATTTGGCAAGCTATTATGAGTCTTATTCCTGACATGTTTAGCAGAAAATTAAAATGGAAATCAGCTCTTTTAGGGCTGCATTGTTCTCAAAATGTAGTTTCAAAATCTTTTCGTCAATGATTCTTCAATATATTTGGTTGCTCAGATGTAAAGCTATTTTCTCTAATGATTTTCTCCCTGTAGAAGTGATCATGCATGGTCTATTTTCTAACATTATCTTGCAGCAGTCAACTCTTGCTAAAGCAATGAAGGAGAAACACAACAACACTTCTGAGATTCAATCCTAACTATCTAAAGTGCAGTCTCAGCTGGCAGTGATTGCTAAAAATTCTAATGGAGCTCTACTTTCAATGTGTAATATCATTACGAATGATCATGTATTCCTCACTCTTGGAGAAAAATGAGTCTCATGTCAATTGTATGTTGCCCTTAGCAGCCTTTCTTTATGTTGTTGTAGTTGGTTTATGCTATGATGTTTTTTCTTTGATCGCCTCTGACAGTCATTTGGATTGGGATGTGCCTCTTTTACGAAAATTTGTACTCTTGTAAATTCTTTTCTATTATTAATATAATACATTTTCTCAATAAAAAAAATAACACATTAAAAATTTGATCAAGGGATACCTATGTTTATTTTTCTCATATTAATTATAATTGATGGGCCAAACAAGACTAGGTGCACAAGGCGAATAAGTTTCAAGAAAATTTGGGCCCAATCAAATTTGGTGCCAATATGGTGTTAAAAAAAGGAGATAAGGCATGCTATTTCAAAGTAGGAAGATTAAAAATGTGACAATCAATGTATTGGGATGTGTTATCATAGAAGTACGTGCTAATGTGAATAAAAAATTATTATTTAATGTAATGGCACACATTGAAAGCAAACGATGCATTGAAATACAAAGTAGGGAGTCTTCAAAATTTTATACAATGACACACACAAGTTTAAACAATTGCATCTTAAGATCTCGGGAAGTGGTGAAAAGTGTGCATGAGAGTTTGACAAGCATACAAGAAGAGGGAAAGGTTTTCGATGTGCTAATACAAAAGGCATGGAGTTTTATTGATTATTTTTTCTTCTGAAGGATCACACACTAAAAAGCTTAGGTGCGCTAGGTACGAAATATTAGTCTATAAAGAAGTACATGTTTGAGGAAAGACTTGTCTATGAAAGCCACATGAAAAATAGACTAAAGGTGCAATTTGAAGATGAAAATGGCAAAAAGAATCATAGTGTATAGGCATGCATGATCAATACAAAGAGGGAAAAGTTTTAAAATTCTAAAAATATAATACAAAAGCTCTTCACTTAAACAAAACTTCTCTATTTAGATGCACTTGAAGGAAGATAAACCTACCTAACCAAAGGGGCTATTTTCATCTTTTTGAGTGCATTTTCCAAACTCATCTAGGATGGTGCACAAGTGTGTCAATGCAAAACCTTGTTTCAATCAAATTTTCTACTTAGGTATGAGAAGGAGATCCAAACACATCAAATTGAGAACATAAATGTAGTTTATAGGTGTGTACCTTAGAGAAGAGTATCATTTTTCCTACCACTAAAGGAATATTTTTTAACATGGGATGAAAGATTTAGACATAGTTTTGTAAAGGATTTCAATCATGAAAAAATTGCCTCTAGTGTATTGACATGGGTCAAGAGTCTAGTGCATGCCAACACAGAGAATCTCATTTGAAATAATTTTTACAATGTAGTGATGCATGAAAGAGACTAGCATGTGTCAATATAATCAACTTGGGTTCAGTCAAAAATTCCCTTTAGTGTATAGGTGCATTCTTAGATAATGACATATGTCAATATAAAGGTGGTATATTTTTGAAAAATTTAAGTCTATTGTATAGACCCAGACCAATACAAAAGAGAACATTTTTTTCATTTGGCCTAGTATTCAAGGGCACATCTAAGCTTTGGTGCACACCAATACAAAGTAATTTTTTTGTAACACATATATAGGTGCACCTAGATCTAGGGCTACTCCTATACAAAAGAGGGATGAATGACTAAATTTTCTATATTTTTTATAGGGTTAGTTGTGATCAAGGGAAAAAACTAGAATTTATCAAATTTACTAGAGTTGTTTGGCAAAAACTATATTTTTAGCCCACACTAAAAATAATTCACTCTTGATCATTTTTAGAAAGAAAAGCATATTCAAGGATTTGTTTTTTTAGCTTGTTTAGCAATCACTATTTTAGCACAAGGATCCAATGTTATGTTTAACATTTTATATTTAGAACTCAGGTATTTTTAGATCATCTACCTGATCTGCGAGAGACAAGAGGTTTTAAGGGATAACCAATTAATAAACAATCACATGATTGTAATTTTAGAATTAGTGGATGAGATAATTTATAACAAAACTTGTGTGTCATGCAAGAAGTTGTAGTTATGATAGAAGTGCAATTAGTATAAAGTGTTTATTTTCATATAATTGCTTATAAAGAATATTTTCATAGAATTGCTTGTAAAGAGTATAAATAATTTCCTTCTTGCTCTTAGAGAAAGAAAATTGATGAATGCTCATTCTTATGTCTACATATTGCTGAAATTGCTATTCATTGTAATTACTAATATAAAATTTATTATTTTTCAATCTAGAAATTATTAAGCCTATCTTATTTTTTATTATTATTGAATGATTTTGTCATATGCACTAAAGTAGATTAAATTGCTTCTACCAATCTTGTAAGTTTTTTTATTACAAATCTATTTGAAGTTGGCAACTGTGGTTTGAGAATTCCTTCATTTTTGTGCCATTATATATTTAAAACCTATTCAATCTTCATGCTCTTGAATTTTCCAACCTCTAGTTTAAGTTGAACAAGAAAACCGTCTAGTCATAGGATTTATTTTTAGTTAAAAATATAAAAAACATTTTCCTTAATTTGAAGAGCATCTTAGCATTTTTTCCTTAGGTAAATCTAAATATATATAGTTTAAAATTTAGCATAAATGTGGAATCACAAGTTTAAACACACTATAAGTTTTGTAAATTGCAAGT
Organism: Sequoiadendron giganteum; assembly: GCA_007115665.2. Lineage (NCBI taxonomy): Eukaryota > Viridiplantae > Streptophyta > Pinopsida > Cupressales > Cupressaceae > Sequoiadendron > Sequoiadendron giganteum. The sequence goes on along the minus strand of CM021107.1, from coordinate 182,902,520 downwards.
ATGTATTGTTCAATTTAATATTTTTTTTAGTTTAAAAGGGTGTCCCCTTCTAATTCAAAGAGTGATTCATCACTCATTTATTTTATATTTTCTACTGCATGAAAGGATGCGAATTAAAATGTTAACACTTGGTATAGTAAATGCATTGATGTTTTAGATGTTGACACTTGGCTTGATCTCTTAGCCTTAGAGCCACCCTCAATGGCATACATATGTATATATTTGATATTGTAAGGTGGGTTGGTTTTGGGTTATGACCTACTACAAAGGTGTTCTATATTTTGATTAAGCATGTTTTAAGAACAAGAAGCATTCTTAAACGTCCACCTAATCTCCACATATGCCATGAATAAACAATAGATAATAATTTATAACGATATACAATAGAAATTTGAATTCTCAAAATACCAGACCTCAGAGCTCGGGGTTTCAGCATCCTATTCCAAAATTGTAAGAGGATAAACTAGCAATCGCGCCTTGGTGTGCAATAGGTACGCCGAAGAGGTGTGGAAGGTCAATTAAGGAAAAATGTGGTTTATTTGTTGCATACATTTGTGTAGTAGATGAGGTCAATTGATAGGTCATTTTTAAATGATATTGTTCATTTATTATTATTATTATTATCAATTTTATTTTGTATTAACATACATATAGTTTTCTTTTTCCTAACCTATCCAAAGATCAATTAAACTATGTATTTTTGTATAAATTAATTTAAATTGATCTATATAGAAATATATTAATTATTAATTATAATAATTGCATACTTATATTTAATATTTTGTATTGTAGAATATAATATATAATAATAATAATATAATCTATATATACTATTATATATATTTATAAAAAAATATATTATATATAATTTAATCTGTGGGGCGGGGGGGCTAGCTCAATTGGCTAAAGCATCTTATTGGAGGCAAGAGGTCACGAGGTCTAGTCTCCCCCCAAACCTGTGGTATCAGAGGGCGTGTTCATTATAAAATTTAAAATGACAGATAGGTGGAAAAATATATGTTGTTCATTATAAAATTTAAAATGACAGATAGGTGGAAAAATATATGTTGATTGTCATAAATTTATATTTTAATTATTTAATTTAATATATGTTGATTGTTTATAATTTGATATATAATTATTAAAACAGACGATAAATTATGAAAAAAAATAAAATGTAAAGTAAAATAACTTTTAGGTAAACTAAGTAATTATAAAATAATTACGGTGTTATTATGCCAAAAGCATTGAAGGAATATTCCATCTTCTGTAAACTTTTTGAACCTGCATTGAAAATATACATGTTGATTGTTCATTATATAATTTAAAATATATGTTGATTGTTCATTATATAATTACATAATGAACAATAAAAAAATATATGTGCTGCATTGAGTAAATAAAAAAATATAATTTAATATATGTTGATTGTTGATATTTAACATAATTTAGTATAATATAATTAATATAATTTAAAAAATTATATTTTACTTCTATAATTTCATATAATTTATATTTATATTTTTTAATTTAATATATGTTGATTGTTCATTATATAATTACATATATGAAATTTTTACAAAAGTACATAAAAAAATATAATTTAATATATGTTGATTGTTGATAAATAACATAATTTAGTATAATATAATTAATATAATTATATTTTACTTCTATAATTTCATAAATTTATATTTTGATTATTTAATTTAATATATGTTGATTGTTTATAATTTGATATATAATTTTTAAAACAAACCATAAATTATGAAAAAATTAAAATGTAAAGTAAAAAGTGATATAAAATATTTTGGAAAAAACTATGTTGATTGTTAATTATATATAAGTATAATATCAATAGAATAAATCATAGCATAATATATAATATATATACTGTATAATAACGAATATTTAAATAATAATGTATAATATGTTATATATAAATCCAAATATAATATGTTATCTTTTTTTTTAAGATTTCAGTTATGGGCTGAGAAATAATTTAGTTATTTTTTAACAATAACCCCTGTATTCACATAAATGGGCAAGTGGATGAACAATTTGGGAAATTTAATTTGGGATAAGAAATCACCCTCTTTGGTGGACGCGATTTAATCTCATTTTGGGAGGTCGTGTTTCGAATAACTACCTGGGGCAACCGATCATTGAAGAAAATTAGTTTCAGGGGAGTGAAGAGGAAGGAGGGAAAATGTTGGAGGAGCAGTTAGAAATGTGAGGAGATGAGTTAAAGAAAAGTTGGGAATAGAGAATTGTCGTGTGGGATCTCTATATAAAGACAAGAGCTTGGCATTAGTAGCTGCAAAGTCAAGTTGAAGGATTGGCATTGTTTGCGAATCTAAGTGTTAGTTCATTCTCTTGGAAGTCAAGAATTGTGAGTTGTGAGTTGTGTGCTTCCTTATTCACTTGTTAGCTGTGTGTTTTTTGCAACATTTGTTTGAGCCTTGCTTTCTGCAGTTAGCCTGTTTATGGTCTACAAAAGGTGGTACAAGTGTAAACAAACACGCATATTTGAAGATAGCCATTAATTATTTTTATGCACACATAAAAATAATCATACAAAAAGATAATTACGATTGATTTCTTCCTTTTATAGAGCTCGAGAAAAAGCATATACTCCATTTGCAAAAGGCTTGAGTTGAAATTATATTCAGTGTCTGGAAATAGATAGGTCGAGACTCAGTAACAAGTAAGTTTGCATTATCTTGCTCTATTTCTGTAAAAAGAATAATGCATATTAATGGATTAAATATATGAAAGAGATGAATGAAGAATAGGAAAATGTATATACTAAGTTCATAACGAAAGCAAAAAATTGAGATTTAGAAAACAAATGGGCGTGTGACCTATATCGTATTTGATTACACTCTTGCAATATTGTCTTATTGGTTTAATACTGGGCCATATACACATAAGGTTGGTAAAAGTTTATTATAAAAGTTAAGGTTATGTGCATTGCAAAAATATTGAATTTCAGATGTCTAGTTTTGTCAAGCACAAACAATCAATATCCTTATTCCACAAAATTGTGACTATGTTCAAAATTTTGTTCTTTAAGAAACCTTAAATTAACATAGGCAATGCCCTTGGTTGCATCTAAAAATCCATTTTTGCTTTTAGAATCTGTCAATTCCATTCACCCTGATGGCCCATATGAGCTATTCTACCTTTCTTATGCACACCCATTGTCATCACCAATAGATTCATACTGAATAAATTATATCACTTTCTAGAGAGTACGAACCTCTACTGAACATTCATCATCAACCATCATCAATATCAAAGCATGAAAACATTGGGGATTTCAATCAACGGTGAGGATGAGTAACTGACAGGTCATTTAGAAGCTGAGTTATAATGCCATCACAATAAGGAAGAATCATTTCATCCAAAGAATGACAAATATCCACTGCCACACCTATACTAATTACACAAACTTGATATTCTTTAAAATTTTGTAAACCCATTTCAACATACTTATAGAACTTTCACAAGTACTTATCAAATTCACCTCCAGTAAGAAAAGCAAGAGCCCCTATAACCAATATGGCTTCCATGTGGGGTGTTATACTTCTGTAGGAAAATAGAGCTATCATTTGATAAACACATTATTGAATAGCATATTTAGTACCATCAGACCTATTCGCAGATAGTTGAAGATGTTGTGCAGAGATCAGACAGGGAGAAAAGGGAGGATCACCATCACAACCGCTATCATCATTATCATCACTCTTGTTGCTGGAAAGTGGAAAAGGCTATGCTGAGAGCTCAAATAAGGGAGATGGATCTCCCTCATGATCAGGCTCATGTTGGCAGATAGTTAAAGATTTTGTACTGAGAGTGAATATGAAGGATGAGGATCACCATCAGACCTGTTGGCAGATAGTTGAAGATGTTGTGCAGAGAGCAGGCATGGAGAAGGTTGAGGAGCTATTCCAACACTCCTGTTGGTGAATAGTTGAATATATGTAAAACATGTCGAGACTTATCTTTATTGAGATCCTTATCTTTATTGCAACCAATAATTGTGATCAAATGTCGAGTGGATACCCTGTAAACTAAACATTGATCATTCAAAACTTTATACTATTTAATCTTTCAAATTTAAAATACACGGGTAGCCATTGAAAGGAGTATACATCCTAAATTCATGAATAGTTGTAAATTTCATTTAAAATATATATGTTAATTAACTATGTATCACAAAGATTCAACTTTCCCTTAGTCCCATTAAGTTACTAAATGTCATAATTGGAAATGAAAAGGCAAATTTTAGTTGTTGATGAGGCCCAGGAACTAAAACCTTGCATGGATCACTCATATATTGTACAAAAGTCTTTTAGAAAATGGTACGTTAATAGGGATCTGCCTTTTAAAATAATGTTCTGGTACTTTTGTATTCAGGGCCCTCAAAACATAGAAAACAATATATTTTCCATGGCGCTACTTAACTGGAAAATGCTTTGAAATTTTATGAGCAACACCTACTTAGAAATCACATTCAAAACAAGTATCTTTTCTTTGTAGAGATTAAGTTTTTCTAATCTTCTTTGAATTTGCAATCTTGGCAGTCCCTTCACATTCAAGTTTTTCAAGATTCACAATGGAACCAAAGTAGCAAAGTGCAACACCCATACTACCCTTTTATTGGGCTCAATCTATGTAAGTACTTTTAGGAATTCATGCGATATAAATCTATGTAAGTACTTTTAGGAATTCACAATGGAACCAAAGTAGCAAAGTGCAGCACCCATACTACCCTTTTATTGGGCTCAATCTATGTAAGTACTTTTAGGAATTCATGCGATATACACCTTCATCTTTTGTTGGATTCCCCCCCTCCTCTTTTAGCAAACTATTTTCAACAATTTCTCTAAATTGCTTCAATCTCAGATGTTAAGAACGTTCTCTAAGGATAATTTTTTTCAACACTAACCAAGCTTGTCATAAAACTCTCTACAAGTGCTTCTCCTAACCAAGCAGAAATATTGGAAGATTGAAGATTAATTTAATTTTATGGTTTAGCTCTATTCATGATTATAAGTTTAATAGTAACCTTATATGACTTTGTCCCTTACATATATGGTTACATAGAGTTACTACAAAGCCATATATGTAATGGACAAAGCCATATATGATATGCTGAAAAAGATGTTTCAAATTAGGTAATATTTTTTTGTTTTATTGGATTAATTAGTTAGAGAAATTATTCCTGATTGATGATAATTCCTAATTGTACATTTATTCTTCTTTGTTGATTGTTGTAATATACAAGTTGGTATAATTTCAATTTTGAATGTATACCCTCATATATGGGGATTGAAATCAATAATGACAAAAACAATTATAAAATAAAATAGATTGCTTTTCAAATTCAAATTCATGAAAATGTAAGCTTTTTTCCTCTATACAAAAAGAATCTCAAAAAAGATAAGTTTCGGCGTGTTTTACATATATTAATAATTAATATAGGTATGCTAGTTTTTATTAAAGATTATAGTTAATAATATATATGCTATAATTTTTAATATATATCAACAAAAATAATAAAAATATCTTCTACCCATATAATTAATCCAGGTTTGTTTTATCTCTCAATCAATCTTGTTTTTTTAGTCTTTTGTAATACGACGAAAGAAATGCAAAATTTGTTTGTAAATAGACGCGCACAATTGCACTGTGGATGGCCAAGTGGGCTCCATTCTCAAGGATGCAATTGTACCGTAGTGTAATTCGTTCGATGCAGATATTTATCTCTAACTAGTCTTAGCGGATAATTAATAATCATTAGTGTAACCCTAATGGATAAAGAAATTTGGTACCGATAAACATACTCTAAAACCCTCGTCAAAACCCTAATGGATAAAGAAATTTGGTACCAATAAACATACTCTAAAACCCTCGTCAAAACCCTAATGGATAAAGAAATCTTGTACCGATAAACATACTCTAAAACCCTTGTCAAAACCCTAATGGATAAAGAAATCTAGTACCGATAAACATACTCTAAAACCCTCGTCAAAACCTTATTGCATTTTTAAACATACTCTAAAACCCTCGTCAAAACCTTATTGCATTTTTACTCTAAAACCGTCGCTGAAAGCATATTTTGAGGCTGCAGCTCGCCAAATTGGAAGAATGAAAGGTCAATACCAGCAAGGACAAGTTTGGAGGAGCGAAAACCAATAGCGACCGAGAAAGCAGTAAAAGCAGCGAAAAATAGCTGAGAAAATAGCAAAAAATGATGAATGACTGAGATTCATTTAACCCCCTTGTTGGGGTTGTTGGAGCTTTTCCACCGTGGATAGAGAAAATTTGCTCGGCACTTTCAAATAGAGAGATGCCTTCGGCGTAAATATGCTTCATAGGTCTCAAATGTCGGGAACTCAGAGTTCGGCCTTTGCGGGTAAAATGCCTAGTTTAGGGATTTCGAAGGATTTAGGGTTTGACATCTTATAAATTGTATGATAGGTTTACTTTGGAGGTTTTGAGACTTTAAGAACTTAGTTTGGACCTTGGGTTCGATATTTTCATTGAGCATATTGGGCTTTGGAGTTTGGAATAATGAAGAAAATTTGTGACATACAAAAATATAAACCAGAACTCCGAGCTTGGGATTGATAAGGTTCGGTTTTTAGCAATACTTTTCTTAGAAAGATTTGAGTAAAAAAAATTGGGGTTCAATCTCAAATCATATATTTCCGACTTGATAGTTCAAGTTGGAGACTTTCGGGTTCGACCTTTCATTATAAATGGCATTTCATGTTGGGGTCTAAAAGAAAATAAACTTCATAGATTTTTGACTTGATAGTCCAAGTTGGAGACTTTAGGCTTCAGAGTCTATAAATACTTTTGTACATGTAAGATTTCAGCTAGAAAGTCCAAATTGGCGAGGATTTGAAGTTCAAACCTTGAATCCATTTCTTTGTGTTTAGAAGTCTAAAAAATTAAGGGGCTTAAAGTTTTAGACTTTGTTGAGATTTGAAATTTGTTGGTCATCTTTCAAATTTGGTTTGAAGTCTAATGATCTTAGAGTTTAGGTCTCATCATTCAAGCAATTATTTTCATTTTAAGTACAATTTACCCTTTTAGCTCAAAAGCTTTATATGCAAGATATTTGAAGTTTTGAGACTTAAATTATTAATTTCAATGTGCAAAGTGGACTTAACTATCCAAAGACATGGATTTAAGTAACTCTAGTCATGCTTTAACACAAAAGATTGAATTTACAAGTTTCTTCACATTTGATGAACCATTCATGGTGGAACTAAACTTGCTAGGTTTTAATAAAAAAATGATCTATCAATGGAGTTGATAAGATTTGGACTGGGGTAAACACCCAAAAACTTATACAAATGACTAGATAAGAGAAAAAATCTACACAAAATTCTCAAGTCCTAATGAGATGCTAGAAACCCAAATTGCAAGAAGCAAAAAAATCAAGGAAAATGTCAATAAATTGATGAATAGCGAAATGGCAAGTCGAGCATGCATCTAGATAGGTGTTCAAATCTAAAGGTTAATGACCACAATAATTATAATATATACAAAACAAATGAGATGGCTTGTAAATAGAAATGAAAGGTCATCATAACATAAATCACCTTACATGTGCAAACATTAAATGTTCACTAGCCTTGATATTTGGGGTTTGGATCCTAACAAAATTTTCACAATAGTATGGGTATGACTTAGAGTTTGGCATTTCTAACCACATTCTACATGCTTGTAACTTTGAATGAAAAGGGACAAAGGGTAAGAGATTCGGGGTGAAAAAATAACTCACAAAAGGTAACTCGATTGACTATTGGTGATTATTCTCAACAATCCTTTTGATCTAAACCAATATGACTAAGATCATTTTGAGAGTTGAATGTGACAAGGATTTTTTAACAAGAACCTAAAGACTTAGTTAAACTAAATGATGCAAATGTCATTGGCATGATTGATTGCAACAAGGTAAATGAAAAAGAATGATAATGTGAACTCAAAGCTTAAAATGTCACATTTAAAACTTGAAGGAGAGAAAGGCCCTAATTACACATTGGCAAAAGTCACATTAATGGATAAGAAAATTTGGGATTAAATGGACCTTGTGAGTATAGTCTCAGAAAATTTGTAACTTACATAATAACAAGAAAAGTGTGACATTTAGAATAATATAGATTTTGACTCTTGTACTCAATCAAACCCAAATTTAACACTTACCAACAAATTCATGAACACCAAGGCAATTGGACTAGATCATTTTGTCATATATGTAATCACTTCTAGACCCTAACAAAGAACTTTAATGTTTGACTGTACAACATTAGATTAGGCCCAAACAATGTGCAATAGCAACATGACTTGAATTTTCTCTCCATAGATCAAAAATATGAAAGATGAATGAAAGCTAGAAATGAAAAATGAAAGAATGGTTCCCAATCTTAAAAATATAAGGGTTTATTATTGTGGCCACAACAATTCCCACTAAAACTATCAATCATTGGATCTCTAATAATATGTTCATTAAAAAGAGTGTGAACCAATCCATCATGAGTTGTTGAAGCATTCATAACATTCATATTAATGCCATGAGTTATTTGAGAAACTTATATCATCTTTATTCCTAGCAACATAATGTGAGAGAGAAGACAAATTATTCTCATGAAGTAAGCAATAGTCACTAATATCCTCATTAGATGAATATCATGAATTAATATATGTGTGCTTAAGAGTGTCCAAGGATGTATGAGAAGGACTATCAATAATGTCATTATTATACAAGAAAATATAATGAGTAACTAAGAGAGATGGAGCAATATCACATGAATCATGATCCTTATATGTATCAATATAATTTAGGGCTATCACTATTATATGTCATGCAAGGATTATATTCATCATAAATATCATGAAAAAATGAAATGAAATCCTCTAACATAGAAGGGAATTCGCTAAATAACTTTATGGAAGCTATGAAGTTAGAAACATATGATCAATGTATCTACAAAAAATTGATCACCATGATTTTGGTAAAAAGGATATAATATCCTCAAGAATCAAGGGACTGGATGTAACTTCTTGTGAAATCACATTGATATCTTGGATATAAGAGTGGTTGTTAAAAACTTATAAGGGGTTGATTGCATCCATGACTAATATTTACTGAGGAAAGCACACACATTTAAATATGAAAGAGATATGATAAATTTAGAAAATATGGATCTAAAAATAAGAAATTGAAAAATGGTAAAACCCAAGGACAAATCACTATATGGTTTTATAATATAAGGGTTCACCAAAATGTAGGGAAATAAAACACACCATATGAATATATAGTGTTTAATCAATGACAAAAAATTAATAAGAAATTATACCTAAATAAAGACATGTTTGATAACTAAAAGTGAAAGGGTTAGGAGTGGCTTAGCTATAAATCAACTTGCAAATCCCAATTCAAATCAAGCTCACCAAATGTTAGGAAAAAAATTACACCCTATGAATATGCAGTGTCTAATTATTGATAAACAATCAATGAATACTCAAAATTAAATAAAGATTTATGATTGGTAACTAAAAGTGAAATGTTGAGGAGTGTCTTAGCCATTTCAATTCACATTTAAAAAAAAAAATTGGTTTGTTGATATGTAGTGATTAATCTAGATTTTTTTTTTGATGTTGGAATGGTGATTAAAAGTAGGTACAAATTGATAGTGAAGTTTTTGGCATCCTTTATAGATTTACATATTTATTTGGGTCCTCTTCTAATTAGTTCCTCACAGTGTAGTCACATATTGGTGGTTTGGTTCCTTTCTTTGATCTCCTACTCTTTATACCGATGTGCTTGGCTATCTGAAGATGATTGTTATTGAGAAAAAACTAAATGAGAAGATTTTTATAGTGTGTAGAATGAAAGTATAAAACGTCCTTGGTGAATAGACAATTATGTTGTTGATGAACAAGATAAAATTCATTCCAATCATAAATTCAAGATACCTAAATGATATTGGTAGTGTAATATATGTTTATGAAATTGTTGATAAAATCTCTCAGTCTCTATGCAATCTATAGAAAATAAAATTTAATGATCCAATCATGAACCGATGTCCTAGGTTTTGTCATTAAATAGAAGGTCCTTGGCACTCAATTCGAAGTGTTTCAACACGTAATTCAACAAGTAATTATTGTGTTCTCCAAAATGGTTAACTCAAGATAGGAAGAAATTTACTTTCAATTAGAAGGGCTAGGTCATGTAGGTAGTCTTGTTTAAAAGAAAAATCCACTCATATAGTTAGCTTATGGTGGTAGAAACCTAAAAATATAGAATTTTTGTATTGTACATCAATAAATTAATAAAAAACAAAGGATATATGTTGAAGATTAAGGTAATCTTGTGCACAAAACAAGAAAAATAAGCATAAGGATTGTGTTTATAAAAATACCAAAAGTGATTGTAAAACAATAGGGTAAAAGGAAATGCATGTAATCTTATCCCCTACAAATATGTAATTTATAGTCTTACAAATAGTAGCGTTTATGATTGGAACTTGTATTTTGTATGACATGCATTCTATTTCTAAATATGGATTAGAAAGGGTCAATTTGATGTAGATTGAATGGCGCAGGTTTACTAATTTGAGCATGATTTGGGTTCAAGTTCTTGAGTTTTATGAATCATATTTATAAGCCATACAATTGAAACTAAGCTCTATTAACTTATTTGTTTATCATGTAATATTTATTATTTTAGGATTATTTCTAAAACATATTCTTGTAAAAGAATAAAATCATTTTTACATAAATTTGGGATAATTAAATAAAAAACAAACAATAATCACACAGTTAACCTATATATAAAATTTAGGTTGGAATTTGATAATACAATAAATGAATATTTATAAATTTAAGTAAACAAAAAAAGATGTGATTCAATTTCCTTCCACACCTAAGAAAGTTGAATTGAGGCCCATGGATAGACAAGAAGTTGAGGAGAGCTCTGAATCTTCAAAAGAGGAGGAAGAACCTCCAACTCAGCTTGTTCATAGTTTTACAAGGCATAGATAACCACCTAAAAGGTATTCACCTGATGATTGGAGATGCATTTTTTCTTTGAATACTAATGTGGATGAGCCCAGATTGGTAGAAGAGGCATTAGGTATGAATGATGCAGAATCTTGGAAGATTGATATGGATGAAGAAATTGTAGCTTTAAAAAAGAATGATATATGGGATCTTGTACCATTGCTTGAAGGATGAAAACCTGTTGGTTGCAAATGGGTGTTTAAGAAAAAAATTAGTTCAGATGGAGGTATTGAGAAGTACAAAGTAAGGTTGGTTGCAAAAGGTTAATCTCAAGTTGAGGGTGTTGATTATGGTGAGATATTTTCTCCTGTTGCAAAAATGACATCCATTAGATTTTTTCTTTCTATTGTTGTTGCTTATGATTTAGAGGTTGAGCAAATGGATGTGAAAATTAATTTCCTTCATGGTAACTTACAGGAAGATACTTATATGTCACAACCAGAGCACTACATGGTGAAAGATAAAAGTAATTTGGTTTGCAAATTGAAGAAATCTTGGTATGGCCTAAAATAGAGTCCTAGGATGTGGTACTAGAAATTTGATACATATGTGTTGAGTTTGGGATTTGAGCATTCTAAATCAGATCATTGTGTTTATTATAAAATTGATGGTGATCATTTCTTGTTTGTTGCATTATATGTTGATGATATGTAATTTATTGGTAGAGGGAAAGGTATGATTTAAAAACTAAAATCTCAACTTTCTACTAAATTTGAAATGAAAGACCTTGGTGCAGCTAAACACATTCTTGGGATGAAAATTAAAAGAGATAGACTAAACAGAAAGCTATGGATTGGCCAAAGTAAGTATTTCAATTCAATTTTATAGAGGTTTGATATGCAGGATTGTAGACCATTATATGTTCCTGGAACAGCTGGAACAAAGTTATGTATTTCAGATTGTCCAACATCTCCATCAGATATGGAAGACATGAGCAGAGTGCCTTACTAGAGTCCAGTTGGAAGTTTGATGTATGTTATGGTTTGTACTAGAACATACATTTCCCAAGAAATGAGAGTTCTTTCCATATATATGTCTAATATTGGTAGAGTTCATTGGGATGCAGTTAAAATAGTCTTTAGACATTTGTGTGGTACCTCAGTTTATTCCTTGTGTTATCATAGTAATATGATTGAAGATGATATTTCCTTTGATATTCATGGTTATGTGGATTTAGACTGGGCAGGTGATGTTGATAGCGGACAATCCACTAGTGCTTATGTGTTTACTTTATTTGGTGGTGTGATTAGTTGGATGAGTAAGCGACAAGTTGTGGTTGCTTTGTCCACTACTAAAGGAGAGTATATGGCAGATACTCATGCTTGTAAAGAATCCATTTGGCTTAAGAGACTGTGTTAAGATATTAGAATAAAACAAAGTGCAGTGACAATTTATTATGACAGTTAGAGTGCAATATGTCTAGCCAAGAACCTGGCATTTCATGCTAGGACCAAGCACATTGATGTACAATATCATTTTGTTAGAGATATGGTCAAAGATAACAGGGTGAAGCTGGTTAAGGTAGAAACTTTGATGAATGTTGTTGATTCTTTAACTAAACCTACATGAACACATAAAATTCCACATGGTGTTCAAACTCAATGGGCCTTTTGGCCCCCAATAATGAAGAGATGATGTTTATACACCCTCTTGTTGCATTTGCAAAGTGTTCGACAAGTGGGAGATTTGTTGGGAAAATGTGTCTCAACCTTGCAATTACATAAGTTACTGTTGATACATAAGGTATTGTTCACCCGATGACGATAAGAAATGCAGGGGGTCTCTCGTCGCGAGGGGTCTGGGGGAAGTGCGCCCCGACGGGGGCTTGGGGGCAATGCCCTCAAAAGGAAATTTTATTTATATTTTATTATTGTAAATCTGAATTGTTCATCATTATGTCTCATATCTAATGGTCGATATTTTATTAGCTTGACTTACCTTAGAAGGAAACTCTATTTTATGAGGGCATTGTTTACAACTCTGTATTGTGATGTATTCTGAGAATCTGATAGTGATCATGTTTCCTCTGGATCTCTTGTTGGTGATACTCCTGTGAGAAGCTTTCTCTATAAGTATATTGTAATCTTAGTGATTTCTGAATAATATATTGGGTAGCTTTTGGAGTGTGGGGGTTTTCTCCCAAAAAGGTTTTCCCCATGTAAATCACTGTGTTGTGGTATGTGTGATATTTGTGTTTATTTTTGTTTAATTTTATGTAAGTGTTAAAGATTTGTAAAATTTTTGCATTATTCTCCTCTCAAGATTAGTGTAGCAAGTTGTTCCTCTATCTTAGCTTCCTTACAAGTGACACTATGACTACGAAAATGCTTAGGATGGATATGCAACCTTGAACCCTAAAGGAGGATGCTAAGCAAAATATGATGGACTAAAGTGACAATGTTAAATTTCAAGACCTCAAAGAGATAGACCAAGATGATGATAATGATAGTTTGACCAAAGGTGAACCTAAACTAGACACATGAGTTGTAGGCCCAACCTAGAGATAAAATTGACAAGAGGTGTGATAAGGTCAAGACACCTAGAAATGAGACTAATGGGCTACCCAATCTAGTATGATAAGCTTCATAATCTTAAAACTCAAGGATGATGTTGGAATGATGCTAGGATTTAATGGATGCAAACTAGGACTATGCAAGGTGACTTAAGATGGAAGATGAAATGCTATAGATAGACTAACTAAACCTAACAAGTATTTGATCTGAGTGCACAATTATAGATTGTAAGGAAACTGAAAGTTGAATACACAGCTATTTCCCCAAAAAAATCAATCTTAACAATTGAGATGTTCCAAGACATAGATGTGGTGCAAAAGGCCAACCAATTACGGTGCACAAAAAAATGCAGGCCTTTGGTTTTCTAGGTTTTTTGATGATTGTGGTGTATTTTTTGTCAATTGTGGTGTTCTATCTTGACAATTGTGGTGTATAGTCTCTTGGCCCTAATTTTATGTTTTCTATGTCTTTTTCTATTTTGTCAAGTTTGAATTTGATCATTAGAACACAACAAACACTTGGCAAATAGATTTGGCTGATTTTGACTCTTGGACTTCTTGGTAATCAAGTATTTTTGCAAGTTTTCTTACACAAAACTCGCTTGGCCTCACAAGCAATGAAGAAAAGCATAACTTAAGGTGAAAGAGGGTTTATCTACCAATGTGGGCGTACCTCACCTTTTTAGGGGTGATTTTAAATCTTCATCCAAGGAGTAGGTGAATAGGGTCTACCAAGATCATGGACCACCTTGTTACCCCTGGCCTTGAAAGAGTGTAAACTCTTGCAAGATACCTTACACCTGAGCCATGGACAAATGTGGTATGTAGCTTTAGGGGTTGATCTGCATGCCTTACACCACACTAATAGACGACCAAACAAGTCTTGGTCTCTAAAAACAAGAAGTTTATAATGACTCAGTGAACACTATTGGTACAACGTCAAACGTGAGACACTAAAGCCTCTATTCAAGGGATTGGGGCCTATACATCTACTAACAGCCTTCACACGTGTGGTGTACTTCATTAGATAAGTGCTACTTACTTTCGTTTTCACACCCTTTGATATAGGCCCCCGAAAAAAATGTGCTTTGGGTCATTCCCAATGAGTTCTCTATTAGGATGTGTCTCAAAGGCAGTCCCACTAAAGGATTGTTATGTGTTTCTCTTGCACCCAAGATCACATGAAGCGCAAGGGGAGAGGATACACACACAACACTCTTGGGATTAACATAATGTGCAAAAGCACCAAACACGAAAGACACTTGTTCTTTTTAAGCACCAATTCCAAATGTTTCTACTTTAATTTAATCGCACACAATGGAACCCTGCAAGAAATTGGATTAGTAGTTTGGATAGCAATGCCTTCTCCCAATGATTTCCACAAGTTGTAGATCAGATATTAGTAAGACAAAAAACCTTTGCCTTAATGAATGCAAAAAATAAAAAATGAAAATCTCAAGTTTATACCCTCTATTTTCTATGGCAGTTAGTTGCGGTGCATAGAGGCTTAGATGTGTCACACAGGCGCGATGCAGAAACAAATGATTGTGGCAAAAAAATGTCAACTGCAACGAAGGAAATGTTGATTACGGTGAAGGAAATGTTGACTGCGATGCTTGGATAAATGATTGTGGCATTTTGTCAAATGATTACGACACAAAAACCCTAGGATGCAAAAACACATAGATCTAATAAAAAGCAACAAAACTAATGATAGATATGATTTTAGTAGGTTGTTAGGGTGTTAGAACAATGAGTTGTAACCCAAAAAATGCCTTAAAACTACAATAATTGAATAATTCAAGCTTTTGATCAATAATAGTCAGATGCAACATTTTGGCTAATGATTGCAACTCTCTGTTTAAACGATTATGACACATCATACAATGATTATGGTATTTTAAACCTCGATTGCATCGTTCTGCAAATCAATTGCAACAGACTCTTGAAAATCAATTTTTTGCTAAAATTTTAACAATTTCATTAGTTCACGTCAGGTTCACCAAATGTAGATAGGGTTTCAAATTCAAGGAATAAGCATGAATCAATAATAGCAACCACAACTATCTATTTCAAGCAATAATGACCCTAATCTAGCAATGAAGTACAAATGAACATAGAAATCCAATAATAAAGCAATAAACCTCAATCTCTATGCCATAGTTGAATCACCTCCATTGATCTTCTCCATTTTGTTTTATTTGTTCTCAGAAATGTAGTATGCAATATACTCAATGAGCTTGATTTTGACAATTGATAACTTGATCTCTTGATAGAAAAACTTCAAAGATTGTGGTTGTAAGGTTGAAATAAAAAAATGACTTGCTTTAATAGAAATCTCAATTCAAATAAAGGGCCAAGATTAGATGATGAGGTATGGTGATCAATGGACAAGGTTAATTGAGACAAGGATAGGGATGCATGGACCAAAACTTGAGAAAGTAGTTGAGATTTAGGGCTTGGCTAGGAAAAGGATAAATTAAATAATAAAAACATTATTTAATTTAGGGAAGGGTGAGATGAATAATTAAATAATAAAAATAGTATTTAATTATAAAAGAAGGGGTGGAATGATAAATATTAAATAATTATTTAATGTAGACACTGAAAAATGTTCCCTTCTATTGTGAGTTCTCTTGGAGACTTGCTATCTTTCGGGATCTATGACCCCTAGCTTTCTTATATTGTTAGATTAATTTTTTTAGATTTGTTATTCTTTTCCAACTTAGAAGTTTAAAAATAAATTTCTTTTTTCAAATGAGGATATTGGTTACGATTTCTCTAACTAAAAAAGTGGATGTACTTTCCTCTATTCATTTTTAGATTTAGGCAGAAGGAAATTAGTTGGCATCGAGATTTCAACACTTGTAGGACTTTCTCAATGCATATTATAAATAGGGTGGCACTAGATGGTCTTGCTCACATCATGAATCAAACTATTTCTAGACTCCAAGTAAGCCATTGTCATGAATTCACCTTCTACCATGAATCCACCACTTATTCTCAAAATGGTTGGGATGTTTTGGTCCCCTTAATACTATAGGATCAATTGACATCTCATAATAGATGAGTGACTCCAAATATATAAAATAATCATATTAAATATATAATTCCAAAATTTTAAAATCCTCATCAATTACCACTTAAAACTATAGCGTTTACTTAACTGATAATAATTAATCTTTCCTTATTAATATAAACTATTTATAATCATATATTTTTAAACAATGAATATTATAAGTTTTGTAAAGCCATTCTTAAACTTTTGTTATATTTGATCTAAAGTATTAACTAGCACTTGCATCGCAAGGAGGTGCAAGGGTTACATCAATAGAAAATTATACATAAGTTAATATGTTAGATAGTACAATTTTATATGTGCATAAAAGATACATTAATTTAATTTACAATATCTTGACTTAAGTTCGATGATTTGTCTTCAAACTATTATTTCACTAAGTGAATTTTGCTTCATACTTTAATAGTTTGTTTGTTTTGATTAACGTAATAATAAACTTACCTACTAAAAAATACATGATACATTTGAATGACTTGTAATGCCCTCCACTCAAATTTGTAAAATCTAAATAACAAGATTGTGATGGAAAAGTTTATAAAATACATTTGAATGCTATCTATATTTACAAATCACTAAAAAAAGCATTCGAAACTTACCCATACTAATAGCCCAAAATTTATCTATCAAAAAAATTTCACGAAAATAATATATTTGAAAAAAAAAAAACTACAATATAACATACAATCTCTAAAAGAGTGTTATTGATTGTACATACCAAGCGATTACAATTTAGAAAGAAGGAAAATTAAGCTCCCTGAGCATGTTGTTAAGGGTGTCGGAGACAAGAGCTGGCAACCTATCAGTGAAAAGTTTCACTGTGTCCTTCCTCGTCATTGTTTCTATCACAAATTTGATCACCCAACTTGTTTGCTGGCACACAGTCCAATGTTGGCCACACCCAATTCAATTTTAATCACCCCGTCGAATTTTGGTCACACCGGCCACCTCAAATTTGACCACGACGAACTGAATAATAATGAAAGAGTTCGTTCCAGGCCTTCTGAAAGGCAGAGAACTTCTAAGCACCAAGATATATGCATAAGCCAGTAAGCATTGAATCCGCTAACGTACACTGCCCTTCCTCCTACACTAAAATGCCCATCTCTCGTACACTGCCCTTCGTCGTACAATTCCCTTCTAGTCGATATGAAGTTCTAGAAAGTTTCGCTATCTCCATCCTTATCACCGACTTTTATTTTATGTTCCACAATGTTCGTAAGATGCAGATTCCATGCTTAATTCACATAAAATATTCAAACTTATCCACTCTCCCGTCATACATGGGAGCCATGATAGCCTAGTATAACTGCTACACACATTAAAATGGAGAAAAACTTGTCTGGTAGCGATCGGACTTATCCTGTTTGTATTCTTCGAGCCGATCGTATCTGGTCTTCAATCGAAATGCATATATTTGCAACGAATGCCAACTTATAGCATCAAGCTGGATCGAACAGATTCCTCTCTTGCTCTCTCTCACTCTTTCTAGATAAGCAGACTTCATGGGTAAGGGAGGCAAGTCTGAGACGGAGGGTCAAAATGGAGAAGAAGTTACAGAGAATATGGCTGCATGGCTGTGTGCGATCAATACTCTCCGCATACAGCCCTTTAAACTTCCTCCCCTTGGTAATTGAATTCTGAGGTTTCCCTTTGTGAAAAGATCCGAAATTTTCTGCAATTCTTGGTAATTAATGCCATATATTTTGGGCGTGTTTTTGCAGGTCCTCATGATGTAAGAGTGCGCATGAAGGCTGTGGGTATCTGTGGCAGTGATGTACACTTTCTCAAGGTCGGTATTTTTTTAGTACCCATCAACTTTAAATGAGTTTATTCTGAATAGATTCCTGTTTCTTTAGCACCCATCACAATATTGAATTCATCGATATTATTCATGGGTTTATATATTTGTAGCAGTCATCAAATATTGATTGCATTGTGGTGGTCTCATACTGTATCATCAGTTATAATTCATTTCATTTTCAGTGGAGTTTGTGCATCTGGAGAGTGCAAGTTAAATTGTCAGACTTTTGTTTTAAGATAACACAGACTGCATGATTGAGAGATTTCAATAGTGAAAAGCAAAGAAAAAGAAGTGAGGATTTTATTTATTGAATTTTTTATTGTGATCAGTTATATCCTTCCTTTCCTACATAAGCGTAAACGAAAAGCTCTGGGATGGTCTATTTTCGGATAAGAAAGAATCTTAAGAGATTTTTCTTTTCAACGCTAATGGTCTTGTTTAGTTTATGATTACGATCAAGTCCAAGAATGAAATTGTTTGAATAGCCGGTTGTTGAAGTATTTTTTGGCAGCTTATCTGCCTAGGTCAAGTCCAAGAATGAACGAGTTTTAGTAACTGGTTATTGAAGTAGTTTTATTCAGCTTAGCTGCCCGGATCGAGTCCAAGAATGAACTAGATTTAATAGCTGGTTATTGAAGTATTTTTTTTCAGCTTACATGTCCTCTATCTCAAGGCTATCTGTGCTCATATTTGGATGTTCTAAACATATTTGATATAAATTCTCACTTGTTTATCAGCATCTACCATCAAATCAGATTGCTTGCAGAAGGATTTTTTTGTTGTTTATGACTACTATGTGGTCTATTTTTGCCTTTTTAATCAACATAATAGTTTACAAATATTAATAGTAAAACGAAATACTCATTTGGTTGCAGCATTTCCAGTTGGCTGGCTACATTGTGAAAGAACCCATGGTGATCGGGCATGAATGTGCAGGAGTTATTGAAGAAGTGGGCAGTGAAGTGAAACATCTGGTTGCTGGTGATCGAGTTGCTCTGGAGCCTGGAATTTCATGCTGGCGATGCAATTACTGCAGAGAGGGTTCTTACAATTTGTGTCCAGACATGAAGTTCTTTGCAACACCTCCAGTGCATGGTTCCTTGGCCAATCAGGTTTATTTATTCCCCGCTTTCCTTTCAATTTCTTGTCTCTCGATTAGAAGTTTACATAACCTAGTTTTATGGCTGCATTGCTTCTTTCCTTTTGGGTAAATACTAAATAGATCACAAGTTATATGAGAGATTCTTATTGTGTAGATCAGAAATAAAATCATTGGAGCAAGATAAATTGAAGTAACCTCATACAGGTGAAAATATACAACTGTTGTACCCTTGTTCATACTCGTATGATTGTATGGCTTCTTTGGTTTCGGGTATATAGATCCCAAGTTATTTCAGAGTCTAATTGTGTAGATCAGAAGTAAAATCACTGGAGCAGCATAAGTTAAAAGTAATTCCATGCCTAATTAATAAATTATGCAGTTGTTGTACCTTGATTCATATTTTGTGGACTTTAGGTAACATCTTCAGCTTTGATAGAATTTTTGCAATGGCAAAAAATTTGATCTTGTATTCTGACATGTAATTATTGTTTGTATTTGCCATTGTAATCTGATATTACAGCCAAAGTACCATTTTTCTTTAAGTGGAATAGGTAGAAGGTACTTTTCAGGGGCATGGTGAACATACATAGGAATTTTCCAGTACTTAGGAGTTATCCAGCACCAAGATGTTCTTTCCTTAATACTTTAGTGATTCTAACTAAAATGATCAACTAGATGAGCATGACAGCAGTAAACAATGACGATTATGGAACTAAACTGCTTAAGCAATTTGATGAAAGCATTTTGCTACTGTAAACTAGATTTATTATAAGAGATTTGATTATAGTAAATTTTATCTATGATTTGTTAATGAGGTATGTTACTTTACATAAATACATATTGCAGCCTTATAATAATCTTTGGCCAAGGGGTTTTACATGTTGTTGATTAGAATTTTATATAACAATTGATCACCATTATATGCGAGTAACAGTCAGCAGAGACAATTTTAATCTATAGATCAATGTAATTAGATTTCTACAATCTATATGAAATTAGTTTTACTGTTTCTGGATTCGATTGTGTTCCAATTTTTTCATCAACATTTCGGATCACACTCAGTGATCCATCATCAGGATAGAGAGTTGAAGAGGATGAGAAAATATTGCTGTAATAAACCCAAAACATTTCACAGGAAAATATTGATTGTGTTCCAATATTTTTTTATCCTCTTCAACTCTCTATCCTGATGATGCATCACTGAGTGTGATCCGAAGCGTTGATGAAAAAATTGAAACACAATCAAATACAGAAGCAGCAAAACTAACTTTAATAAAATTGATAATCCAGTCTGCTCTAATATCTTAACTCTCAAGAGCTATCTTAAACTAACAATCAAACACATTCAAAAGAAATTGTACATTGTTATACATCCCTTCATGCACATTCTATTTTTCTAACACAAAATTCTTGTACCAGATATCCATAAACTCGTTTTAGCTTAAGGTTAATAAAATGGTCAAAAGTACCTTTTAGACTACTTTTTGTCACAACTATAGCTATCTACTTTCGCTAACTATGGCTGTAATAAGCCCAAAACGTTTCACAGGAAAATATTGCTTGAATAAAGCACGAGACTGCTATCCATCAGATAAGAACAAAGGATACTAGTGATAATATCTACATGCACATCAACGCGCTTCTAGTTTGCATGATACTGAGATAGGATTTGTTTTGGCTGTTTCATTTCCTTGAAAGATTGGATGCTCTTATCATTTAAAAATTAAGAGATAAAGTTCACTTTAATTGAGAACAATTGAGGGCAGTACAATAAAATAAATTAAGAATATAATAGTATGCAAAGGCTAGCTTAGGGTAAAGTTTTATTTGAAGGAGCTTTATCATTAGGAGTGTGTCAAGTCTAGGAGATGACTTCCTTCTATCTCTATAGATGAAGACGTAAAACGGAATAATTCATTGCCTATAAAAATTGGTATGTATTCTGAATATCAAAGACTTGTTATCTTCACAAATTAGAAACGATTCACTTCCAAAGAGCCATATCTTCCAAGCATTGGCTGTTTTATATACTAATGGTAGCAGAAAAGGGTTGGTTTCATGTTGTTTCTAAATTCAAGATTTCTGTTTGGTGTATAGCTATGTTTTACTTGAAATATTCTTTAGATCATATTTCTTTTCATAGAATTTCCAGATTTCTATTTTGTTTTATTTCAATGGTCTAGTTAAATCACTGTTCAGAAATATTACAAGTAAACTACTTTAAACTGAATTGTCAAGCTCATTAGTTGAAATGTCATTTGCCTCTAGGAGTCTAGAGTTGTGGGAGTTAGGGTATAGCCACTGAAGTCTGTACTCTGAAATATGAACTTGGGTTTCCTGTGGCAAATTGCTTCCAACTTCACAGACCTATAGAGAGTACTAACTGTACAATAGTTCAGGCCAATACTCGCTTTGTTGCAGTCATTTGGCATGATGCTGATTTACAGTAACTACAAAGTGACCACGAATAGGGATGTTTTCAGAGTACTATAACCTAAAATCAAGAGTCATAAGGAAAGAAATGGGAGAAATTTGGTAAGTAGCATGGAAATTAAAACACTACTTATGAGGGTGCCTATCTAATTTAGCTGTCAATGTTATGAAATTACATGTACAAGACTTTGGATTTATGGGCTAGTGATCAGTAGATACTTTGAATAGATACAAGCACATGGATGTTTTGCCAGTGAATCAATTGGGGTCAAGGATATTTTTCTATTATTCTATTCAGATGTGATTTGCTAGGTTGTTACAGACTCTTGTTATAAATAATTGTGGAATCATTCATCAATTTGAATTTTGTAGAATGGCTTGTTTAGGGAGGAATGATTTTTCCTTACTGTTGATGTTTTCAACCATGATTCTTCATGATGATACCAGGATAATGTACGATAGCTTGTGTGGTGAAAGTGAGATTCTCCTCACTGTTTGTTTTCAACCATAATCTTTCATAATGATAGAAGTCAAGGATGTTTCTCCATGTAGATATCGGTATTAATAAAGTAGATTTTCACATGATTGAATTCAAATTAGAACGTGCTCCAATTAGATGATTAGGCTGTGAAATGATGCTGCCACAAGACCCCCAGTCAGTGCCTACAGTTTTTTTCAGCCCAACCTCTGATCGTTGAACCTTGACCTGACATAAAAACTTGGTTATGACTAGTACATCTGAATAACTTGGTAAGATAAAATATAATTTCATGTAATTCCTCAAAATCTTACTTGTTGACTTGAACAATCCACTATCTGAATATCCTAACTTGGAAATCAAAATAAAATAATGCTTTTTTTCTGAGAACTTATGGACTTTAAAATTAATTATAGGAACCTTATAAATCTTACTACATTATTGCTTAATCTGTATTCTAGCACACTTGGGTCTCTCAAATAAGGAGGGTCTAACTGGTTATTGAAATCTAATAGCCTGATGAAAACAGTTTTTAATATTTACGTTCTTTTCTTGCATGCATGATCTTGGTCACACGGGATAAATAAATTGTCTTGTTTCGCATTGCAGGTTGTACATCCTGCAAATTTGTGTTTCAAGTTGCCAGAAAACCTGAGTCTAGAGGAAGGTGCAATGTGTGAGCCATTGAGTGTTGGAGTTCATGGTTGTCGCCGTGCTTCTGTAGGTGCTAAAACCAACATTTTGATTATGGGGGCTGGTCCTATTGGCCTTGTTACAATGTTATCTGCACGTGCTTTTGGAGCACCGCGTATAATTATTGTTGATGTAGATGAACAACGTTTATCTATGGCTAAAACATTGGGAGCTGATGGCTCCGTGCTTGTCTCCATGAAATCTGAGGTATAAGTTCTCGAGGATTCTTTCCAGTTTTCATCTTTGGCAGCGGCCTGTATGGTAGCTTAATCTTGTCACTAACTAGCTGGTTGTTTTCTAGGATATAGAAGAAGAAGTGACTCAAATACAAAATCTAATGGGAGGAAACATACATGTAACGTTTGATTGTGCTGGTTTTGAAAAAACCATGTCCACAGCTCTAAAGGCTACTTGTTCAGGTGGCAAGGTATGCCTTATTGGAATGGGTCATAATGAAATGACTGTACCACTCACTCCAGCTGCTGCAAGGTATTGTCTTCCTAACACTAAATTCCACAGGTCTGACTGATTGTTTCATTTACAATCACTAGCAAGTGCTTCTGTTAGCTCTGGCACTCTCCAAAAAAATTGTTTAAATTTTGTGTCATTCTTATTCTTGTTGCAGGGAAGTATATGTGTTTTACTGATTGTTTCATTTAGAATCACTAGCAATTTTTTCTGTTAGCTCTAGCATTCACCAAATGATGTGTTTAGGTTAAGGTTTTGTGTTATTCTTATTCTTGTTGCAGGGAAGTAGATGTTGTTGGTGTCTTCCGCTACAAAAACACATGGCCTCTGTGTCTTGAACTTTTGAGTACTGGAAAGGTGAATGTGAAACCTTCGATCACCCATCGGTTTGGCTTTTCGCAGAAGGAAGTGGAGGAAGCCTTTGAAATTAGTGCTGGTGGGGGAAATGCAATCAAAGTCATGTTTAATCTTTGAGAAAAATATGTTACAGAGGTCTCCTGGATGCAAATGTCTATGTAGTGACTGTCTAGTTCCGTTTCAGTAAACTTGTATATAATATCAATAGAAAAGGGTGTAAAAAAGAAACATTTATATGGTACTCACTCCAGTTTGTACAGTACCGAGTATTGAAGTTGAAGCATGGTCCATTAATGTTTCTCATGCTGCATTGCGATTGAAACAATGATACCATGTTTTAGATGAATATTATTGACCTAAATCTGTCTTTAGGTTTCTATCAAACATTTAGGATTTTGACTGGGATGAGGTGTTGGTATCTACCTACCATGACAATTTGTTCTGGCATAAACATAGCTTGATCCAGGGGGCAAGCAATGGAACCCATCACTTCTTGATTAGGGAATATTCATCCTATATGACTGTTATACAGTTCACAGATTCAAAAAGTTAGACTCGATAGGATGATTATTTGACAAATTGCTATGGTTGTGAAATATATTCCTCTACTGCTATAGGCATTTTCTGTGGACAGCTATACAAGATTGTAATGTTTCCTTTGGCTTCCATTTATCAATTGTTAACTTAATGGTGTGCATTCTGAAGGATTAGGCAGAGATAATACACAGTAAAAATAATTTTAATTTTATATTACACATTCAACACACAGAACAGCCATAAAATTCTTTGCTGCTTCAGAGCAATTTCATGTTAAACTTCTGTCACCCAAAAATTACAAACACGCTATCTTATAAATGTTTTCAGCCAAGTCAAAATTAATACAATTAATGGCAATTACGATTGCCCGCAAAAACTTGTCCAAGTCATAATAAAGACAGTCCTATCGGATTGACGAAAACGTCTTTTAATGCCAACGCAGAGTCCACTAACTACAGCCGTCAGAAACCAAACAACGGCGGTAAAGAAACCAAACAACCGCGTTACTGCCGAAGAGATTGAAGAAGCCGCGGTGGTCGCGGTAACCACCCAGACAACCAAGAAACGGTCCATCGCAGTACCGTGACAGTTTAGAAAGAGACCGCGGTGGTTGCGGTAACCATCCACACACAATCAACGGACAAGGAACGAAGGGCACCGTGTTACCACGGACGGTTAGTGATTAGACCGCGGTAGAATGGTAACGGTTTGAGCGGACAGAAGAGAGAGCGATGATTGTCACCGCAGTACCGCACGCGGTTGGAAGGGTAACCGCAGGAGTGTGGTAACAACTGCCTGGCAGTTAACCACATTGCCGTAGGCATCATGCGGTTAGACCGTGGTAGCGAGGTAAGAGTTGAAGACTGCCACCATGCAACCGCCGAACGTGAACAGGATGACCGCGGTAATGCGGTTGACTGTGGGAGACACAACCATGTGACTGCGGAGAGGAGAGAGAGGGGGCGCGGTAACCTGGTAGACGTCACCAGACCGTGAGAAGATGAATCAAAGGGCGCGGGGGCACGGTAAAGGCAGGAGACTGGCGCGGAAGTGGAGTGAAACTCCAACACATTCACCAGAACTCATTGATGTAATGTATGGCGTCTATATGTTTCTCTAATCAATATTGGATGTTTAGATCATAAAGTGTGGTATGGGCTTTGCTTAGCAATAAGCTGTCGCATTCCCATCGAGATGACCATTTCCTGTAGACATCGAGTGGTCAACGAAATAAATAATGAACAGAAAGGGCTAGGAAAAGGGGACAAGGAGAAGGAAGGCATTTATTAAAGGAGACAAATATCCTTAAAGAGAGGGGGCGCAGGATTGATGAGGAGGCCATGCCATTAATAAGGTATGGCGCCCCTCTTCTGAAAAAAAAAAAAAAGAAGACTTCAGGTCGTCTGGAGAGAAACGAGGCCAGTTTGTTATTAAACCTTCGCGACTCCCTTGTCTGTGGAGATATTCATGTGATATTTTGGAGGAAGACACGAGCAGAGTGAGGAGAAGAAAGGCGGTGAGAGAGAAAAAGGAGAAGTCGAAGGGTGAGAAGAAGGCGTAGGAGGAAGTCATTGCAACTGTCCTGGCAGAGATATATGCAGAAATATGGAGCAGAGAGAAGTCACGTCCAGACTGGACGAAATCCCTAAAGGAAACGTAATCTCATGGAATGCAAAGATTGCAAGATATGCACCAAATGGATCCGTGGGAAACGCTTTAGAAACTTTCAAGTAGATGCAATTGGCAGGTGTTAAAAGCCACATTCCAGAACCATAGCCAACATTATCCTTGCTTGCGCCAGGAGGAAAGCCTTGAATAGGCTAAGAACATCCATCAAAGTCAAGGAAGATAGATACGTGTAGGAGAAAAAGGCAGAGAGAAGGTGTGAACAAAGGAGACCTGTTGAGATGGCTTGTAGAGGCGTTTTGGCAAAGAAAGAGGAAATATCGTGCAAGGAGGAAGGACGTTTGAGGCTAAGGCGTGGATTTTAGTAGACGATATAAGCGGAATCGACCTAAATAACCATGTGAAGTGTGGTGGCAGCAGAGATTATAGGGAAAAGAGGAAATCTCATAGAAATGGGAGAACACATTGAATCATTCATTAAATATAAAGACCAATTCAGAGTAAGGGATGGGAAGGGAAGGACAAGAGATTAGGGGCAGGAAGCAAACGTGAGGAGGAGAAATGAGAGCTCGGATTCACGCACACCAGTTAGGCTAAGGTCCCACATATGGGGACTTCCTAAACAAATTGAGTGGGTGTATTGAGATTTTTTTGGAATATTTTGAAGTTGGTGGTCCCATGAATTTAGTAGTGCAGATTAGCTTAAAAATTTAAGCTCCGAAATTTAGGGGGGATTGGTCTTATGAAGATGGGATGAAATTCTATGAATAAAAAATTAATAAATAAACATCATTTCCCTCTATTTTCTACTTGAATCTAAATTTCTAATGTGATAAGTGGCAGAAAAAATTTCCAAGTTGGTGGGGCAATTTCTAGCCCCACCCCAATTTCACCCACTGAAATTTTCAGTCCTAAAAGGTAAGGGCTGCTATTTTTCATGAATAGATTCAATCTTGTACCATATATTTATTCCCCATGAGACCTCCTACTCCATGAAAATAGATGCTCAAGCTCCCACATGGGACCTTAAGGCTTTTTCCTTAATGGTTTTCACTAAAACTTTGTACTTTGGAGATAAGCGATGTGTCAAATAAATCTAAGTTGAATTGTAAAATCTAGGTTGTAAAAAAGTTAAAAGGATTTTTGGGTAGTCGTCAACTAAATTTCTATCTTTTATGTTTTATAAACATAAGCAAATATATTATTAAAGAATATATTCTAACGTCTACTTTAGGGATATGTTTATTATTAATAATCAAGGATTCCAATTGATATAAGACGAGTTGATATTCCATTTTTAGAATATGAGTATGATTATTATTGAACTTCAAATAATATGGTACCTATTAATAGTCAACTAAATAGAAAAAAATGGGAATTATCCATTGTTGTAGTTAAAAATTATTATTCAAGGTGATTCATGTTATGTGCAAAATTTGAGTAATCAATAAATTGAATAATATATCTTCTTATTCTTAATTAGGATGTAATTTTATTACCAAGTGCAAGAATGATGCAAATTATGGTAACATTGTTCATATATTATATAGAGTGATATTAAATAAAATAAAAATCATTCCTTATAAGTATTTAGGGAAATCAAGATCTAGAGGTAATTAATATCTTGTAGGGTGCCCAAGATCTCATATGCTAGAATACCTTATTTGTGAAAGTTCAGACTATTAGGAATTCATAAACAAGGAAATTTCTATTGCCAAGGGAGGATTATTTGAATATCCAGGTGTGGACTTTCGAGTAGACAATGGTGGGAGATCAAATAGGATCTTACCTTGAGTTTATTAGACCTTTGTTTTGAGACTCCAAGTAAAACAAGATGGCAAGGAAGCCTAGGTTAAATCTCTAGTGATAAGAACACCTTATAATATGATCCAAGAATATAATACACCTGATACAAGATTTGGCATACAATCACTTGATTAGGACTTCATTAATGAAACTAAAATTATACTTGTACCAAATTATTTTATGATTAAATAGAATGAAACTATCATTTATTTCAATGATATATGATATCAAGTTTGTTTAATAAGTCTAAGTATAAGGTTAGTGGATGAGTTTTAAACTTGAGTTTCTTGTATTTGGTAAATATATCAAAGGACATATTATGATATGGTTGATATCATAACATATTGGTATATGCAATTATAAGAAGTATTTAGCTATAGGTGAAAAGTACAAATACTATCTAGTCCATAAACTAAACTATTATAAGATTGTGGGATTGTGTTATAGGATAACTGAATCAAAAAGGTTAAGAATAATATTGCTATCAATATTGAGTGTACATTGTCATCTAATGATCTTGTATATAAATTGTTGCCAACCATCTAGAGTCGATTTGTATAGCAATTATGTCTAGAACAAGTTTATAACTGTTATTTTTTATCTTACAAAGTTAACATAATATTTGTATGGACATATTGAGGTATGGTACGTTCTAATGGAAATTGATTTCATAAATTAATCGGATCATGATGCAATATCATTTCGATCCATATTGGGGCTTCACATAATTGTCTCCTTGTGAATAGATGATGAATATTATTGCTCTTACTGTTAGTAAATGTATCCTAATTGAGATAATTATTCTACCATGTTGTCCTCATATATGAATGTTTAAGGGGTTTTTCATTGGTATAATATTGTGGTTTAAGATATCAAAAAACATTACACACGTGATCTAGGTTTATTCAATCACATTGTATACATGTTATCACACTCTAAGCTTAAATAGAACCCTATGTTATAAACTATATGGTACTATCATTAGGGTACCAAAGGTAGCACGATATCCTTGATAGGAAATTATAAGGGGTTCGGGGATGTTCACATTGAATTAGGAGTAATAACTATGGTGAGGTTTAGTTTGAGATTTTTATATAAGTGGATGGAAGTGTCATGAAATAAGATTTCTATATTGGGAAATAGTGCGTATGCATCCCTTGAGAGAAACCTTGTGAGGAGAACTATGTGTGACTTTGATCCATTTGGAAGCAGGTACGTAGGTGGTCCTTGGGTGAAGGATGCCTTTGTGACCTCAAGTCCAAAGGGGAGGGTTTAGGGGGATAACTCTGGGTTTGGGGTTGTTCCTAATTGGTTTGACCTTCTCTTTAGTAGGCTTCAATTTGGGGCTGAAATGGGTAAGATTAAATTAAGTAAATTTAATAACTTATATTTACTACATAATATGCTTCTATATAGTAAATAGAATGAAACTGTAAGGGATTTTTCTGCTTTATAATAAGTATTTCAATATATGTATATGTTGGGTTAAGTCCATCTTGTGTTGGTTCCATGTAACTTTTATGTTTTATGAAAACTGACTCCATATCTAGATGTCTCTATGTATAGGTTTGTGTATTTGTTGATTGTGACTAAGATTCTATTATGTATGAATCGTTTAAGTGCAAAACTCTAGGATATTTGAGTAGTGATAGGTAGTCATTGGATTGTGTCAATGATTGATGTTTGGGATATTGTTAGGGATTAGTCAACATTCACTTAGTTCATGGAGGTGAAGGTAGCGAGCTACCCTAGTTATGATACAATAGAGGTTGCACTGTTAAGGACCCATTCGTGCTGGTAACAGTAATCTGAAGCTAATTGTGGTATCGAGAGGGTTCACTGGTTGTCACTGAGGGCATGGAAGTGATTGATGCCAAGTGTTACCAAGGATTATGAAGAAGATAGTTGACAATACCACTAAGGTCACAAGGTGGTATATGTCGGGAGCTGCTTCTTCCTAAGTGGATAGACTTGTCACCAGTGGCCTATAAGCAATTGAATTCAGAATCCACCAGGTTATGGTAGGTTCACTACCATGGAAAGCCTTGGGATGGAGGACAAACCAACAGTGTAGTATGTGATGCACCGAATCCAGTTCCTAGTTGTTAGATTGTATAGTTGGCCTTGTTGGGTTGAGGACGGACCCACGGTGTAGTATGGGATGCATTGAATCCTCTTCTTAGTTGTCTGGTGGTCTAGAAGACTGGAGGGAAAGATGGGACCCACGATATAGTGTGCAAAGCACTGATATTATTTTCTATTTGGGATGCATTATGGACATGTGTTAGTCATCCATTATGATGTGTTAGTTAGCCATTGTGGATGTGATGTATGTTGAAGCTCATCACTATGTGTATGTGATGTATGTTGGAGCTTGACACAGGTAATGTGATGTATTTTGGAGCCCATCACTATGTATTTGTGATGTATGTTCGAGCTCATTATTGTGTATTTGTGATGTATGGTGGAGCTCGTCACTGCATATATGTGATGTATGTTGGAGCTCATCACTATGTATTTGTGGTATATGTTGGATCTAGCCACTAATGTAAATGTGATATGTGTATGAGACCATCATTATTGTACTTGTGATGTACATTTGAGATAATCACCATTGTACTTGTGATCTGTGTATGATCCAAACATTATTGTACTTGTGACATGTATGAGCTAGTCAGTTTGTGTATATGGAGGTATGCTTGTGACAACCATTGTGTATGATATTTGATATTATGGTGTGAATGACCACTTTTTGTACACTAATGTTTGGTATGGACCCAACACTTGATGGAAAAGTTATTAACATTACATTATAATTGCCTAATTTGATAGCTTACATGTACTTAATTAATAGTCATGGGTTAAAAGCAAGATATGAGATCTCATGCAAAGAGGAGCGAATGAACTCCCTCTAGCATTGTTGGGTGAACTACGAAGCCTTTGATTCCCACAAGGGGATACATAGGCAAGGTCACCATGAACCCTTGAGGTTTAGGTTTGGGTCTAGGAATGACCCTAGTTGTACGAGCTTAACACTTTTTAGTAATCATATAAGTGGTGAAGTTGATATGTTGTCATCTTGGTGAATGAAATTTTTTTGTAATTAACACTTCAAATTTAGATGAAGATGCTTGGTCAGTTAAGTTGGTAATTGTGGTGAATTGTTTAAAAAAATTGTAGTGCCCAAGGGGCAGATTTTACCTAAGCTATATTAGCTAGGCCTGGATGTGCATGTGATGTTTAATTTTATATCCAATTGGTTTAAAATTGACATAGTATTCAATTTGTTCTAGTGATATGGCTTTTGTTTGTAGGTAAGATTATGCACATTGCAGGAAAATCATCATCCCCAAAGGCATATACACACCAACAAGAAGGATTATACACACACTTTCCAAAAGGGATTACAATAGAAAATCTCCCTATTAGGTAATTAAACTGAAGCCCTCCTTTTGGTCATGTCATTCTCCCAATATTTTTCGAAAGTTATTATACTAGGTATTATCAAAATGCCTTGTTAAAAAAGAAATAGAGGATGTCTTAAGGTTTGCAAGAAAAAAATGTTGCTAAGATATGGACAAAGTTAATGCTTACTAATTAGTTAGATCAAAAAACTTTCAAGTTATATAAGCATGGCTTAATTTTTATTGAATTTATCTGGAATTATATATATACATATTGATCTATTTACATATACAAACATGTGTATATAGATATGTATTTATATAATATACAAACATGTGCATATAGATATGTATTTATATAGAGGAAAAGATTCAATATTTGAGCATGTTCTAATTGTTGTGATAACATTTGTCATATCAGCACATCAATAAAACATGATTTAGTGTTCAATTGGTTTAACTATTTTTGGGGGCATTTTTGGACACCTCAACAAAAAGCATGCTGATGTGACATCATATTTGATGATGTGGATTCGAAACCTTATTTATAAGCAGGGGACTTGCCAAGTAAGTTGATGTAAAAAATATGGGAGTGATTTGAAATTTCCATGTAAAATTTTGAGAGGCATGAAGTTAGGGTGCTCAACTATTGGGTCTTTTCCCATATTCTAAGAGTGAAAATTGCATCCTTAGTAACTTTCCCCACTTGTTGCATTAACCCATTGTTTCTAGTGCAATAGTGTAGTGTGTGAATGATGTATTTTTATGCAAAAGTTGGCATTTAACCCTAACTCTATATCCCAAAGGATCAGGATTGAACCTTCCATTCCTTGTTCTATGTCTTGGGTCAACCTCTCATTTCCAACCCTAAGCCTAGTTCAAGACCATGCATAGTCTTGATCCACAAATTTTGAAATCAGATTAATGTTGAGCTTGAGCCAACTTGCTTTGAACTAGTTGTTACCTCATATCTTAAGTGTGATATATTCATTTTTATTTTTAAATTAGAGATCAATTACCAAAAAAACAAAGAGCGGGTACAATATATGATGCTAAGCACCAAGTCAACCAGTTTAAACTAGATTGATAACAAGATCAAAAGATCACAAAAATCCACAAACAAGAGTTCAATGTCGAATAGAAAACTAATAGTCCATTGTGAGCAGCAAAAACCAAGAACTATTCCCAATGGTGCTTTTGATTGTTATCATTATCATAGTAATCCATATTGAAGGTGCCAATTATTGGATTGACTTGGTCGTCAAGAGCTAAATCTTTAACATGTTCATATATGTTCACTCTCCTAGTATTTCTCCTTAATTCCTCTTGCTCTTCATAGGTTTCCTTGCTTTGTTCTTGTCCATGTACTCTTCTAGGACTTGAAGCTCTTTTTGATCTAACTTGTCCTTTCCTTAAGACCAAAAATGTGCATTGACAATATTTTTTTTATACACCAAGGCCAATCCTTCCTTCAATAGGATCATAAACATGTTCTTAGGTATTCCCATGACCATAGAAACTTGCCATAAAATATTAAAAAATATAAACTCAAGATATGTCTTAGTAAGCGTCTGTGTTCCTTGAAAATTTTCTTTATTTTTAGTTTTCTAGATATGCCAAAAGATTTCAATAGCAAGAACAGACCAAAATTTATTGAGCTCAATAGGAATTTTTTTACTAAAGCCAAACAAAATATTAGTCTAGTTGAAACCACTTTACTATGTAAAATTAAAGATTTACCAAAAATGTATACCATGCACTAAAAGAAAAAGGGCAATAAAAATAGATGCTAAAAAGTTTCAATTTTATCAGATAAACAACAATTAGTAACAAGGAAGCCAATATTGTTAACCCCATTGAAGACAATATGCTTCTTTAAAATAAGTAGCCATTTGAAGTAGATCCTTTTAGGCTCAACATGAGAAGACAACATAAACTTAAGCAAGTAACATAGTTTTTTGTTAAAGAAGTTTAAATTCTAAGCCTCTCTAATTTTACTCAATATTTCCCCTTTGCTAACAAATCCTATAGCTTTTTTGTATTCATCTGTTAAACATAGTGCCATCCCTCCATTTACTATTGCTCCATTTCGCAATATTAAATTTCACCTCAATTGGGAAATGAAAGCTAAAAAATTCTTTCTTCACAATTGATAGTGTACTCTTTCATTTTCAATCTTCACCCAAAATTTTATCTTCCCTTATTCTAAGATATTGTTAAAGGATCCAATACCCTTCTGAAAACACTGTTTAACATAAAAACCTTGGATTAAGGCCAATTATTTATTGTTCCAATATAGATTCCACCACATGGATATGTTACCCAACATGACATTATCAATTTTAGAGAAGGCATCACAATTTTTTAATAGAGGTCTCACACTAGCCCATACCCTCCAAATACTACAAAAGACATTGGAAAAAAAAGGTTTAACTACAAATTTACCCAAAAAAGATCATGAGGATGAAGACCCTGCTAGTCCTTCCCTTTCCTAGGTTTAGACAAAACAACATTATTTCAAACTAGAACCTTCCATGACTCATCACCCTCAAAAACTTTTACCAGCCATTTCAAAGCCAAAAAAAATACCTTTTAACTTCAAATATTTAAGACCAATTCCTCTGAGATGATTTGGAAGGAAACACTTGCCCAAGTAACCACACACCTCTTCTTATTTCCTTTACCATCTAACCACAAAAAGTCCCTCAATTTTGTTTTGAATTTTTTCAAATTGATAGCTCCCAAAGAGCCATGCCAAAGCAAATTAGATACTGAAAGAAGGACCTTTTGACAAACTTGGATTTTTCCAGCAAGAGAGAGCAAGTGGTTCTACCAATTATTTTTTATTTTTTATTTTTCTACACATCCAAACCCACATGTCCTTCACAGAAGGGTTGATTGAAAATGGAATTCCCAAATATTTGACAATCCTACTTGGGTCTCCCCACATCTAGTTAGTGTAAATCAACTAGTCTAGAAGCTTGTCTAACTAGCTCAAAATAAAGGATTTATTCTTAGCAATTTTTACAATAGAGGCCTCACAAAACACCTTCAATCTATCCAAGGCATTGTTAAAATTTGCTTGGTCAAGAGCCAAAAAAAGAGTCGTTCCATTGACAAAATGGGCACTTAAGAGTTCTCTTCTATTTGGAAAATTTAGACCCTTAATTGGAGGAGAGAGGAATTCTCTTTTCAAAACATATTAGAGAGCGTCTGCAACAATTACAAATAAGGTTGTAGCCAATAGGCAACCTTGTCTTGTCGATCTCTAAAAAAAAGGGATCAATAAGACTCCCGTTAACATCAATTTGAGTGAAAGCATAGTTAAAGAGAATATTAGGGTGAGTGCATGGAAATGGGTAGCCATTCCATGGACAACCTTTAAAAAAAAAAGTTTTTGGACATAACGCGCTCGCGTTATGTCATCGGTTAAACCTAGGTAAGGTCCGGCGGATAAAAACTGCAAAGAGATAACATGAGCGCGTTATAACGCGCTCGCGTTATCGACTATTAAAAGTAAAAAAAGAAATCCAAATCTCTCATTTGCATTTCGACTGTTTTTTTTGTGCACCCGCGGCCAAAAACACCAAAATAGCACGCTCACGTTCGGGGAGAGGAATTTCTTCACCAAGCATCCAAATTTCTTCGCAACGATGGCGCCACGACGACAAGGAGCTGTAAGAGGTAAGGATTCTATGCTTTTTATTTTGAATTTGTTAGTTTTAGGTTGAATTTGCTAGTTTTAGGTTGAATTTGATATCTATTTGTTTGAAATTTTAGGAGATGCAAATCAACCTGCAAACCCTCAAAATCCTCAACAGGAGGACCAACCAAATCCTCAAGATCAAAATCAACCTCCTCCACCAATCACTCAACCCCCTCCTGGCACTCAATAAAATTTAATGAGTGAAATTGAAAATAACAAAAAACAAATTGAGGATTTGATCAATAGGTTGAGTGATCCAAATGGTTCAACCACAGAAAGAATGACCCTAGCAAATTCCTTGAAAGATATGTTAACAAACATAGATTCAATTAGCAAACAAATAACTAGATGGGAAGATAGGAGGCAAGCGGCTAGGGAGTATTATACAAATAAACTATCATACAAGGATGTGAAAGATTTAAAAATAACAAAAGGTGATTTGTGCTCATTATTCACCGACCCACGCACAAATCAAAATCTTACCCTCAATGCAAAGAGGTTTCCTATCCATTGGTGCCACCACCAACAAATGAAGGAGCGATTTTATGATAGGTGGTACATGGTCTTCGATTACCCACCGTGCAACAATTGCGAGGTCCCACAATATTTCCTTAGGAAACTATACAGTGAGTTCATATTGAACAAAATCCCAAATTATTTTGATATGAGGGATTTCCAGGGGAGAGGTGGGGGGTCAGCTCAGGATAGACCTGGTGCACAGCTGGATCCTACGCGGCAAGGTAGACAAGCTCTCGCTAGGCCGCCTCATGAGCACATTGTTATGCCTTCTGTCGTGAAGGAAAGTGCTGACGTAGAGACATTGCAGGCAATCAGCACTTTGACCCAGAGTGTCATCCATCATACTAGCCCTATTCTATAGCTCCATCCAGGGGAGTCTTCTAGTGGTGGTCTTCGAACACATGTGTGTCAATCTTGCGGAGCTACTTGTTCACATGACCCCACCGACCCTCAGGAGACTGGTACGCAGGATCCGTCTGGAGCTATGGAGATGGAGAGGGCAGCTGACATTTTGCATGAGGCATATGGCATTGATAGTCAGGTAAAAGTTATTGCATGTGTTCATTGAATTTAATTTA
Source organism: Sequoiadendron giganteum (assembly GCA_007115665.2). Taxonomy (NCBI): domain Eukaryota; kingdom Viridiplantae; phylum Streptophyta; class Pinopsida; order Cupressales; family Cupressaceae; genus Sequoiadendron; species Sequoiadendron giganteum. The sequence continues at coordinate 182,866,336 of CM021107.1, read as the reverse complement.
TTAAATTTCGATTTTGAAATGCAAGATTAACTAAAAATGTTTTATGATTTTAATAAAATTGCAAGGTCATAGTGTTGAGACTGGATACACCGGCCCCCCACCAACCTATTTTTGTAGTACACCTATCACTAGGGTATGTAACTTTTAAACAATTATAAGTTTATTGCATATTAATGGAATTGTTTTACGAATGGTAATTTAATATGCAATTTTGGATGTTGAACAGACTAATATTGGAGGTTTTGATGGAAAACTTCCCAGTGGCGGTGGATTTACTCAAACCTTCACGCAAGTAATAGAATAAAGAGTTTAACTAATGAATCAAGTACTTAATAGATTTGTGTAGTTTATACATGCACATCGTTGATTATGTTGAATAATTTATTGTTTTATTTTTAGTTGTTGCGAGACGATACACCTCCGAATGTGACGAGGGCAATGGATATTGGTGTGACATTTGCTATACAATCCTTGATGGCTCTGACAGAAGAGGTATGAGGCAAATTAGTAAATTTTAATTTACATTTGTTGTTATAGATGTTAGTTAGTCAGAAATCAAACCATTATTGATTCACGTAGTTTTTGTCTATTTGTATGGTTTATACAAGGCTTGAGCACGCCTGAGCATGGGCGTGAGGATATTTCCCTCGTGGAGAGAGATCGTGAGATGGCTGTAAGTGATTATTTTGTCAAATATATCATTTTTTATAATATAATTTCTATATATTCATGTCTTTACTTCTTATTGTAACAGTTAAAACTTCACCATGAACTAAACCCTAGGAGGAGTAGTAGGAGCACTCCACGAGCGCAACAAAAATGAGTGACAGACCTATCGCCATCCGAGCGAAAAGGAAAGGGAAAAATTTTATTTCCTGGGCATGGAGAGCAATGACTTTTGATTCCATAGTCTTTTATTGTATGCCTGCATGGCAGTTTTGTACATATTTTTTATTGGACATATTTGACATTGTATGCCTAGATGTCATTCTCGTAAGCCTATATGGCTATTTTGTACATATATTTCATACTTATATCGACATATATTTATGTATGCCTACATGGCTATTTGGTTAATACAAATATCTTTTTTCGATGCTTGTCCATATTTGCATTCTAAATTGATGGTTCAATAGATATGAGTTACGTATATTCAAGTGTATACTTTACAACTTATGTGTATACTTTGTGACTTACGTGCATTCGAGTGTATACTTTGTGGCTTACATGTTTTCATGCATATACCTTGTATTCGTGCATATACTTTGTTTTAATTTGTGTATACTATGTATTTGTTTGTATACTTTTTGAGGCTTATGTGTTTATGAGTACTTGTAGTTCCCTTATTGACATGTACATGTTTGACTTATTCATGTGTATAATTATTAATTGGTTAGCCGTAGCATTGATCTATGTCATCCTCAATGCATGATCCTTGAGATGGAGTAAGTACACCCTCAAGGTCAAAAGGAGTTTCACATGCATTCTTCGTAGGCTCATTTTGGTAGTGAAACCAAAAACCTCTTGCATCATTGAAACGAAAAAAAAATTCCTTTATAGCAGGTTTGAAGCCATTATCATTCTCCATTAGTTCTTCATGTATCCACTCCCCATTAATGGTTGTCTCATGACCTTCATGAAACCAAGCACTTATCTCATTTGTGATAGAAGAAATGTATGAAGATTTATCTTCCTCCTTATGAACCATTCATTATCATGAGAGATGGGTTCTTGTGAACCACTACTGATGAATCATGGGTCAATGAGTTTGACTTGTAAAACTACACGATTGAATCCTGATAGCAATATCACAATATTTATATATCTAAATACTGCCATTGAATCCTGAATACTGCCATCTTACCCACACAAGATTCTAGAAGATGCTTCCCACCCTTCTCTTAGTGGTTGCTCTCATTGCACCTTCTACCTAGCTTCATCTTGGTGTAGACAATACGAAGACCCCAACTTGAGATCTTCATACATGCAAGAACAACTGCGTCCTTCCTGCAACTTATATGGATCAACTTGCAACCAAGAACCCACGCTACTTCCTGGTGTAGATTGCCTTCTACACGCTCAGAACCTTCTGCCTCTGATACCATTCTGATGCAGAGGACACAACACAAGATAGTGGCTCATCCACCCTTCTCACTCCTTAACCTACTGATCACTACTGATCACTACTAATCAAGACATGTTCTTAAGCCTCTAATTCTATCTGCCACCTTTCTGCTGTTCAAAGCCCGAGTCACACATTGCTCAAACACAATGGTCGAGCGATGTAATGGTTTCTTTGAAAACCGTTATACATTTAAAACCATACAAGAATTTCACACTCGGTTATATTACGTATATTCCCTGTCAACTGAAAGCATTTTTCCCATTCCATTCAGGACTGTCATAAAGAAACCCGAAAACAAGACATCCATGACATTCAAAACAATAGTGAATCCTTCAAAACTAATATGCATTCACAATTTGCAAAACAATAAACCAGGAAAGATAGAGAGAACGACACGACAGGAAATGGAAACTCCTCTTTAACGAATTCTAGATATTAACACTTCAAAAACATACATGCTTTAAATGGCTCTTTGGCCGAAGGCCAGAGAGCCCGATTTCTTCTCCCTCTTGTTTACTCTCTTTTTTGTTTTCCCGAAGTTGCACTCTCTATTTCCTCTATCTCCCCATATTCGGTTACATGTTGTCTCTTTATAGAGATTCTAGGGTAGTTAGACAAATTTTTCATCTACCTGATATTCCCATTCGGTTACAACTGTCATTTAATCCTTTTGATGAATATATCATTGCAATTTTAAACACTTAACCATTTCTTAACATGGTCCCACAAAATTCTAAATGACTAAAACATTACAAAATTATGAAGCTTGTCATAAATTTCAAGAGTCGAGGTGTCCCCACACCAATATCCTAGTTGTCCCTTTGTTGATTTATCTCCTCACTGATCCATCTTATTGGATTCTTTCATCTTTTACCCATCGCTTTCTTGAAAAACTCAATTTAAGGCCTTGTAGCCTTCTGCCCCAATTTGGCCTCCTAGAACCCGTTTTCTTGACTTTTCTCACAATCAGTCTTAACAACCCCCAATTTTTTTTGTAAATTCTTTCTTTTGATCATCAAGGCTCCAATATTTACGAAGCCTTAGGTCCTACAAGTTTTCGTACATATGATTGTCCTCAAACCCCCTATTTTCAAGGGTTCCTATGGTTTTTGGCTCTTTTTCCTTCTTTGAGGGCTTCAACAACCTCCTCAGCTCTCCTCCTGGCACACACATTACTGAGATACATGTGCCTACACTCCGATACTCTTTATTGGCACAAACCAATCCATTTAGCAACTCTCCTTGCTGCTGTCCTCTCCAAGCTGCTAGCCAGAATGCACTTGCACTCACTTAATGCTTGATGATTTCATCACCTCCCTACAAAACAAGACCCCTTAACCTATATGTACACTATTTACATATTCCCCAACTTGATTCCAAGTGGCCATGAGAGGAAAGCCACGGGAAGTCAAGTGGGACTCATTATTCACAAAACTGGCCTGAACCGACAATGAGACCAAGAAAACCAAAAACTTGCAAAAAGATAACCAGTCGGTCTAGATGACCAATCTAATGCTACACAAGATAATTAAGTGACACAAATGGACGACTCAAAGCATTAGATAAGTCCCTTCAATCCATTCTTGACTGGATGAAGGCTCAAACACAGAAATTCAATGAAAACTTGCTCTCTTCCAATCACAAAAATGTACTCTCCAAGTCTCAATTCGCGAAAACAATCCTCCAACCCAGGTATTAGGGTTTTTCTGACCTTATATACCTTTCTCCCATGTTCTAGGACCCTTTGGTCGGGCTTAGAGCATCATTAATGTCATTTTCCAACTTTTAGGACAAATAGCCAAGGCAACATTGCTCAAAATGCTCACAGTGTCCAAGACTTACCCAAACCGCAAGCCCCTAACAAACCTATTTCCAATTCACTCATCAAAAACACTCTTGGGACTTTATATCATAGTCCTTATTCCCTCTTTCATCCTAATCTGATAGTAGCCACTTTTCAAATCAATCTTGGAGTAGTACCTAGCACCCCCCTAAACAGTCCATTAAGTCTTCTATCCTACGAATAGGAAACCTATATCTAATGGTTATCCTATTTATGGCCCTAGAATCAGTACACATTCTCCACTTATCTCCCTTCTTAGGTGCCAACACCACTGGAACAACACATGGGCTTATGCTTTTCCTGATCAACCCTTGGTCCAAAAGTTCTTGAACTTGCCTTGCTATCTCCTTGTTCTGCTCCGGTGTCATTTTGTATGCAGCCTTGTTAGGCAATGTTGCTCTTGGTACAAAGTCAATTTGATGACTGATTGCCCTCTTAGGTGGTAGTGTAGCTGGTGTGCCTTCACAAATGATATCCTTGAACTGATCCAACAGTTGCTTCACCTCTGCTATCATAGGTAGCCGACTAGGTGACTCCTCCTCCTTTGGCTTCAACATGATTGCATAGACAACTCCTTCTTCCTCCTTCATGTCTCTTAGGAATTCCTTTCCACTCATCAAAAGTACACTGGATTCTGCCTTTTCCACTATCCTTCTTGGGGAAAAAACTTCATGGTTAAGCGCTTGAGCTGGAGTATACTGGAATGGGTGACCTCCTGGGAAGGCCTAGTGCCTCACCTCTATGAGCATCACTTAGATGCAATGATTGCTAAGTGGGCCATTCAATATCATTTCAAATTTGTTTCTTTAAACAACTTACAAATTTGCAACTTAAGACTCCTCTAACCTAAGGGATCGATCTGGTGGAACATAGCTCGGAGCGATTCCACGTGTTTCGATGCAAAAGAGGACCATGACTAGCGTAAACATACCTATTTGGACGTGTTGGAACAGTCCGCTTGGTCACACAAGTTGTAGAACGAAAGTTGCACCACTTCGCAACTTTGCACTGCTTGCATTTGATGCTTTTTCCATCAAATGAAAATCCGCCACCACTGGAAAACCACTCCAAGATAGCCAAAACCGAGAGAGGTTTTTGTAGACAGGCTCAATGCAATCCTATAGGATTAGACAATAAGTTTCTAAGCATCACGGTATCCAAGTAATAGCATGCTGAAGTTTGTAGCTATTTTGCACTTTGGACCCTTGAGGGATCGATCTGGTGGAACATAGCTCAGAGCGATTTCACGTGTTTCGGTGCGAAAGAGGACCATGCCTACCGTAAAAATACCTATTCAAACGTTTTGGAATAGTCTGCTTGCTCACATGAGTTGCAGAGCGAAAGTTGCACCACTTTGCAACTTTGCACAGCTTGAATTTGACACGTTTTCCATCAAGTGAAAATCCGCCGCCACGAGAAAACCACTCCAAGATAGCCAAAATCGAGAGAGGTTTTTCTAGAGGGGTCCAATGTCTTTTTGTAGGATTAGATGAGAAGTTTCTAAACATCACGGTATCCAAGTAATAGCATGTTGAAGTTTGCAGCTATTTTGCACTTTGGACCCTTAAGGGATCGATCCGGTGGAACATAGCTCGGAGCGATTCCACGTGTTTCGGTGCGAAAGAGGACCATGCCTACCATAAAAATACCTATTCAGATGTGTTGGAACAATCCGCTTGCTCACACGAGTTGCAGAGTGAAAGTTGCACCACTTTGCAACTTTGCACAACTTGAATTTGACACGTTTTCCATCAAGTGAAAATCCGCCGCCACGAGAAAACCACTCCAAGATAGCCAAAATCGAGAGAAATTTTTCTAGAGGGGTCCAACACCTTTCTGTAGGATCAAACGAGAAGTTTCTAAGCATCACGGTATCCAAGTAATAGCATGCTGAAGTTTGCAGCTATTTTGCACTTTGGACCCTTAAGGGATCGATCCGGTGGAACATAGCTCGGAGCAAAAACGTGTTTCGGTGTGAAAGAGGACCATTCCTACCATAAAAATACCTATTCGAATGTGTTGGAACAGTCCTTTTGCTCACACGAGTTGCAGAGCGAAATTTGCACCACTTTGCAACTTTGCACAGCTTGAATTTGACACGTTTTCCATCAAGTGAAAATCTGCCGCCACGAAAAAACCACTCCAAGATAGCCAAAATCGAGAGAGGTTTTTCTAGAGGGGTCCAACGCCTTTCTGTAGGATCAGATGAGAAGTTTCTAAGCATTACGGTATCCAAGTAATAGCATGCTGAAGTTTACAGCTATTTTGCACTTTGGACCCTTAAGGGATCGATCCGGTGGAACATAGCTCGAAGCGATTCCACGTATTTCGGTGCGAAAGAGGACCATTCCTACCATAAACATACCTATTCGGATGTGTTGGAACAGTCCGCTTGGTCACACGAGTTGTAAAAAAATGTTGCACCACTTTGCAACTTTGCACAGCTTGAATTTGACACGTTTTCCATCAAGTGAAAATCTGCCGCCACGAGAAAACCACTCCAAGATAGCCAAAATTGAGAGAGGTTTTTCTAGAGGGGTCCAACACCTTTTTGTAGGATCAGACGAGAAGTTTCTAAGCATCACGGTATCCAAGTAATAGCATACTAAATTTTGCAGCTATTTTGCACTTTGGACCCTTAAGGGATCGATCCGGTAGAACATAGCTCAGAGCGATTCCACATGTTTCGGTGTGAAAGAGGACCATGCCTACCATAAACATACCTATTAGGACATGTTGGAACAGTCTGCTTGCTCACACGAGTTGCAAAAAAATGTGTACAAATTGTTTACATCACCTTTATATGACCTTTTTCACATTGTTTACATTTCAAAATTCAAAGTTTGCAAATTTTCCTACTCAAGGCATTTACAGAACAAGGTGCTACTACACCAAACATGAACTTAAACTTTACAATATTTGAGTATATCTCATTATGTAATTAAATCTTATTACAATTCCTCTGGCACTTCGTTCTCTCAGATCTTTTACAATGTCACTCATACATTCAAGATTCTTTTTAAATGTCTACATCATAGGTGCTCATCATGAGGTTAACTTCAAATGAGTAACTTGAGATTCCCTCGCTAAGCTTCACATTAAATCTCTTATAATTCCTTGAAATCAAAATTGAGATTTGTCAAAAGCATCAAAATAAGTATGTTGCATTGCTTTTTTCGCTGAGATTTTTGATAATGGCTCTTAAATCAGCATTTTCTGCAATGAAAGATCAATCAACCCTTAGTAGTTTACTTACAAATACACAAAGTAAAAGAGAAAAAGAAAGAGCATCCAAAATGGAAATGAAATAAAAATAGATGGAAGGCACTTACAGATGTTGCATGCAGGCATCAAAATAAGGATGTTGCATTGCTTTTCTGGTTGACATTCTCTTGGATGGCTCATATATCAGCATTTTTTGCAAGGGGACACCAATCACTGTAAAAGAAGATGATAGCATTGGCATCAAACAAATTAATGTGCATACAATTATAAATTAATAAGAACCAATGTGCATATACTTACAAATTAATCCAACGAACCATCCGGGTCTGCTCTACTCTTTATTGTGTCAAGTATTGCCTCATGGTCAGACTCACGGACCTTCCATAATGTCTTGTTCAAAGGTCTACCCCCATATTTGGTCAAATGAACATTGGATGCCACGACAAGGTTCGAGTAATGAAGAATCTTATGATGCATGTCAAAGTCCTGAAATAGCCAATGTTTAACACTTGAATGTGGGTACCTTCTAAGCCATGTTCCAGTAACCACAACTGAGCCTGTAGGGTATTCGATGTTTTCTCCATCTATAAGTGGGGCCTCCAATTTCTTTTTGGTCTCAACACAACGACACAAGTAATAGTTTGTTCCCTCTTCATTGTCTTCATCTGCAATAACTGCATAAACATGCCCTGCATTGATAGGTGCAAAAAATCTCTTGGAATTTGTCAACATTACGAATACAGTACAAAGTAAGATCTAACGATATGGAATTTCAACAACTAAGAAAGTAGATATATCACCTCGTTGAACTAGATCTGATATGTGGTCAAAATCGACCGATGATTCTATCTGTGTCAGTTCCAATGCCGTCGGAGGGTGATACATGTGAAGTGGGCTAAGATAACTTGTCGACCATTTTTCAACCCACTCCCCTGACTCACAATCATTCCAGTCTTGCATTGTACATGAAGAACAAAAGCATGCCATCTTTCGTGTATCGATACTCCATGAACCTGTATTTGAGCTAAGGAAAGAGTGTACCTCACTCAATCCTATTAGTGTACAATAGTCTTCATATGGTGCAATGTTAGTATCATCCATCAACCAAAAAAATCTACGAACTGAAGACGTACCTTCATTATCTGGACCCATCAAAGCATTACACCACTCGACGATTGATTTTGCATCTATCAACTTTGCACTGTCTTTATACTTTAACTCTTCTCGTGCTAATGCTCTTTTCACACATGCTCCTATACCATCATGCTCCCTCTTTCCATGTCCAGCCTCACAAAAGTTCCACATATGTTGAACACCTGTAATGACATGCATCCTACACAACCAGTAGAATATGCGCGAGTTCTTGAACTGTGCTGCATAATTATCAACCCATATTATATGTTGATCGTATTCTATGCCCCTTTGAGCCAAACCACTGTAGAACATCTGGAAGCAACCTTGCACGAACTCTGCAAAATGTGTGCGATCATCACTAATGTAAAAGTGGTACTCCCTCATTACCTTCCTTTGCTCATCTGTACTATCAGATGCATGAATGAATGCTATGTGCACAAATATCGAAACTTGTGTAGAGTTGTAATATTGTGACTGCACCTCATGTTGTGGTTGTAGAGTGTAGTTCTCTGCAAAGTCAACCACGTATACTATGCTTCCAACTGGAAAGGTATCCTTGCATAGCTTGAACTGCATGTCCAACCATCAGGCTCTATGGGTGTGCATTGCATACTCAGACAGTATACTGTCACAAAATGTGGTCATAAATTTGTACACTGGAATCTTCTCAATAATCAAATCACACATTTTTGCTTGAGACCCATCTTTTGTAGCATATGCCACTGTTTTATACTTCCCGAACTCTACTAGTTTTTCTCCCACCTCATCTGTGCTTTCCATATGTTGACATACTTGCATACACTAGAAGCCACCGCAACGCTCGCATGAACCATCCAAGCATGTTGTCCTATAGAATATCTGGCCATCCTCTATTTGACATAAATTTTTTGATAAGAACTCTCTTGAAGATTTTGGTGGGGCTTCTATGCCACAATCCTGCAAAACATCGTTAGTATGCAAATCTAAACATATAGAACGATAAACATCGTAATGGTTAGAAAATTCAATATGTAGTCTACAACAACAAGTAGTGCATGTGTGATTTATCTTGACATAAAAAGGTTTAAGCAGTTCAAAATATCTTTGAGAAATACTAATTTGAGGATGATCATTTTCAAATTTCCGAAAAAATTGGGTTTGAGTCATATCCAAAAAATGCTTTGGATGTGGCTCACGATTCCAACTACCGATTCTCCTTCTTACCACATCCCTTTGATTTGGAGATGGCCTTGTGTTATTCTTCCAATAATCTTCAATTAGTGTTCTCAAGGCTTTGACAACTTCTTTATCTTTTCGTGACAGTCTCCCCGAGAATGCCCATAATTCATTTGTATCATTGCCCTCAATTCTTTGCCGCCTTTTAATGGCCCTTGATAAAGTTTTTCTACTAATTCCTGTTTTTTCACTAGTCTTTCTAATTAGGCGAGCTCTCTTTGTTTGACAACTTACCAAAGTCGATGTAATCACACGTCGGGTGACATTACTATCCTTTGAGCATGAGGTCTTACCCACACTCTCATAAGCATCCATTAGATTCTTCACAATAGTGTCTTCACTCGATGCATTCGATGTTCTCAACCCAAGAGTCTTCATGATGTTCCTATACTTTACACCCCGCATCATTTCAACAAATAGTTGACATCTTGCAGTCTCATTTACCCTTTCAAAGAATCTTTCCCAAATCTTATCAGCATATCTTCTACAAGTGCGTGTTGAAATCTTACCTTCCATGTGCTGCAAAATCTCATCATCAATATTAATCAAATACTTTGGTTTTCTACACAAAATTATTGGTGGTGTTCTCCTAGGTACATACATCTCAACATTAGGAATTTCATCAATATTTAATTGAGGTGGGCTAGATTGCATACCTTCGATCCAGGGTGGAGAAGAAGACATACCTTGAGGTTCAAATGAGAATGATGGCATACCTTCTTCGTCAATTTCGAGTGATGATGCACTCTCAACTTGAGATGTGTTGGATGGTGTCCAACAATATTCACTTGCGGTAAATGGTGTCCCTCCATATTCACTTGCAGTAGATGGTGTCCATCCATATTCACTTGTGCTAGATGGTGTCCCTCCATATTTGCTTGTGCTTAATGGTGTCCCTTCATATTCACTTGTCGTAGAGGGTGTGTCTCCAACTACGGTATCTAAATCTATCTTACAACGATGCTTTCGCATTCATGCCTTTTGTGCTACCAATTCCCATTCTCTTTTTGACGGTTGAGGTTCCTCTACAATCGGGTTGTTCTCATCAATCGTTTCCAATTTCTTCTTTTCACGATATGCCGCCACCCGAACTCTCTCCTTTTCTTTCAAGGTTTCGTTCTCTTCGTCTGTTAGTTTCCTCTTTGTCTTTTTCTTGGGCATGGCAGATAATTTTATCTATACCATGGTAATGAGATGAATATTAGTTCCTAAAAAATGTATCCATTCAAGATAGTTGAAAAATATGTCATTGAAGGCTTCATTTAAATAATACTTACAATCATCTTGTACAAAAGTAGTCTTTTATTGTTGATGGTTCTAGCCAACCACCAAGGGAATAAAGACTATGATGTAAAGTCCCAATAGTGTTTTTGATGTGTGAGTTAAGGCAAACTTAGGGTAGTCTAGAGCCTTGAAGTTTGGAGAAGCCTGAATGATGAAATTAGGCAAATTAGTCCATGTAGACTTGGCAATTTGTCCTAAAAGTGGGAAAAGGGCATTAATGATGCTCTAATCCTGACCCAAGGGTCCTAGCACATGGGAGAAAGGTATATAAGGTCATAAAAACCCTAATTGACCATGTGGGAAAGCTATTGTACGATTTCGAGTTTTGGAAGGGGAATTTGTGAGTTGGAAGAGTGCAAATTTCATTGAATTTATGTTTTTGTGCCTTCATCCAGTCAAGAATGGATTGAAAGGACCTGTCTAATGCTTTGAGTCTTTCAATTGTGTCACTTAATTACTGTGTGAAGCATTATATTAGCCATTTAGTTCAATTGCTTTCTGTTTTGCAAGTTTTTAGAGTTTTTGGTCTCATAGCCGGTTCATGCCAGTTTTTGGAAATAATGATCCCCACTTGAATTCTCGTGGCAAGGCTACCATGGAAACTTGGAATCAAGTAGGGGAATGTTTTTATAGTGTAAATATGGTGTGTGGTGTCTTGGTTTGCAGGGGAGATGGTGAATTCATCAAGAACTAGGCGAGTGCAAGTGCATTTTGGCTAGTGGCTTGGAGAGGACAACAGTAAAGAAAGTTGTTAAATGGACTGGTTTGTGCCAATCAAGATCAAGAGAGTGTTGGCACACATATTCCAGACATGTGTGTGCAAGGAGGAGAGTTGAGGAGGTCATTGAATCCCTCAAAGTTGGAAAAAGGAGCCAGAACCCTAGAAACCCTCGAAAATAGGGTGTATGAGGACAATCCTATGCACGAACGCCAAAGGGACTAAACACCTGGTAAATATTGAAGCCTATGGTACCACTAGAAAGAATCTATAAAAATATTTTGGGGTTGTTAAGGCCGTTTTTGAGAAAAGCCAAGAAAACGGGTTCTAGGAGGCTTAATTGGGCAAAAGGCTACAAGGCCTAAAATTGGGTTTTTCAAGAAAGCGATGGGTACAAGGTGAAAGAATCCTATGAGATGGATCAATGAGGAGTCAAATCAGCAAGGGGATATTGAGAATACCCTTTCATAGCCCCTTGAGTGGTTAGGATACTTTGGGTCAGTGTGGAGCCCAGGGAAGCTTAGTGGTGAATTGAGAGCAATGGTGAAAAATTTGAAATTGGTGGAGAGTCTTATGAGGTGAGAGGGGTTTACGAGGGATCCCTGAGTAGGGTAGAGAGGAATACCCTAGGAAGACCAAAGAATAGGTCTTGGGAAGAGAAAGATTGCTCTTCAAAGATAAGACTTCCCATCAATTGTTGAAGGACTGGTCTATGTAATGAACTTTTGACCTTGTGCAGGGTATTTTGAAGATGTTTGATGCTTTGGAATGGTCTGGGAATGGTCTTAAAGGATGAATTTTGGTGAATGGTTCTGAATTTCTATAATTGGAAAGTGTAAATAATTGTGTATATAATTTGCTAATTTAAAATGTGCATTGACAACCTAAGGTTATAATGACAAACAGAAATGAAAGAAAGCCATAATAGAATGAAAGAAAATTTGTAAAGACTTCACATACCTTAAAAACCATACTTTCAAATGGAGGAATTCAACCCAATTATGTAGCCTTAGCTTCTTCTTTCTTCAAACTCCACAACAATTTGACTTGTTCAAAAGCTTGTTCCCTTCCACACTTCAATTGTATATCAGTTTTCAATGGAATTCAAACTTCAATTGATATTATATGTCTTTCAACGTCGAGACTCTGCTATTTCATGCAAAGGTGGTAAAAAGATCATGGAAAAGGTGATGGAAAGTGAAAAAGATGCTTGCACACTTCACAACATCATCAAATATATATTTTTTGTCGGAGCACACGCAGAACCAAGGGAATATGCAGACTGTGGGCCTTCAAATCACGAGTATATTGATTTTTTTACCGTTTTAGTAAACTACAAAATGTGCTCACGTTATAATGCGCACGCATTATAACGCGAGCGCATTATGTTAAATTAAGTTTTCTTAGTGTATTTTTGATAGTATAGGGGTTTCTGAGAGAGTGGGAGGGAGAGAGGGGGAGAGTGGAAGATAGAGAGGGATGGAGAAGGGGAGAGTGGGAGAAAGAGAGTGGGAGATAGAGTGGGAGATACAGAGGGAGGGGGAGAGTGGGAGAGAGTGGGAGAAGGGGAGAAGTGGAGATTGGGAGATAGAGAAAGAGGGAGAGAGGGAGAGAGTGGGAGAGTGGGGGAGAGTGGGAGAGAGTGGATATAAGTGTATAGGGCATAAGGATTAGGGTTTAGAATAATGGGTATAGGGTTGAGGGTATAGGGCTAAGTGTATAGGGTATAGGGATTAAGGTTTAGAATAATGGGTATAGGGTTGAGGGTATTGGGTTTTAGATTGAGGTTGATGGTTTAGGGTTTAGTGTACAAGGTTGAACGTAGGGTTTAGGGTTTAAGTATAGGGTTGGGGGATGATGTTCAGGGCTTAGGTTATAAGGTTGAGGGTATAGGGTATAAGGATGAGGGTTGAAGGTGTAGGGTTGAGGTATAGTGTTCAAGGTTGGGGGTGTAGGGTTAACTGTATAAAGTATAGGGATTAGGGTTTAGAATATTCAGTATAGGGTTGAGGGTATTGGGTTTAGGGTTGAGGGTTTAGAGTACAAGGTTTAATGTAGGATTTAGTGTTTAATTATAGGGTTAAGGGTTCAAGGATAATGTTTAGGGTTTAGGGCTTAGGAATAATGTTAAACATAAAACCCTACAATCTCAAGTCTTAACCCTATACCTTATACCCTTAACCCTACAACCTAAAACCTAATCCCTATACCCTATACACTTAACCTCATACCCTTAACCCTTAACATTATACCTCAACCCTCAACCCTTAAACTTGTACATAAATCCTAAAACCTAAACCATCAACCCTAAACCTAATATCCTCAATCTAATACCCTCAACTATATACCCAATATCCTAAACCATAATCCATATACCCTATGCACTTAACCTTATACCCTCAACCCTAAACACTATCCCTCAACCCTCAACGCTATACCCTGTAGAGAGTCTAGGGGAGAGAGAGAGAGAGACCTGAGAGAGGGTGAAATTGGCAACTACATTGCCAATTTCACTGAATTGGCAAGCTAGTGGGCCCACTAGCTTGGCAATTTGGTGAAATTGGCAACCTAACTTGTCCTGTTTGAAAAAATGGGTCCAAGAAATGGGGTCTC
>CM021107.1:182753409-182852079 GCA_007115665.2 Sequoiadendron giganteum | reverse complement strand
ACACTCACCCCTCAACCCTCAATTCTTAAACCCTAAACCCTCTACCCCTTACATTGGACCCTGAATCTAATCCTTCAACCATATACCCTCAAAACTATACCCTAAACCCTCTATCCTCAACCAAGTAAACCCTTAACCCTAAACCCTTAACCCCAAACCCTTCAACCCTAAATGCGTAAACCTAAAACCTTCTACCCTATACCCTCAACCAAATACCCTCTACCATTCAAACCTATTCCATCAACCCTCAAACCTTAAACCCTACTACCCTAGAAACCATCAACCCTAAAGGTCCTCCATCCTAATCCCTCAACCCCTATCACTTTCTCTCTATCTATACATCTCACCTCTCCCACCCTCTCTAATTGTCTCTATCTACCATCTCCCTCTTTCTGCATACCTCTCGTTCAATCAATCCCTACCACCCTCTCTCACTCCCTCTCTCTCACACTCCCTCTCACTACCTATCTCTCAAGTCTCTCCCTCTCACCCCCCTAACACTCTCAAGTCTCTCCCTCTCACACTCTCAAGTCTCTCCCTTTCGCACCCTACCTACATAACCCTCTCTTTCTCTTTGTCTCTCTCTCTCCCTCTCCCTCAATTCTCTCTCTTCCACCCCCCTCTCTCTCTCTCCCTCTCCATCAATTCTCTCTCTCTGACCCCCCCTCTCTCTCTCTCCCTCACTCTATCCCTCCCACCCCCCCCTCTCTCTCTCCCTCCCTCTATCCCTCCCACCCTACCTAGCTAAGTCCCCCTCAATCCAACCCCTTCTCTCCCACTCCCTCTCTCTTAAACTCTCACTTCGACCCCCTCTCCATCTCTCTAGACTCTCTCTAAACTCTCCCTTCGTCTAAAGACATACATAAATGCATACATACAAGCATAATACATTTGTACATATAATCTTACATCCATACAAGCATACATACATACATGTACATAAAAATATATCAGCATACATAAATATATTAGCATTTAACATAAAGTAAGAAATAACACGAGCGCATTTTAATGCGCGCGCGTTATGGCTCAGTAGACATGTTCCCCACAGAAGCAAAAACCATGTAAAGTGAGAAATAACGCTTGCACGTTATAACGAGAGCGCGTTATAACGTGCTCGCGTTATATCTTGCTTTGAGAATTACCGAACTTTAAGCTTGGTATTGCCTTGGAATTCCAACCCAAAGGTTTGGAGGGCATTCCCAATGACTAGAGACGTGTTTTTAAGAAATCCACCATATTTCTCATAATCGAGTTTGTGCTCACTGTTAGGATTGCACATGGTTCAATATCGAAAAAATCGAGCACATGGGTAATGTTGGGTTATCTCTTAGCTATCCAACGATGTAATTTTTTTCACGTTTTGAAAATGTTAAGTCTTTCATCCATAATTTATTTTATCTGTATGTCTTTTTTTTGCCAAAAAGCAGTGTTTGGTATTTTTTTCGTTATAAATTAATCGTTCATCAATTTTTCAAATAAATTACATTTTTAGAAACTAGACTCCATTCTACAAAATTAAAAAACTAAAAAAAAAACAAATCAATTAGTTTCCAAAATTTGTAGGGGTAGCATGGCCAAAATTCTATTTTTAGGATATGTCCACTTCGCAAATTCATAAAAAATCAAATATTCATTAAAAAATTATCAGAAAAATAATGCATCAACTACATACTATTAACTAACTTCTGACCATTGCGATTTTAAAAATACTAAAAACAAGTTCACTGTACAAGGGTCGTACAAGAGTTGCTATGCTATGTTTTTCTGACAAAAACAACACCAATTTGTGTACGACCCTCATTTGAACCCCTTAATCTCAACCATTTTCAAAATAAATTAGTAGTTTAGAAAGTAGACTCAGAGAACTTGAATCCTTCTTTTTGTTTCATCTCAAAATTATGAGTGTATGTATCCTCAATTTCACGTCCAAGGTCAGTATTTCCTGATTTCAGAAAAAGCTGTCCACTTAAGTCCCCTTTTTGGGAACCATCTTGGTGCACTTACCCATTAATCCATTGAAAAAAGGAATTAGGAAAGCCAAAAGCTTCTAAAACAGTTAGCACATAACCCCATTCAATTTTCTCATAAGCTTTCTCAAAATGTAAAAGCACCATATTGAACTTTTGTCGCAAATATTTAGCCTAGTGAAGGCCCTCCCAATTGGTTACCAATTTTTCAAGGATATATCTCCTGAAACTTGTCTAATTAACATAAATGATCTTTCCCAATACACCAATTAGTCTCAATGCTAAGATCTTAGCATTGATTTTACATGAGGAATTCAAGTGTGATTGGCCTTCAATTCTTCATCAAAGTTTTGTTCCCCTCTTTTGGAATCAATTTAATGACCCCCTTATTTATATTTGGCCCTAGAGATCCTTTTCTCAAAGTTTCTTCATATACTTCCATTGGTTCATCAGTTGTCTAATCTCTATTACATTTATATAATTCAAATTAGGTATACCATCAAGCCACAAAGATTTTCCAACATTGAAAGAGTTAATAGCCCTGGCAATTTCCTCTTTCAAAATGCCCTTACCCACATCCTCAATATCACTTTCCTTTAACTTTTTGGAGATGATTCTTTTACAAAAATCTCTAGCATTAAAATTGCATTTCCATCTTCTAAGGAAAATAACTTTTGGTAAAAAATTTGAAAAATAGTCTTCATTTCCTTATGATCATTACACAAATCTCCTTCAATAACTAGGGGACCAATAGTCTCTCTAATTTGTTTAGCCTTTTAAAATTTGAATAAATATTTGGAACCTTTGTCACCCTCCTTTAGCCAATTGATTATGTCTCTCACCCTCACTCCTTGATTCTTGATAATTTGAATGCATCTTAGCTGGTGTTTAGTGTCAACAACTTCCTTATAGGTCTCTTTGTCATTTACATTACTTTGGATCTTGCATTTGAGATCAAGCAACTTATTTTCTAAGAAGTTTTTAGTATTTCTTCAATCCATAGATTTATTTTTCCTTACTATATTCCATATTTTATTCTAGGCAAGAGTCAAATTATACCCTCCAGATAGTAGAGTTTCTAAAGAATACTTTGTTGAACATTCTCACTTGGGAAATTCCAATCATGCACTCTTTATCATTAAGAAGAGAAGTGTTTAACTTGAAAATATACATTTTCTTACATCTAGTAGGGATTTCGATAACATTTACACTAATACAAAACTCAATTGGAGAATGATTAGGCATTATAGAGGGCCAAACCTACACTGTAGGTTGATTCAAAAAATATTTAAAAGGAAAGAAGTCTTTGTCAGCATAGACTCTGTCTAGTTTGGAATACACCCTTTTACTTGACCCTTTCTTATTGCACCAAGTAAATCAATTTCCATTATATTTTCTTTTTTTATTCTTCATAGGGTCTTTAATATTCAACATTCTGTTAACCTTAGACCCAAAAAATAATTCATTACCCTTCCAAAGATGTTATTTTCCCCCACATTTATCTTCTTTATTTTCAACCATATTAAAATAACCTACAAGGATCCAAGGAACTTTAAGGAGGTTTTGAGCCATCCAGCTCCACAATAAAAAACACATTTCCTTATAATGGTATCTGGGCATAATAACCCGACCAAAATAACCTTGGACACAATAACCTCATCATAAGAACCCAATGACAAAATAACCCATGGTCATAATAACCCATGGACAGAATAATCTGTGGTCAAAATAACCCATGGACAGAATAGCCCGTGATCATTTTAGATCAAGCTTATAAATTTTGTTTTCCTTTCTCTATATTCTTCGGTGATATTTTGTCCATGGGTTATTTTGACCACAGGTTATTTTGGCTTGGGTTATTATGACCCTGGGTTATTTTGTCCTTGGGTTATTGTGACCGGGTTATTTTGTCCAGGGTTATTTTGGCCGGGTTATTATGCCCTACAACCCCTTATAATCATTTGAGGCATAGATGAAACAAATTCCAAATTTATACCCATTTCTTTCTAGATTCACCCAGACTAATATGTTGCAAGTCAAACTACCATTTCAACTACCCAAGGAGCCGATGAGTCTCTAATCAAAATAGAAACTCCCACTTTACCTTTGACATGATTAGTGTTGACATCAACCAAATTTCTCCACACAAATTTTTAAAATATTTTATAGATAAAAATCCACACCTTTTACTTCTTGTAGACACATGATATCCAATTTTTTTCTTTACAAAGGGACCTCAAGGTATATTTCATTTTTAGGGATTACATGCCCTTGACATTTTGAATTATACAGTTTAGAGTCATTTAGAGGGAGGAGGGGATTTTAGCCTTCTGGATTTTGTAAAGTCTATCAAAACACTTCAAGATTTGTACCTCCTTCCCTTTTTTGTTGCCCTTTTTTGTACCAATTTCAGGATTAGAGGGCTTCCTCTTTTTCTTTTTCTCTTCATCGCCCATCCTTTCACCCCCATCTCATATGTTCACCTCTAAAAATAAGGGATTATCATGATCTAGAATAACTTCTTTTCCATCTTGTTTCAACACTTGCTCATTTCCTCACAAAAAACCTTAGCTCCAATTGTTGTTAGCATTATTTGAGAGGGAATAAGAGCCTTGTTTTCCCTTTACCCCTAATTTTTCAAGGGTCAATTTTTTAGCATTATTTTTAATGACTTTTTAGAAATCTCATCTGAGAGTTTTCCCCCTTTATGCCAAGGTTTTTAGCAAGAATGACTTCATATTCTTCTTGTCCAATCATGGAGGATTTGTGACCATTATCAACTAATTTGAGATCATTTAAAGTTTCCTCACCTATATTTTAACCAGCCCTCAAATGCTCAGGGGGATCCTTGTTTTCCATAATAGTTTCACTAGCCAAACTACCCTTTGAAGCGGCTTGCTCCTTTGGAACTGACATAGTCTTCTTGTTTGCAAAATTGGGGGAGATTTTTTGTAGCCTAGGGAAATCCTTCCTTTGATGCTTTCTTTTCTTAAATAGGAAACAAGAGTTTAGACCCCCCAAAAGTTCAAGACTACAAGAAAAGTTAGAGCCTCCAAGTTGATTTTCTAAAACATCAAGAACATCAATTTTGGGTTTCAAAGAAATTAAAACCCTAGAATTTAAGTGAGGCAAGGTAACTCTTATTTCTTTTGTCTACAAGACTTCACCAGGATTTAATATCTATGGTATAAATTTCCATAGTTGAGGGGCTAGATAATTTTAACCCCCCTCAAAGTTGAAATCTCCAAGATATTTTTTGGGCTAGAATTTTCTTCCCATGGAATATCTCTAAGTTTACTAATTGCCCCACATTCCAAAATCTTAATTTTAAAATTATTTCTTGCATTCCATGGTTTTAGATAAAATTACAAACAATCCCCTTTGAATCATTTTTTAGAAGCTTACATATAAACCCAATTTTTTCCCCAAACTTTCCTTAGCCATTCATAAAAAATTTCCTTGAAGGCAAGAAATTCCTATCCAAACAAACAAAGAAGATAGCAATGTTACTAAGGGTTTTTCCCTTTTATTTCAAATCTTTTACCATATCTATACTAGGAGAAATGGACAAAAATTAATGTGAGAAGAAGGAGGTTTACCATCTCCTCCTTCGCCAGGTAGCTCTCCTTTGAAGTTTCCCTCGCTTCTAGGCACTCTGCCTCCATTACTACCAACATAGTTCACAACAAAGAAGAAGGTAGACTCTAGGAGGGGATTAGAGACACCATCGAATGTCTCCTTGTATGACCTCTTACCACCTATTTCTGCTTCAATGAAAACTCTCTCTAGAGCAATCCACAAAATATCTTTGAGGACCTTCTTTACACTATCATTATAGCCGAAAAGAACTTCACTATCTAGAGCAATAAATTCCTCATTACCTTCATTACTCACCATTTCCAGTTGACACAAGGGAACAATAACCCCTAATTTAGAAAGTGTAAATCGATCCTTAACTCAAGAACACCACCCAAGCAGTGGGCTATAACCCACACGAGACCTAGATGAAAACCCACCACAATAAATAAAAAACAGTAAAAGAATAGAGTGAAAAAATAATAGAAATTTAAAAAGCAAACCGAGGACACCCAAAACCCTCAAGCATCTTGGAAAGAAGATAATGAATAAAGTAGAGCACAAATGGGACTAAAGAAAGATCCCAAAGAGCGTAGAAAGAGAAAAAAGGTGAGATGACCATCCAACTCCCAACCTCCTCTCGAAATGTTCAAATTTGTATGCTAAGATTTTATATATAAAAGGATTCTAAGACACTTAATCAATCAAGGAATCAAGTAAAAACATACTTTAGCATCATATCTTCATTTCAAAAGCACTTAGAACAAACATAGTAGAAATATCTAGCCTCATAAGGACACATATAAGTATTTGAATTTTGTTTTTCATGTTTGTAAACTTATATGTATCATTGAATCAAGAAAGGGGTGTGATCAATAGTACTTTTTTTCACCATCTTATCTCAAATTATTGTAGGTGAGCACACTTGTGAAGAAACCATACAAGTAGTTGTGGTCCACAAAATTTAGGTTCAAGATTGTAAAATAGAAAATAATTGCATTTACAATCTATTGGGTCTTTGTTGATGCATATTCAATTGTTGATTATTGAGATGAATCAAAAAACATGATCTATAGGAGAATATTTATCATTGTCTTAGAGCTAAGTATGTCTATCCCCTTTGTCAATTTGTTATTTATTTGACTATATATTTCAAATTTTGTATTGAGACTCAACTCCTTTATCTAGGTTAGTTGTTATATTGGTTGCTAAATTTATTGAGTATCCTAATAAATTTAAAATGACTTACTTATTTTTATTTTTATAAACTTGACATTTCATAGACCCCCTAGAGTTTTACCTTAAAAAAAATTCTTTTCTTTCTTGTTGATTCAGATTTGATTTTTTTGATTGCATTTATCTTTCATTTCAAACCAAAAATTATTGTCTTATTATTTTGATTTACTTTGGGTTTGGGTCTAGTTCATCGTATATCTTTCATCTATTGTTGAATATTATATGTTTCATTATGGATGTTTTCAAGCCTATACATTAATTTATCTTCATGTATATATTAAGGTTTATAAGGTATTTTTAAACATGATTATTTTTTATCCTTTGATCTTTGATGAAATTGTATTCTTTTTTCATATAGATGATGCTACATGTTCTATCCAGGTGAGTTGGTTTCATGCCTATTTAGTTTCCCTCCTTCATGGATCTTGTTAGTAGTTTTCCTTTCATATTAGATGATTTGACTTTGTTTGTCTTCTTGATTCATGATAATCATACTCCTTGTGTGATGGATGATGATGATACAATACAAAATCTCAGCAATACATCTAGGGATGATGTTTTAAATGATAAGGTTACCCTTCCATTGACTATTCTTGATGTTGTTGTTCCTTATTATGTTATTCTTCATACATTTCATGATAGTTCCCTACTCTTACATCATGTTCCTTTGATAATACATCTTATGGGGATCCTATATATAGTGCAATGTGGGTTTCATCTTCATTTATACTTGATAATGTTTTGTATGGTGATGATAGTTCTTTCCCATCACATTTAGATTATATAGATAATCATGACGATTCATTTATGTGTTATGCATTACATAGTGATGTTTGTGCTCTTAGTGTGGAGTTAATGATTCATGACTTTAGTAGTACTCATATTGCATCATTACATGTTAAGTCATTCTCACTTGTACATTATGTGCATATAGATGATATATATTTTTCAATGAACTTGGAATAACTTTATTTAATAAGGTAGTAAATGTTAGAGTAAAGGTTTATTTGCATGCAGGTGATCTTCGGGGTTTGTGGTGTTGTATTTTCTCAACTCTTACATGGTATAAGAGCTCCAGACCTACTGCTTCCTGTTCTTGTTTTGAAGATTTTTGGAGCTTCAAGGGTTTGGGATTTTTTTTTTAAATCCAGGGCACACCTGCAATTTCAAAGCTTTTGGAGCCCAAACGGACCTTGCCATTGTGTCCGCAGTGGTCCAAAACCCCTAAATCGACTGTTCATTTGTCCATTTTGGACAAAGTCGAATTTTGGGGCAAAATGTTTTTGTTGTTTGGCCGTACGGGCGTCCGTCTACCTGGTAAAAAAAATTTCGTCTTTTTCGTCAATTTAAAAAAAAATTGTCATTTTTTTTTCTTCATTTTTCAAAAATAAAAATCGAAAAAATAAAAATAAAAATAAAAATAAATATAGAAATATTTTGCAGTTTAAAGGCTTGTGGGCCTTGTATGAGGGTACTCATAGGTACGCAGGTACCTGCGGGCCCTTAGGTACGCCGACCGACGTACTGACAGTCGTCGACGGCCTTACTGCCGACCGGCGGTCTGTCAGTACCACCGATGACGATACCTTGGCCACCACTGGCAGCGGCCCCCATGCGGGCGCTTGCCCTAATTTTTTTTATTAATTTTAAAAAAAAAAAAAATTTAACTTTTGTAATTTTTTTTTATATAAAACATTTAAAAAAAGCCTAGTTATGCTTTTGCAGTGACATCCGTTTGGCCGTCAAATATAAGCCTGCATATTTGCTGTGACGGTCGTTTGACCGTCAAATTTAATGCAGTGCTGGCTTTTTTCCCCTTTGGAGTTGTTTTCTTCCAGAGGCCGTAACTTGGGCATACAATATCATTTTTTGGCAAACGAGATATCGTCGGAAAGATGGTTTTCTCAATTTTCCAGTGGTGTGAGTCTCATGACTTCTTTTTTTTGTTGGTGCATTCTACAGTCAGTTTTTTGGCTGTCCTTCATGTATTTCCAGCTTTTTGTCCTTTTTACGGTATTTTTAGCATCATTTGTAAGCAATATCTTTTATGTAAACACACTGAGATAAAGTGCCACACTATTGTACATGTATTTTTGGGGATTTTGCACATAGGTTGTGCCATATTTTGTACTCGCACTGTATTATGAAGTGCCATGGGGGGTTGTGTAGTTTGCCTTTGTTTTGCCATCACACCTTTGTCCGGTGAGTGTCCCTCCGCGATGATAGTGGATCCATATGATTCCAGCCTCATGCATGTGTGTTTTATTTTGCACACCACTTTTTCAGTTGCAAGTGCTTTCTTGTGCACTTTTAGATGTTGTATCTTCTTCTTCATGCACTACAGGGTGTTACACACCATTTCAGTGGATCTGTCAGGCTCTTCCAGTTCATCATTATGGGGGGGTATTATATTGTTTGTGCTAATTCTTCCTTGGTTTTGCCTTGGAAGGAATCTTCCATTCTCAGTTGATCAGTGTTTTAGACTATTGGTTCTTGTGCCATCTATATCTTCGTTCCAGGTGTTTGCCTTTGTTTGCCATCTGATTCGAGTAGTGTCGTATGGGCCACTCATGCAAATTGTTGTCTTCTTGATCTTGATCATCCTATCTTCAGCGGAGGTTCTTCAACACCATAACAGTCATATTTCGACAATTGTTTGCAGCTTCTTCTGCTTCAGTGATGTTCTTCTTGGCTTTCTGCATCTCTTTTTGGAGTAGAGCTTTTTCCCATGAGGTTTTCTCTATTTCTCCTCTTTACAGAGATTTTATTGTATTTGGGTACCTGATCTGACCTAGTTGTCGGGACCCGTGTTTGCCTTCTTACATTGTAGTTACCTTTGCTTTCTTGCATTTGTTTGTAGCTGCATTGTTGCTCATCTGAAGGGGGGGTGTTAGAGTAAAGGTTTTAACTTAATTATGTTGATTAAGTTACCTTTATTCCCTTCTTAAGATTTCACGTTAGTTTGCATAAAGTGACATTTAATAATTATATTAATTATTAAATGTTATCTTATTAGGGCTTCTTTTAGGGTTTTTCCTATTAGGGTTTTATTAGGGTTTGCATGATCTCCTTTTTATAAGGATTGATCCCATTGTATTTCAATATCAATTCATTCTCTCATTCTCTCTGATATATACATTTTCAGTTTTCAGAGAACCCTTGCTTGTTTGTCTCCATCTCTTCTTTTGTGACAAGTTATTTGCATGGAGGTGATCTTCGGGGTTTGTGGTGTTGTATTTTCTCAACTCCTACAATAAAATGGTTTTATTAGATCATTCTACTTATAGTTCATTCACTACACTCACACGTGATTTTATTGATTATTTTAAATTTTTCCCTAGAGTGGCTAAGGATATTATGGATTTGTTTATGCCTTCTAGGCGAGTGCATCTTTAGATACTTGTTCATTTTCACCCAATGCTAATATGGTTGTCCTTTCATTCATATGAAACTTTGGCCTTTCATGCTACCCCATCTAAGATGAGTTTTGTTCCTTCTTTTCCACCATCCTTTAAAACTCTTATGCTCCATGTAGCACCTAATACACCTAAGCATAGACTGATAGTACTTTATAGAACACCTACTTCATAGAATTGTCATGTAATTAGGCATTCTTATTAGAGAATGGCTAGGGGACAAAAAAAGTATTAGATCAACTAGTTTTGTAGTCTAAAAATCTCAATTTTTCTCCACTTAACAACTAAGGCACATAAAGATTTAATTAGTGATCTCAAAATACTCAAGCTAAGATTTCTCATTGGAATCTTTTGCATTAATGAGCTACATTTAGAGATATTCTACAAAATGATATGGAAAAGGTTAAAGTTAATTTAGATGATTAGCCTCAAACATTTTCTTATATCTTAAACTCTATTAAAAAACTAATATATTTTTCTGGTTCTATGGAACTGATATAGTGTTATTTGAGATCATTTAGCTTTGTTCATAGTGGCTTCTGGTGATTTGATTTTAAAATATGTCTTAGTTGATACTATAACTAGTTTAGATATATGTAGCGAGGATTGTTTAAAATGTTACAAATGGATAGTGTGAAAATTGAAAAATTAGATATCACTATTTATAACGTCAAAAAATGCATACCCTTGTAATTTCATGTTATGTTTTGTGTTTGCTTTGTTTTTGTTAGTGTGAACAAGGCACTTTATCTAACTAGTTCATTTTCAAGCTATTTAGCCACTTTAGTCCTTTTCACACCTTATCACTTAAGTTTACTTAGGATACACATAGGATACTTACCACTATATGTCTCATATCATAAGATTAAGACACTTGTCATAATATTATGATATCCTCACTCGCCTTGGCTTATATAACCAAGGGGTTCCCTTTGTAGTTTATTTCTCATGCTCATTGTAAGCTTTGCATTCTCTTGAGTAGGATACAGTTTATTCTTATTCATTTCTAATTTCTATATTTTTTTTCCTTCATCATTTGCATCCTAGGTAGGATTTTCAACTAAATCTTACATGGTATCAGAGCTATTGTGAGTTGTGTGTTAACAATATTTTAAGAAATATGATAGTGTAGAGTTATTTTTTTGAAAGCACATGAGTATGCTCTTCTCTTGCATCCTTGGATGGTCTGGAGAATAAAAAAGTATGGAGAAATTACCAATTTTTAGGGAGGTTCAAACATTGAATTGCCAGTTGTAGGTTTTAAGCTTCCTAGAGAAATTTTGAGCTCACCATTGAGTCAATAGCAACCAAAAAAGTTATATTTTCCTTTTATTTCATCTGAATCAGACACCCGAGGCGAAATCTGCAAGATTTTGAACTTTAGAGTATTTTGGGTCAAATCTGACCTTGCCATCGTGCTCATATACCTTAAAACCCTCAAATTGACTTTTAAATCATTGATTTTGAACATTTAGAAAAGGAAAAAAAATCTTAAGGAGCCATGTGACCCCCTGAACATGCTAGTTCATTGTTTTTAAAAAAATGTGCAAAATCATTTTCATGAAATCACTTTGACAAAAAAAAGGTTTAAACAACACTCTATAAAGTTGTTTAAAAAAATTAAATGCAAGTACAGGTATGCAAGTCTGCACAACGGGTATGTAGGTACCCATAGGCCCCACATCCCATAAGGGTGCAAACCCATAATGGATCTCTCATTTATTATGTTAAATCTTTTAGATGTATTTTTAAAACAAAACCCAACGTGGGATGTGATCGAGGCTACGACTCCCCACAAAGTTACTTTTTTTAAATTGTTTAATTTTTTTTAATATTTAAAAAACAAAAAAATAGTAATGTTCAAATAAAAAATTAATTAAATAAAACTTTTTAAATAAATATTTTCTTTAATAATTTTTATTAAAGTTTTTAAAATAATTTTTTTAGTAAATTTTTCTTTAATAGTTTATTTTATTAAAGTTCTTTTGAATATTTTTTAATCAAATTTTAATAAAAGTTTTTAATTTTTTTTTAATTAATATATTTTAATAAAGTTTTTGATAATATTTCTAAATTCAACTTCATTTTTTAAAATCTTATTAAAAAATAAATTTGGAAAAAAGTTTTTTTATTGATTGTCAAGCTCTATATTGGACCATCCATGTCATTCTTCCAATTGATAATCAACAAGAATCAGTTGCTCTTGACATTGTGGCAACATCCCAAGAGATTAAGTTGCTCTTGACATTGTGGCAACATCCCAAGAGATTAAAATTTTTAATGGTTATTTACTACAAAGTAGATTTTTGTGTGGCTTTTTCATCAGATTTTTTAAATTTGTATCATTGTTGTTGTCCAAATAACTCTATGAAAATTATATGTTGTAAATGCACTAAAATAAAGTGCCACAATCTTGTCACTTCAAGTGTAATTTACCACATCTTTAATATTGCACATGCTTCTTTGGATTGATCTATGTATCAAGTGTTAATTCTTATATACACAACAAATGCAATGGTTGGCTACCAATGCATTTTGGTGTGATGGAATAGATACAATATAGACACTCTTGTTATGGAAGAATCTTCATGTATTCAAAAGGTTAGGTTCTACATCCAAAGACTTGATATCTATATTTTCAACTTATATCCAATTGAGCAACATCCATAATTAGAGACACTCATATAGACTATGTATTGAATATGTAATTCCAAGAATTCGAGAGTATCTAATTGATATTTGTGTAGTGTTCTCTTTGATCTAATCTTATTCCTATTGTAGTGTGGGATTCATCAATAGTTCTTCATTGGCAATTACATATTTTTCATTTGTTTTCTTAAGTTTGGACATAATTAGTTAGGAGTTTTATTCCCAATGGGTTTTCTCCTTTCTTATCTATTTGTAAATGTGTACATTTAGATCCTCTTGCTCCTTTTCCATATTCATATGCTTCCACAATGACAAATTTTATAGATACTCATGTTTTGACAATTTCAACTCAGTCTCCATTCATGTTGACCTCTTTTGCAATGGTGCCTGATTTTTTTATTAGTGCTTGTCACTGTTTGGCATCATTTTGGAGAAACATTTAGAGGACTTGTCATCATCTTTGGTCCATGCTCTACATCAGTCTTCACATTGTTCTACATTTTCACCTTCAGTTAAGATTGGGACTCTTGACATTCTAACATTTGAGAATATTTTGGAGACTTATATCCTTAGATTCCCTCATATTCCTTTTAGGAATGGGAAGATATCCTACATGTATTATTAGCTCTATTTTTTCCTAAGAGGAAGAATGTTGTTCGATGATCTTGGACCATCTTTAGTATTTCATTTTGATCATCCACTATCAATGTAGATGATTGTGAATTTAGGGGCGTTCACTTGAACTTCTCTATTCATTCTCTCTTATGGGGGAACTTTTTCCTCACATGGGGTTTTGTCCTTCACATTTTTTCAAGAGCATTTTTTCTACATTTTCTCTCTTTTGGAGAGGAGTTTTTCCTATTGGGTTTTATCCTTTCTCCATTTGTGGGAGATTTATTTTATACATGGGTACCTCATTAAGTCTTGTAATTAGGACCCATCTTTGTCTACATTACCCATAAGTTACACTTAAGGAGGGATGTGAGTGTGAACAAATTAATTTGTCTAAGTAGTTCATTTCCTAGCTAGTTATCCACTTAAGTCTTTTCCATAGCTTATTACTTAAGTTTTCCTAGGGTTGAAAGGAAATATACATCCACCCAAGATAATTACCACATAACACAAATAGATAAATCTATACTAACAAGTACTTAGAATCCATATGCAAAAGAATAGATAACATACCATGAAAGATGACATAATATATACCTTGAGAAAACCCTCATGAAGGAAAAATCTCACCTCCAAAAGCATCCATCACTCATGTATTATTCAATAATAAATATTGCAACACATCTTTAGAGTTCTCCATGAACACCTTTGGAACAACAATCCCTCTCCAAGAACTCCATGTGAACAGGCCCGTAACAACACATTCCATGCCATGCTTCAAACCTAGAAAATTCTAACAAGAGCTACTCTCAACCCCTTAGCCAAATAGTCAATTAGCCAACCTTAGACAACTAACCATGTGTTTTCTTTTATTAAAAAAAGCTCACACAAAACCACCAAGTGGTATTACATAAAACCATGTGACTAATACCATGAGATTACAAAACCATTAACACCAACATTTACTTTTTAGTAATAAGTTTTTCCAACATTAAATATTATCCCAATGGGTAACTCACGTTAAATATTTAATCCAATGTTATATACAACACATAAAGTGGTCCCAAGAATGCTAATACATGCAATGCACACATCCCTAGAACCCCTAGGTGTTCCACATAATAATAAAATATTTTATAATATTATGCAAGATGGACAACACACATTTTCCTAATTGTAGGAGTTGGAAATTAGCTCGAGCCCAAGATTACCTACAAAAACAATTAAAACCTTCTATAAGAGAGTATGCAAGAATATGAGCTTTCTTGACATTAAGATCTATGAAATATAATGATGAGGTATATTACAATATGTACAATAACCTTGCTTATATAGACAAAGTGTGATGTAGTACCGACATTAAATGATTGTATCATAATTAAATGACATGAACCAACTTTAAATGACCCTAGGACTCTAATATTTAATAAAAGCTAAAAAGAAAATATTATCTAAGGATTAAATATGCCTAGGTCCTAAGTGGATTTAATATGTAAATAGGACCCCACTAAGTAACTAGATAGGAAATGTACCTATTTACACCAACACACCCATAAGCATTGAAATGGAAGAAAAGTGGATACTCTAAGATTTGACCCTAGTTTTTAGGCACCTTTCCTTATTTCATTGTAGTATGTGAGTTTGTGATGAGAGTTAGATGGATTTGAGCAAGGTATTAGGATAACTTGCAACTTGAAAGGTGAGTCAACTTGCCATTGAACAAACCTGAAATACAATGAGTCAACTAGCCTAATGATTCTAATGATTGTTCTAATGCAAAAACAACAAATCTGAGAAGTCACAAGAAAATTCAGACTACAAAAATGGACTAAGCAAGACACTATGTACCTATGATATGAATTTGAAGTAGATTTTTAAGGACCTAGTTACCTTGGGCAACTATGTCCTAGTAGAGGGATTTTGGATCTAATTTCACAGTCCTCTGATGCAAGACCCGAGCCTTCTGTTTCCACTTGTCACACTGATGGATAATTGTTTTAGATATTATTGTAATTGAGTTTTCAATTTTTTTCAAGGTGTATGGTTTGATTATAATAATAATAATTGACCTTCAAAATTTCCTAATCTTATTCAAATTTGAAACCTGCACATTCAAAGAGAGAGAAAGGGTTGTGCCATATAGGGTCTTGCCTTGGTCAAAACCCTTCCTAGTTTTTCCACTTCCACAATGGGAACGTCAATGATAATGATAAAGCTAAATGATAATGGAATGATGAATCAATAATGGACTGCAACTCACCACCCAAAAATGGCTTCCTTGAAGGAATAAAGTCATACAAATCTCCTCAAGGATTGATTGTTGTTGGATTTATTTTCTTGAAGACCTACAAGGATGAGATCTCACAAACAATATGAACAACATAAACATGAACAAACTCACATACACTTTGACATGATGCTTGGATCTTGAATTGCTGCAATAAATCTCTAAGAAAATTCTCTTGACTTGCTTGATAGTGCTCTTGAAAATACTTGGTCATAAATTGCTCAATTATCCTTGTTAGTTTTCAAAAAGTGAAATGATTAGGTATTTATACATAATTATTCTAATTTCTCAAAAATTAAATCTCGATAGATGACTTTGGACATTTGAAATTCAAATAATAAAATATAGACACTGACATATTCAATTTTAGAGCCAAATTAGGGGGACTAAGTTGCCCTAGGTGATTGTGTCCTAGCCCTATTTTTTAGGATCTAAGGTGTCGAGGATAAAAAATTAAGTAAATTTTTTGGTATTTCACTTGCAATTTGTCAAAAATGATAAAATGGGCCACAAAATGCATAATTTAGGAAATTAGGTGTTAAATTAGGTCCATGTACTTAAGGGAAAAACATATTGTGAAATGATCAAGGGTGACATACAATGGTACAAGTGCAAATTAGGGAGAAGCAATTATTATGCAAATGATTCAATGATGCAAAAATGGGTCTCGAAAACAAGGCCATTTTAGGTATCCTGCTCATCTAAAGTCTTGGAAACCAAGTCAACACTCAAATTTGAAGAAGTCGGAGATGAATAAACCTCATCAAAGGGTTTATGAACAACACGGTTCAAAAATCCACCAAAACCACCATCTGAACAACTACCCACACTTGATCTAGGAGAGTGGTCCTTAGAACATTCACTATCAAGAATAAAATGAGAAAAGGTGTAGAGGTTTGCATCATGGTCAACCCTACCCACTGCAACAAGTTGTCTAGTATGCAAATCACAAATGAAAACTGAATATGGAGTAAACTCAATGGATTTACGAGTATGTGTTATTTGATATACTGAAAGAAGATTATGTCAAATATCAGGAATGCAAAGAACATCATGAAAAATACCATTGGTAACATCATCAAATCCTTTACCAAATACATCCAAATAAACCCCATTAGCCATCAAGATCTTCATGATTGAAGTATGCTTCAAGCATAAAAAATTATCAGGTTGTCTTGATATATGATATGAGGCTCTTGAGTAAAGAATCCAATCTCTAGACTGTTCAACATATGTTGCAACAAGAGCATGACCTTTCATCTTATGATCTTTTACCTTATCACTCCCATTTCCTATGGTACCTGTGTGTGTAGAAGATGAAGATTGTGAAGAAGAAGAAGAAGGTGAAATTTTAGATTTAGAAGGAAAAGAAATGTTTTTCTCTTTTAGAAGTTTCCTTATATCTTCTAATTTTTTCTCATAGCAAGTTTTTTCACCATGTTTAGGTCTATTACAATAACCACACTTAGGTTTCTTCTTATTTTTATCCTCTCTAAGAGAAGTAGGTTTATCACATGATTATGTCTTAAGTTTTGAATTCTTATTTCCTTTACCTTTGGGTGATGATGTAATCAAAGCACGACTCTTAGAATGTGTATCATGTTGACTAAGTTTAGCTTATTCCCTAGTCAACATATCATAAAATGTTTCAAAAGAAGGAATGGAAAATGAATCACCCAATCCATCCATTGTAGAATATAAGAAGTAGGGAAGTATACAAATGAACCTTTTAACTTAGACAAAATCAAGAATATGCATTCCTTATTAGTTTTATCTTTTCCACAACCAACCAATTGAGACCTTAATGATGTAAACTTTACCAAATAGTCTTCAATGGTGTTAAGAGAATTTGTGGAAAGTGATTCCAATTCTGCCTCTAATTACATAGCATGAATCTCACTAATTTAACCAAATAATTCCTTGTAATTATCCCAAACCTAAGAGTAGTACAAACCTCAATATGGAAGAACAAATTATTAGAAATATGCATAGCAATCAAACACATAGCCTCATAACATTTTTTTCTATGAGAATTTTTTTCATATTCTCTAAAAAATTAGGTTGTTCATCATCCAAAGTGGACCAAAAACCCCTAAACAAAATAAATTTCCTCATTCTTTCCTTCCATGTATGATAATTATGAGGAGTTAGGACCTCAAACCCTAATTCTACCATTAGAACAACAAGTTCCAAGAGTGAAAAATAGACAAACAACTGATACAAATTGATGTGATATCACCCAAATATAAAAATACAACTGAAATGAAGACCCTCTACAAAAAAAACTTCTCTAGGAGATAATATGTCCAAGTAATCAATGAATATGCTAAATATGCAAAAATTGAATAATTTATACTTGGTATTTCAAATCTAGAAAAAGTGCATGAACCAAATGATAGAGCTCTTCCTAAAAAGTGATGGGAGGGTTGAGTGTTGGTGGTGGGTGGTGTAGCCCGTAGTGGAGGTAGGTTCCCACACCGACGAATTTCCTAAGCACCCAATGCTTCCAATGGAAGATTCCACAATGATCAAGCATGAAAATGAAAATAAATAATAAAATAATATTAAATTTGAAATATCGTCGAACCATTCATACTTGGAGTGATATGAGAAAATGTGACATACACAAAGAGTACACAAATGTACACTTGATGATGCAAGATGATGCGTACAATGAAACATTCTGCAAAAGATGTCAATGTACACCTTGCAACCTTTGTGAACTGCACAAACATCATATGGACCGGATGATACCATACGATAAAGATCTGTACGGTAAGGAAATGGTGATGAGGGTAGCAAAAAACCTTTAAGGTCCTGGGGTGAATTCTTTGTTTTTGATCATTTGATAGATATTCTTGGGGTTTTTGGGAATTCTAGACATAATGGTAGGGTCGATTTTGGCCCAAAGTGCTCTAAAAAACTCCCAGATTTGGCAACCGCCTCCCAACTTGAAACCCTTGTAGATTTAGCAAAAAAAATTGGATTTTGATGAAATGAAAACCAATATTGACTTTCTTGGATGCCCTGGACTCAATGGTACC
Source organism: Sequoiadendron giganteum (assembly GCA_007115665.2). Classification (NCBI taxonomy): domain Eukaryota; kingdom Viridiplantae; phylum Streptophyta; class Pinopsida; order Cupressales; family Cupressaceae; genus Sequoiadendron; species Sequoiadendron giganteum. Next base: position 182,833,289 of record CM021107.1, on the reverse strand, counting down.
TCCAAAACGCTTCAAAAATAACCTACAATGAAACCCACAAAGAGGAACCCTCCATAATTGATGTTCTTTTTTCAAGTCTTTTTGATTCCCTAGATCACCATTGAGTGCAAGGGAAGAGCATACTCAAACTCACTAAAATTCACCAAGATCTCTCACTGGCAATAGCTCTACCCTCAAATCTAAGAAGGAATTTATAAGGCTCTACTCTAATACCATGTAGGAGAGCTGAAATTAGCTCTAGCCCAAGATCACCTACAAAAACAATTAAAACCTTCTACAAGAGAGTATGCAAGAATACGAGCTTGCTTGATATTGAGATCTATGAAATATAATGATGAATTATATTATAAAGTGTACAATGACCTTGCTTATATATTAGACAAGGTGTGATGTAGTACTAGCATTAAATGATTATGCCATAATTAAATGACATGAACTAACATTAAATGACCCTGGGACTCTAATATTTAATAAAAGCTAAAATTATAAAATCATATCTAAGAATTAAATATGCCTAGGACCTAAGTGGATTTAATATGTAAATAGGACTCCACTCAGTAACTATATAGGAAATGTACCTATTTACACCAACACTAACAAGGGTACACATAGGATACGTATCACTTTATGTCTTATATCATAATATTAAGATACTTGTCATAATCGTATGATATCCTATCTCTCACCTTCGCCTATATAACCAAGAGGTTCCCTTTGTAATTTTATTCTCATGCTCATTGTAAAATTTGCATTCCCTTGAGTATAATATAATTTATTTGTGCTCATTTCTATTTTTTTATTTGATTTCCTTCATTCATTTGCATCTTGGGTAATATTTTTAGCCAAATCTTATAGTTTTCCATTCCTTAGTGTGATTTTAAGATCATTTTAGCCTATGTATTAGCCTTTCTTCTTCTCAAGGTGCTTAGGTTTTGTTTCACATGTTCCCTTTTTGGTGTCACCTTTGTGATTTCCTAGTGTCTTGTTGTTTTATGACTGAAATTATCTAGACACTAGCACAGTGCATGAAAGTCTATTTGATGCTCTAGCCTCCTATGATATTTTCTCATTTGGTGATCATTTTTTATCAATTTCCACATATGATCACCTTCCAAGAACAACGAAAACCACTAAGGATGATTCATAACAACTCTTTAGCTCTTTTCTTGGACTTTCTTCACACTTTTTCAAACAATTTTTTACTCTCTTGGCTCTCTTCTTGCAACCTTGGCTCTTGTTAGACTCTCTCAAGTTCACACGCAAATTTTTCAATCTCTACAAGTCACTATAACACTCCTATAATACTATTTTTCAAGATCTCTTGTTTTCTTGGCTTCCCCAAGCCTTCTTAGGTGATATTTTTATTTTTATTGTCATTGTTATTATCCTTTTATTGTTATTGTAGTTCTTCGGTTGTTGTGCCCTAAACACCTTGGAATATTTAGATTCCCTTCCTTTGATTTTAGTTTACACTATTCCATATTCACAACTCTTTCATTCCCTAACACACTTGGGATAAAAGCATCACACACTATTTATTTATCTATCTTGGTTGTTGTGGAGGTAGAAATACCAAATCGAGGGTTTGAGTTGAATTCAAACCTCCAAATAGCTCCAACATTTTTCTCATTCTTTGTAGATACATGTTTTTTTGAGTGAGGATATCTAGCTACTTTGGGAGCTTGGTGATATCTTCCCATTGCGATTTCATTGTTTCAATATATTTCTTTTAATATATTACTTCATTGTATTATTGTTATATCATACGAGTCATTTCATCACATTTTTTGGTTTTGTCATTATGTACTTGCAGGTTGTATTTTTCAAGGAAAAGTAATGCTTCACATTTTTGGCCATATGAGACTATAAACGATGCATGGATGTTCGTGCAACATATTGGCATCTTGGAAAATGACTTTCTCCATGTGGTACTAGGTTCCTTCCTTCCCCCTTTATAATTTTCTAGTAAAAATCTATCCATTATTATTTTTATTTTCAAAAAATAGTACTTTATTAAATTTTTATATGCTCTAGTTAAGTAAAAATCTTTCATTTAAAGTACTTTTGGGATTTTAGATTTAATTTTTTAAACATTAACAAACTAGTCTCAATCCTAATATAAAAGTAGTAAAAAATAATTTTGCTAATATATCTTAGCTAAATTGCAATTTTTCCTCCTTTACACTATTAATTTTTTTGATTATGCTTGTCAATAATCAATGATATTATCACTCTTCCTACTACTCTAGGACCAATTACTCAATATACTACTTCATATTATGCTTATTTGTATAGTATATATATTATGTTATTAGGGTGTCCATGGATTCATGCAATGAATGTAGTTCCATTTACCCACATCAAAATAAAGTTTGAGTATTGAGTCTAAGATTTACACTCAAAAATAAAATTCCATCCATTTAGTCATTATTGGATGGTTGAGGAATCTAAAGTTGTCACTAAACAAAATCAATCATTTACATAGGTACCTAAGGAAAAAGAGAAGAATAAAAAAGAACAAAAAATGGGAACCTTAAGATGATACCTACCAATTTCGAATTATTAGAAACATATCAATTGCATATATACACATGAGCATACATAGAACATAAGTCAAAAAAATGTAGTATATAATTACATGTCATTGGCCAAATTTTGAAAATTATATCTATATATCTTGTCTAAAAAGTAGTGCAATCATATCCACAACACACTAAGGAGGCAGTCTTGAGGATTGTTAGAACAATGAGTGATCATCAAGTTTTACTTAAAAATATATATTCTCTAAGTAATTTGAATTGTAAAAGTCACTAGAGAATTTATTTAACCTTTCATATTTTTTATTTTAGAAATTATAACAGTGTATTGCTTTATTATATTGTTTCATGTGTTTTCTCTAAGTTGCAAGTTTATTGTACTTTATAGATATGGGGATATTTGAATAAATGATTTTTTTTCTTATGAAATTTTTTTAAATTTTTTTTTCATGATTGTTGCAAACTAGTTTAGAGTATATTTGAAGTAAATTAATATTTAGTGCTATTATTTTAGATTAATAAATTGTAAAAGTTGTGTTTAAAGATCTTGTTTTGATTTTGCATCTTATACAAATTATAATTTAAAAACTAAAGAATGGATTCTAAGAAGGAACAAATTTCTATCATATTCCCCACACTTCCCATGGACCTTGTCCTAGTGGGTGACTATATATGAGACCTACTATTACTAGATACACTCTCAATCTTTTTATATTCTCCCATAGGCTAGCCATATCTACTTACGATGTTGTGTATTTTTGAAATAATATCATTCTATAGGATTAGTTAAAGATAGGGGCATCTATATCCTTTCCCATGTCTCCTTTAACTCCCTCTTCAATCTATCCTACTTCTATCCTACTTAACTTCAAGATCACTCTAATGTATTGTAACTCCAAAATAATCTACTTGAGCTTGACTAACATTATCAAGAAGTGATGTGAATTAGATAACATGTCTATGATCTCTCTATCCAATTTACCAATACCATGTGTACATCCCTAATCAAGTACTCTATCATGGATGTGATGAGACTTAGCCACACACACACACACTTGCTAAATAACACAAATGTCATGAATGTTCTAGATCTCTACAATATGCATGTCATACTACAAAAACACATAATTTATATTATCCAATACTACATATATTACATGTTAGGATCATCAAGTTTATAATCATTTTTTCCTATCTAATATAGGGTGCCTCCTCTAGTGTTGCATCTAGCTCCTCCATATCTCCTACTTCCTCTTTTCCAGCACATGAAAAATCATGTGCCTCATCAAATTTTCTAGGGGAATCTCCTAAGTCACCCACACTTCCAACATATAGTTATGCCTAATAAACCATATCCCACCACTCCCTCCATAAATCTCTAATAATTATAATTTTCCATGAATGTCTCCTCTTCATCACTAGTAAGGATTGTCAAATGTAGGTATCTTCATATCACCTAGTTATAATGGTGATAGGTGGAATCTCCTATACACTAGACACTCAAGGGAATTCTTTGTTGAGCACACAAACTATTAAAATTCTTTCTCATTATGAGACCTCTCCAAAAATGTTAGGTACATTTAACAAACCATTGTGAACAACTAATATGGTAAAATTGATGTTTATCCTTAAGTCATCTTGAATCCCTCCAATTAGGTCATCATGTCATGAAGTTTGTAACTAATCTATCAAATAACCTCTACCACTCCTCTAATATCCTACACTCATACCATATCATTAACTTGCTAGTATCTTAGTATGAGATGTGAGGCATATAATCTCTAGTGATAGTGGGAAATCCAATTGACTTCACAATCCTAATGTACTAATAGGGACAAAAATATAGGATTATAGTTGCATGGATACCACTCCACTCTCATAATTAAATCCATGCAATTCATGATATAGGTGTGTGAGCAACTGTTGAACTAGGGAATATGTAGTGCCATGCTCCTCCATACCCTCAAGATCATATGTATCAATCTACAAGAAATTAATAAGTCCTTGCCATTGGGAACCACTAGTATAGCTACAAAATCAAGATCCACTTGCAAAATCATGATACATTTCCTTGAATAATATCACTAAATAATACTCTGCTAACACATGTATATAAGTATCTATTTACCTGTTGTATGGTTTTTGATACAAAACCTTGTATTAGTAGTTTTAATATCCTCCACACATCCTCTAATGTAATCATGACCATACTCAAAGAAGATTGAAGGTGCAAGTATTTGAGTCCTATCTTTCCACCATCATGGTCAATATCCAATAATAATAAATGTAATTTTCATTTTGGTCATGAAAAAATATAACAAAACATGGCTAATGATTTTTTAATCCATGATTTCCATAAGTTGAAAAAAAAACACACAATCAACTATTCTCACCACAAGTAACACACTTGATACCAAAAACATATAGAAAATGTGCTAGGAAACTAACATGATAGAGGATTATGGTAGATGAGGATGAAGGATGGGCGGGTAGTGTTTATACCCATGTGACATCCTCAATAATGTGAAACAAATATGGGACAACCGTAGAAAGGGAAATAATAGGAGGAGGAAGGTGTTAATGAGTGTGGTGCCTTCAAGCATGTTATCCATATAGTAATTGAGCTCAACCAAGAAAAAATATGGAAGATGAAGGGAAAATTCCAAATGAGTCCAACTACTCTAAGCATAAACATGTTCAATTCCATCCACATGAATTATAAAAACCTATTGGTGTGAACAAGGTATTTTACCTAACTAGTTTTAATTTAGGAACTATTCACACCTTGTTACATAAGCTTACTCAGTTCATTTACTTTTTGTGTCTCATTTTGAATAGGATTAATGATCTTAGTTTGTCTTAGGTTTTATATAGGGCTTGATTCTTGCCTCTATAGCAAGGAATTTTTTTTTTGGAATTATTCCATCATTTTTGTATTCAATATTTTCTAGCAGTATTATAATTTTTTCTATTGCATCTTTTGTGTGGAAAGTATTTGGTTTTGCTGGTTAGATTCTAGCTCTTTTGAATTCTTCCATTTGTTTAACATGGTATCATAACATTGAATCAAAAAAATTCTTATTTTTTAAGGTTTTATTAGGTTATTTATGGGGTACCTCCTAGATTTAAATTAACCTCATAGTTGTGCTTTGAAGGCCCAAAAACCTATAAATACATATAAGACATGATAAGTTTTGGTGCTGAACATTTTTTAACTTTTTTGGGGGGTTGATTAGGCTACTACTATACTAGTTTGTACAACTAAATAGATCCATATGATTGCATAGCTATCATAAAATATTTCAAATTATGTGCAAGGTTGGTAGGATCAATTATCAAAAAGGTTTTTTTAAATTTTTTGTGTCAAATCATCACCACTAGTACATGGTACAATTTTCTAGAACAAAGGATTTTCTTAATTTTAAAATTCATATCCCTTAGGGGTTGTGGGTGTACCTTCCCCCTTTCATGGTAGGGATGGTAGGACCTTGGGCCTTTGATCACATCTTAGGCCATGGAAAGGGTGGTGTCTAGAGGGGGAAATGGTTGTTTTCCCACCCTCCTTCCCTCTGCACCAAACTAATTTTTTTCTTATAATAACATTTTTATTATTTATGAAGGGTAAAGATAAATAAAAAATTCTAGAGAACTTGACCATACAACCTACCATTTTGGGGAGATGTTTGAGTTCTTTAGCTACATTTCACATCTCCCCCAAATTTGTCACACACCGCCTTTGATTTCCAAAATTACGTTTTACTTTATGGTAAATGCGATGATGAAATATGCGACTATGAAATCTAGAAAGATAAATGCTTTGATAAATTTATGTAATATGTTGTTTCTACATTTAAATGAATTAGTAATGGATATGTAATGATATGATTATAATGCAATGTGATGTGATGTTTTTGCATTTGAATCAACTATTGATGAAAACCAAAAGATATGATTATGATGTGATTGTTTTTGGTTAACTACTTATTTGTTCTTGAGTGGAATTGTAAGATCGTTTTCTAACACCCTCTAGAGGGAGAGGGAGAGTATCACTCAGGATAAGGGTAAAGTTAAGAGTTATCTAGCAATGCCATTTGAGCTTAGTGTTGGTCAAGAGTTTGACTTTATTTAACCTATGCATGTCTAGGTTTGTCAATAGTGTCTTGAAGGTAAGTAAAACCTCGATGGTCGTTTAGTCATGTTCTTCTCGTTTGCTTGAGTTGTAAATAATTTGGAGTATTTGGTAACCTTTTCTTGCTTAATATATATAAAGATATATGAATATATATGTGTTATAAAAGGAACACATATGTATATATACATGTATGTATATGTGTGCTCATATGGATGTATGTCTACATGCGTATGTGATAGGTATACATCGACATATGTATACATACATTCACATGTGTATATATATGTGTGTGTATTATTAGAAAGAAAATAACACACATTTATACACATATATATACTTATATATAAGTGTTATATACTATATGCTATTATTTTATGTCATTGATACTAATATACATGTTGATAGAAGCATGGTGTATTTTGGTGATAACGCCAATGTGTATTGGCACGATAAAATAATCACCACCTTATATTTTTCCATTGATTAGTGGTGTATATATATATAATTGGAAAGTATTTAAGTTGTTTTTGAATGTTTAAGTGGTTAATTAAACCACAACATTGGGAATATAGGCTCAACTCTATGTTTTAAGGAGCATGTGTATTATTTGAAAGCTGAGTTTATCAAAGCATTCTTGCCAGCCTTCAGCCTTGATAGATTGTGTAATGTATGCCATGTAGGTGGAAAATAAATATTGTTTGCAATTTAAAATTCCTTTCCATACATAGTCGTGGCATTTACCACGTGAAATAAGCTTTGGCAACCTCATTTTATAGCTATTTTATAGCTATTTGAAGCTATTTTAACATAGAGCTTGGTCGTGATTGTTGTCTTGAGGATATGATGTTGTTATAGTTATCTTCAATGGGGTTTGTAAATGTTTTTGGTAATTGTTTGTAGTTGAGTTGGAGTGGCTACATGTTAAAATTGGGGAAGAAGAATTCAGTTAGGTTGGGAACCATAAATCAAGAATGATGAAATGGCAATGTCAAGTTAAGGAGGAAAAAAGAAAATAGGAATCCACCAATTTGGAGCAAGAATTAGTTATCAAGTTGGTTAAAAGATCTAGGAGAGTTTGAGGGGAGGATCATTATCATTATCTATTTTTCATTTAGAGGAGAGAAGTTCCAGTTGCATGGAAATGAGAGTAAGATATGGAAAATGATTAGTTTTGATATCTATGTGAAAACTATCACTATTATAGTTTGCAGAAACTAGCTCGAGCAGCTAGTATCCATCACATTATAGTGGAGGAGTTAAGTGTTGGTTGTGGATAGCTAAGGGAGTAGAAAAAGCAATATAGATATATTGTAGATAGATAAAATTTTAGAGTATGAATTCAAGTGAGCTTGAGTGCAATACCAATAAGTAGGCAAGTAGTTTCTTCACTTTCTTTCTAGTGGAAATAAGATATTTCCTGGTGTATAATGGAATGACAAGGGATTTTATGGACCTGTATTGAGGCAAGCTTAGCTATAGCCTCTCTTATGCAAGAATCATTTCTTATTTTCAATCTTTCTTGTTGAAATAGTTTTTCTTTTGGTCCATTGGAATGAACTAGTTTCTTTAAACCAGTAAGGGTTTTTCTTACTCTTAAACCCTCTTTTGCAAGATACGACCGTGAAAGAATCATGAAATCTACCACTTGTTTAATGTGAGCCTTTCTTTATTCATAAAGGAAATGGTTTTTCCTTGTTTTCCAATCTATGAGCTTTTTATTAAATGAAAATGATTTGTAAATAAAGTTCATTAAGAACCTATGGAAAGCAAATGCCAAACCATGTTTTCTCTGTGGTTATTGAACAAAGCTTATATGGCTGAGAATTAAAGAATTGGTAGAAAATTATAAAGCACAACTAAGTGTTAGTTCTTTGTTAAAGATGCCTACTGGGTTTAATGCACAGTTATTCTTAGTATTCTTCTACCAAATTCTTGTTGAAAGACTATGTTATTAAAAATGGAATCTTTGAAAAGAAAGGCTTCACCACTTGTCTTGAAGGGCTCATAATGAGTTATGTTCCTTAATGGAAAATTCCCAAATGGGATATTTTTATATATAATATTTGCATAATATAATATGACCATTTATGTCAAAATATTGTATTTGGTTGTCAAGTTTATCAAAGGTCTAATTTTGAGAGTAGTTACTCTCACAAGTTTGGTTAGCTTCAAACTTGTGGCAGTAGCCAAGATCCAAGTAGTTACATAATGTGACTCAGGAATTTGAAGTTGGTAACAACTATTCAACTCTATTGAGTTTTGACAAGGGAGTCAATGTGTGATCAGTAAGAGCCTTCCATATGATTAACCTTTGGATGAGCAATATATTTTGAGTCAACTTAGGTCAGAATATTTTTTATGACCATGCGTATATATTGATGATGGCATACTGTCATCAATATTTTCCAAAGAAGCCTAAGAATAAGTGAGAAGGTAAACCTTTTGATTCATGTTAGGGCTTGAATTGGAGGAAGTAGTCTAGACTGTAGATGTTATAGATGTGTAACAAGGGAGTTCAGTGTCCAAGGTATTTTACCAAACCTTTCATATTTTAATCTTAGTGAGTAAACACTTATATATGCAAATTTATTATAAGATGGGACCAGTTGATCTAATTTGTTTTATCCTTAGTAAACAAGACTACAACATTTTACATGAAATACTAAAACCTAAAGTAAGTTATATTCTTAATGGAGATTTAACCATTGTTGTGGGGATTTTGTATATTTATTCTTAATACTATATTATGACCAGGAAGGTCAAGATGCTATTGTAATGTGTCAAGTTTTACTTAAAGCTTATATCTTGAGAGTAGTTTCTCTTAAGGGATTTGGTAAGACTCAAATAAGTGGTTGTAGCCAAAGACCCGGGTAGTTACATGAAAGTAACTCGAGTGTTCAAGTCAGAATTTACTAACAACCCAGATGAGTTATTGACTTAGTGAATCTTCACATTTTGAGAAAGGATTCTATATTAAAACTAAACATTGGGTAAATTTGGGACTATAACACAAAGAAGGAATCTTTAATTTGAGATTAATATTTATTTATCATTTATGTTGTACATTTGTTAGTACTTTTAGTTTGTGACTAAGTGAAATTAGTTGATGACAATATGTCAACAATAAAAACTATTGTGCATAAAGTGGGAGATCAAATACTCTCATGGTTAATACTAAGGACTTGAATAAGTGGTAGTTTCCAAGTCCCAAGAAGTTACAAGAACATAACTTGGGTATTCAAAGTCAAAAAAATATACTAGCCAAGTCATATATTGAATTAGTAAGTAAGGACTTGAACAAGTGGTAGTTGCGAAGGCCCAAGTCATTACATGAACGTAACATGGGTGTTCAAAGTCAGGGAACCTTAACCAATTTAGATGAATTATGACTTTAACGAAGTTATCACTTTTAAATGAAAAGTATAATAAGTTAACCATTGGAAAAACAATATAGGCTTGGGCTAATATAAGGCCAGATAAGGTTTTCCAATTTGAGTAGGGTGGGTGAATGAATGACTCCGCTCGTAAGTAGCTATTGAATATATTTCAAATACTTTGGCCAAAGTGAGTGCAATAGTTTCTGCTTGCACTTTTCGGTTCACTATGTTCCAGATACTTAACTAATTAGAATTTTCATTCATAGTTTGAAGGTATCCATAGTTGTTTGATGGTATTGGTTAAGTAGGGCACAACACCAGAGCTTAGATGGCAAAAATAGAGGGTTCTTAGTTATACCCTCCATTGAAGGGTAGGGCCATTTCTAGATAGCAAGGTGTGTGGGGGACTACTAGTCTATGGTTGGAGGTAAAGCATCTGGGTGATGCTCTCCCTCTTACAAATGATATGCCGAGTATTGGAAGATAGAAAGTATCTAGATACAGGATCTTTGACCTTTTACCTCAAAATTTAATGTTATATTTTCTTTTATTGAAATATTTCATGTTGAAATGTAAAAGGAAAAAGATTGTTTATTATTTTCAATTCAAAAAGAAAGATAAGTTGTTATGAAATGTTTATATATTTAGTTATGCAACTGCATTTTCAGTTATTGAAAGATTTTTTTTGATATCCTATTTCTTTGATGATCTTAATTTATTATTGCATGGTAAATAAAACCAAGTAAATTATTTATAGGAGATGGTTATTACATATGGTATTAGAGAATCCAGGTTCAACACTTGGACATATGATCTCATTGTGTAAGTTTATCCTCTAACACTATTAGTATCTAATGTTGAAATGTTCTTATGCCAAAATGGTAGGAAAAAGAAGAACAAGGAAAGCAACAAGGAAGTCAATTCATTAAAATTTGTCTAATCGTAGGACTAAGAAAATCTTTCTCAAAGGTTAAAATCCTTAACAATATTAGCTATACGGAAGGTGCTTGGCAGGCTGACTCTAAGATATTGGCTAACACACTTAAGAATATCATACTAGAGAAGAAGCAGTGAGATATGGCAGCTATGAAGGCCAATGTTCCTATCTCTAAGGTCAAACTAGCCAAACCATCAACTCATAGGGAGATGCCTTTTGGTTAGAATGCACCTATGAATAATAGGGAGGTTATGAGTGAGTACTTGCACCCTCCAAAATAGATTTAGTTGATTTTGAGGGTGAAGAAGAACCCACAAAGCTTTTCCTTTCTGACAACGACCTATAGTCATGAGAAGTCAAATTTTTGAAATAATTAGGAATGATAAGTAATCCATCTAAATATAACAAAATGAAATTTAGAAAAATTTGTGTCAAAACCTCTCTTTTGCTTATAATTTAATTAATGCATGGAAATTTGTTGAATATGTAATAATTAATACAAAAATGTGGGAAAATAATTGAATCAACTAAAATGGAAACTTCAGGTGAAGTAGGATTTCAAATGGTTTGAACTGGACCCAACTTTGAAGGAAGCCAAGAGGTAACAATGACTCAGGTAGAGCAGTGTTAGTTTGAAGTTAGGATTTTTTTGCCAAGATAGTTGAATGTTTATATGACCTAAGAATGAAGTATTATGGCAAGGAACTTCTAGAGAGGTCAAGATACAGCAAACATTCACCTCTTAGTTAAAAAGCTAAGCAAAAAAAAGGGGTGTTAGCTCTTTGCAGCCAAAGTGGAGGAAATAAAGGATCAAAAGGATAATAAAAAGTTCATCTTCTAGGATGATTTAATGTTATTTGATTCTTGGAAGTTCCATGAAGTGGGGGTCAGAGAATCCATGGATCAAGAAAGACCAGACATGGAAAAATACCCATTTCTCCGTAACTTTGAGGATATTTTTCTAGATGAATTGCCTATATTACCTCCCAAGAAAGCTTTTGATTTCTCTATTGACATAATTCAAAGATCAAAACTTATATCCAAGCTCCTTATTGGATGAACACAACATAATTGGTGAAGTTGAAAGCTCAGTTGTCAGAGCTATTAGCAAAAGATTAAGGGTTAGAAAAGTGTCAGGAGACATTTAATCAATAAAAAAAAGTTAACTTCGACACCCATCATGAAAGTGACTAATCTAAAGGGGTCAATTTGTGATCATCATTGATGCCTCAAGAGTGGGGACAAGTGGTGTAAATTTTGTAAGAAGGGTAGGATATCACCTATGAGATTAGAAAAATTAAAGACTTATGAGAAATACTATGCTCCACATGGTCTTGAACTGGAAATAATTGTTCATGTATTGAAAATGTAGTAGCATTATATGCTTAGGAAACCCTTGAGTTAAGTTAGACCATCAAGGTCTTAAGTGCTTGTTTACCAACCTTATTTAAATGATCACTAGAGAAGATGGTTAGAGCTGAAATTAGTTATATCAAGGGAAAGGAAAACCAATTTGTAGATGCCCTAATTCAAAGGAGGCATAACTCCTCAATGATCTATGTGCAAACTAATTTCAAGAGCCAAGCGTTGTAAAAGTCCACGAAGGAAAATTCTATAAGCAAGTCAAGCAAGCTCTAATGGACAATCCCTAAGAACCCAAGTATGATGAGATTAATTTTGAGCTAGATAGGCTATTCGGATTTAGAGGAAGAATGTTTGTGTTGAACCTTGAGGAGTTAAGGAATGTAGTGTGGAGAGAGGTTCACTCTGCACCATATTCAAGAACCTTGTTGTAACAATTTTTTTTGGCTGATGTAAATCCACTATATTTTTGGAAATGAATGAAGAGGGATATTGCAAGGCATGTGGTAGAGCATCTAGAATGCTAGAGGGTGAAAGAAGAAAATCATCACTTGGTATGACTTTTATACCCTCATGAGATTCTAGGGTAGAAATAGTAGATCATTAGTACGGATTTTGTGTAGGGTCTTCTTATGTTTATAAACATGCATAATGAAATTTTGGTAATGGTGGAAGTACTCACTAGGATAGCCATTTGATGTCCAAGAATTTGATAAATGGAGCACCAGTCGTAGCTTGTAAGTTTTTGTAAAAGTATTCAAGTTCCATGATATTCCTAAGAAGATTATCTTAGATAAGGACACTCATATGACTTCAAGGTTTGCCAAACCTTATTCACCTCACTTGGAACTCAACTGAACATAAATTTAACATATCCTCCTGAGACAGATGGTCAAGTGGAGAGAGTAAACCAGGAATTTGAGGACCTATATAAAGTGTATTGCATGGATCAACAATACAAGTGGGAGGTCTACTTTCCACTTGTTGAGTTGGCGTATAATAACTCTTGTCTTTTTGTAATTCAAAATGACTCCATTTGAAGCATTGCATGGAAGAAAGTGCCAAATTCCTATAAGCTGGGAAAACTAGAAGATATGATTAGCCTTTTTCCATAAATTCTATCAGAAATGGAAGAACGGATCAAGTCGATCAAGAAGAGGGATAGCAAAAGAAAATGTTAGGCAGGAAAGCTATGCTGATGTTAAGTGAGTACCAATACAATTTTGAGTAAGGTAAATAGTGCTCAAACCACACAAGGTCCACTTGCGTAATAACAAGGTCACTCAATGCAAGGTCCAGTGGGACTAGATTGCAGAGGATAGTGCTACGAGAGTGCATTTAATGATATTTAAACGAAAATTTTCTTCATCTTTTTCTTAATTCTAAAAAATAGGAAATTAAAACTTTTATTTGTTTAGTTATATGCTATGATATTTTAAATCATTGGGGATGATGATTCTCAAGGGGGGAGATATGTTACACCCCACCTTTGACTTCTAAAATTACTTCTTACTTTGTGATAAACACAATGATGAAATATGAGACTATGAAATTTGGAAATATAAATGATTTGATGAACTTATGTAATATGATGTTTCTACATTTAAATGAATTACTAATGAATATGTAATGATATGATTATGATGCAATGTGATGTGATGTTTTTGCATTTGAATGAACTATTGATAAAAACACAAAGATATGAATATGCTGTAATTGTTTTCGGCTAACTACTCAATTGTTCTTGAGTGGAATTGCAAGATCATTTTCTCATGCCCTCCAGAGGGAGAGGGGGAGTATCACTTGGGAGAAGGGTAAAGTTAAGAGTTCTCTAGCAATGCCATTTAAGCTTAGCGTTGGTCAAGAGCTTGAATTTATTTAACCTATGTGTGTCTAGGGTTGTCAATAGTGTCTTGAAGGTAAGTAAAACACCAATGGTTGTTTAGTCGTGTTCTTCTCATCTGCTTGGGTTGTAAGTAATTTAGAGTATTTGGTAACCTTTTCTTGCTTAATATATATAAAGATATATGTGTTATAAAAGGAAAACATATGCATATATATATATATGTGCTCATATTGTAAGCGTTATATTCTATACACTATTATTTTATGTCATTTATATTAATATACATGTTGATAGAAGCATGGTGTATTTTGGCGATAATGCCAATGTGTATAGACACGCTATAATAATCACCACCTTATTTTTTTCCACCAATTAGTGGCATATATATATACTTGGCAAGTATTTAAGCTATTTTTAAATGTATACGTGGTTAATTTAACCATGACATTGGGAATATAGGCTCGACACTATGTTTTAAGGAGCACATTTACTATTTGAAAGTTGAGTTTATCATAACATTCTCACCAGCCTTGAGCCTTGATAGGTTGCGTAATGTATGCCATGTACATGTGGCAAATAAATATTGTTTGCAATTTAAAATCCCTTTCAATACACAGTCGTGGCATTTACCACCCAAAATAAGCTTTGGAAACCATATTTAATAACTATTTGAAGTTGTTTTTAACATAGAGCTCAGTCATGATTGTTGTCTTGAGGATAAGATGTTGTGATAGTTATCTTCAACAGGGTTTGTAACTAATTTTGGTAACCATTTGTAGTTGATTTGGGGTGGTTGTGTGTTAAAACTAGGGAAAAAGAATCCAATCAGGTTGGGAACCATAAATCAAGAATGATAAAATGGTAATGCCAAGCTAAGGAGGAAAAAAGAAAATAAGAATCCACCAAGTTTGGACTAAGAATTAGTTATTGAGTTGGTTAAAAGATCTGGGAAAGTTCAAGGGGAGGATCATTATCATTATCTCTTTTTCATTTAGAGGAGAAAGTTCCAGTCACGTGGAAAGGAGAGTATGGATATGAAAAATGATAGGTTGTTATATCTGTGTGAAAACAATCACTATTATAGTTTATAGAAACTAGCTCGAGTAGCTGGTATCCATCACATTATAGTGGATGAGTTAAGCATTGGTTGTGGATAGCTAAGGGAGTAGCAAAAGCAATATAGATATATTGCAGATAGATAAAATTTCAGAGTCTGAATTCAAGTACTTGAGTGCAATACCAATAAGCAGGCAAGTAGTTTCTTCACTTTCTTTCTAGTGGAAACAAGACATTTCCTGGTGTATAATGGAATAAGGGATTTTATGGACCTATATTGAGGCAAGCTTAGTTATAACCTCTCTTATGCAAGAATCATTTCTTATTTCAATCTTTCTTGTTGAAATAGTTTTTCTTTTGGTCCATTAGAATGAACTAATTTCTTTAAACATGTAAGGGTTTTTCTTACTCTTAAACCATCTTTTCCAAGATATGGATGTGAAAGAATCATGAAATCTGCCACTAGTTTAATGTGATCCTTTCTTTATTCATAAAGGAAATGGTTTTTCCTTCTTTTCTAGTCCATAAGATTTTTATTGAATGCAATTGATTTGTAAATAAAGTTCATCAAGAGCTTATGGAAAACAAATGTCGAACCACGTTTTCTTTGTGGTTATTGAACCAAGCTTATATGGCTAAGAATTAAAGAATTGGTAGAAAATTCTAAAGCACAATTAAGTGCTAGTTCTTTGTTAAAGATGCCTATTGGGTTTAATGTATAGTTATTCTTTGTATTCTTCTACCAACTTCTTGTTGAAACACTATGTTAAATTTATAATGGAATCTTTGAAAAACAAGGCTTCACCAATTGTCTTGAAGGGCTAAGAATGAGTTATGTTCCTTAATGGAAAATAACCAAATGGGATATTTTCATATACAATGTCTGCATATTATAATATGACCAATTAGGTCAAAATATCGTCTTTGGCTGTCAAGTTTATCAAAGGTCTAATTTTGACAGTAGTTACTCTTATGTGTTTGGTGAGCTTCAAACTTGTGGCAGTAGCCAAGACCCAGGTAGTTATGTAATATAACTCAAGAATTCAAAGCTAGTAACAACTATTCACCTCAGTTAAGTTTTGACTAGTACGAGTCTTCCATATGATTAACCTTTGGATGAACAAAAATTTCGTGTCAACTTAGGTCAAAATATTCTTTATGACCATGTGTATGTCTTGATGATGGCATAATGTCATCAATATTTTCCAAAGAAGCCTAAGAATAGGTGAGAAGGTAAAGCTTTTGATTTGTGTCAGGGCCTGAATTGGAGGCAGTAGTCTAGAACCTAGATGTTATAGATGTGTAACAAGGGAGTTTAATGCCCAAGGTATTTTACCAAACCAATCATATTTCAATCTTAGTGAGCAAACACTTATATATGAAAATTTATTGTAAGATGGGACTAGTCAGTCTACACTTGTTTTACCATTAGTAAAAAATACTACAATGTTTTACATGAAAGACTAAAACCTAGAAAGGAGGTTATATTCTTAATGGAGATTTAACTATTCCTGTGGGGATTTTGTATATGTACTTTCCACTATATTATGATTAGGAAGGTCAAGATGTTAGATCATAATGTGTCAAGTTTTGTTTAAAAATTATATCCTGAGAGTAGTTTCTCTTAAGGGATTTGGTAAGACTCAAATAAGTGGTTGTAGCCAAAGACCCAGGTAGTTACATGAAAGTAACTTAGGTGTTTAGGTCAAAATTTACTAACAACCCAAATGTGTTATTAACTTAGTGAATCTTCACATTTTGAGAAAGGATTGTATAATAAAACTAAAAACTGGACATCTGAGACTATAACACGAAGAAGGAATCTCCAGTTTGAGATTAATATTTATTTGTCATTTATGTTGGACATTTTTTAGTGTACTTTTAGTTTGTGACTAAGTGAAATTAGTCGATGACAATAAGTCAACAATAGCAACTATTATACATAAAGTGGGAAATCAGATACACTCATGGTTAATACTAAGGACTTGAATAAGGGGCAATTGCCAAGTCCCAAGAAGTTACTAGAATGTAACTCAAGGGTATTCAAGGTAAAAAAAACATACTAGTCAAGTCGTATACCGACTTAGTAAGCGAGGACTTGAACAAGTGGTAGTTGCCAAGGCCCAAGTCATTATGTGAATGTAACATGGGTGTTTAAAGTCAAGGAACCTTAACTAATTTAGATGAATTATGACTTTAATGAAGTTATCACTTTTAAATGAAAATTTGTATAATAAATTAGCCATTGGACAAATAGTAGGTTTGGGCTAATATAAGGTTAGATACAGTTTTCCAAGTTGATTAGGGTGGTTGAATGAATGACTCCACTCGTAAGTAGTTGTTAAATATATTTCAAATACTTTGGCCAAAGTGAGTGCAATAGTCTCTACTTGCACTTGTCGGCTCACTGTGTTTCAGATACTTAACTAATCAAAGTTGTCATTCATAGTTGGAAGGTATCCATAGTTGTTTGACGATATTGGTTAAGTAGGGCACAACACTAGAGCTCAGATGAAAAAACTAGAGGGTTCTTAACTATATGCTTCGTTGAAGGGTAGGGTCACTTTCAAATAGGAAGGTGTGTGAGGGACCGTTGGTCTATGGTTGGAGGTAAAGTACTTGGGTGATGCTCCCCCTCTTGCAAATGACATGTCGAGTCTTGGAAGATAGAAAGTATCCAGATATGGGATCTTTGACCTTGTACCTTAAAAGTTAATGTTATATTTTCTTTCATTGAAATCTTTCATGTTGAAATGTAAAAGGAAAAATATTGTTTATTCTTTTCAGTTTGAAAAGCAAGATAAGTTGTTATGAAATATTTATATATTTAGTTATGCAATTGCATTTTCAATTATTGAAAGAAAAAAATTGATATCCTATTTCTCTGATGATCTTAATTTATTACTGCATGGTAAATAAAACCCTGAGAAAATTCTTTATAGAAGAGGTGGTTGTTACAAAACTTGACATCAACTTCATATTTAGTATCTAGTTTAATTTGGTGAAGGTTTTTTTGTTTGATTATAGCTATAGTTAGAAAACCTCTAGATTTTGTGGAAGTTTTACCAAATTTGGTGGTGGCATAATAATGACATCAACAAACACCTTGAGTTTTTTGCCCCTCTTCATTGTTCCAATAGTTTAATTTTTGAAGCCCATCTTTAAAGGCTTTGTTCTTCCTCATACAAGCTCTTTTTTAGAGTTTTTTTGAAACACGATATAATTTCACGCTCTTCATGATGGTGTATGTGATTTTCAATTTGAACTTTTAGTATTTTAGAATTTTAATTTTCTTAGTGATATAGTTATGTATTTCTTGTTTTAAAAACTTTGAAGGATCATAAATGTTGCATAAAAACTCCTTTTTGGGTGCATTTTTTCTATATAATTTACATTGGTTACTTCTATTTTCTCTCATCTTCTAACTTAGAATAATATTTTTAGTAGGTGTTCAATTTCAGACATTGTGAGCATCTATTGAATACACTCATTGATTTATAAATGCAATAAGATAAAGTGCCACTTATTGTGCTTGTATTATAGAGATCTTACACATCATTTTTGTCATTATTATACTCACACTATTTTATAAAGTGGCATGAGGTTATTTTATGTGCCCTTTGTCATTTGTAATAAAAAAAATTTTGTGTTCATGTGAGCATGTCTTATATTTGCACTCTTTGTAGTTGTAGGTACTATCTTGTACCTTTTGATGTTAATTCACCTTCTTGCACTATATTGTGATAGTTTTTCAGTGGACTTCTCATACCTCTCCCTTGTTAGCATTATTGGGATATCATACTATTGGTGCTAATTCATCCTTGGTTTCACTTTGGAGTGAACTATGTCTCTAGTTTTTATTCCTATATATTAGATGAATGCAATGCTTGATTACACATGCATTTCATTGAAATGAAACACATAACATATATACTCTCTTGTATTCTTGTTTATGGAGGTGGGCTCCATCCTTAGTTAATAAAATATTCTTGAGACTATTAGCCCCTATATTTTAGAATTCTCAAATTATCTATTCATTAGTTGAGTAGTATTATTATAGTCAATTGTGTAGATTGATATTCCATTTTTATCTTCAACTATCAGATTGTTTCTTTGGTTAGCCATTTGATAATTGTTCGAGTAATGTCATTGGGGTCACTCATGAAAAATTGTGTCTCCTTTGTTCCTGATCTTCATCCTAATTTTAGAGGAGGTTCTTTAGTTTCAAGCTTTCATCTTTATAGTAATGATTTTTTTATAGCTATTTACAACTTCTTCATGCTTTAGTGGTGTTATTCATGTTCCATATTCCTACTCTTTCTAGAATAGATTTGTTATTCTTTTCTAACTTATAAATTTAAAAATAAATCTCTTTTTTCAAATGAGGATATTGGTTACTATTTCTCTCCAACTAAAAAAGTGGATGTACTTTCCTATATTCATTTTCAGATTTAGGCACAAGCAAATATGGTGGCATTGGAATTTCAACACTTGTTGGACTTCCTCAATACATATTATGAATTGGGTGGCACTAGATGGTCTTGGTCACATCATGAATCCAACTATTTATAGATACAACCACAATCACTACTCTAGCCAAGGCCATTTCTCACCACTACCATTGTAGTGTGGGGATTCTACTTCCCATTGTGGAAAGACATCCAATTCCAAGTATGCCATTGCCATAAATTCACCTTCTACCATGAATCCGCCACTTATTCTCAAAATGGTTGAAATGTTTTGACCTTAGACATCTCATAATAGATGAATGACTCCACATATATAAAAATAATCATATCCAAAATATAATTCCAAATTTTTAAAATCCTCATCAATTACCGCTTAAAATTATAACATATATTTAACTAATAATAATTAATCTTTTATTATTAATATAAACTTTTTATAATCATATATTTTTTAAACTATTAAAAACAACTCAAAACTTTTCCAATGAAATACAAAATGCACTCTTGATTTTTCACTTCTAACTGTCTATTTGCCATCTCCATTCTTATCAACTACTTTATTTATGTTCCACAATGATTTTCACTTCTAGTTTGATATGAAGTTCTGGAAAGTCTCCTTGCCATATCCATCCTTATCAACTACTTTTACTTCATGTTCCACAATGTTCGTAGGGTGCAAATTTCATGGCTTAATTCACACAAAAAAATTCAAACTTATCCACTCTCCCGTCATACATGGGAGCCATGATAGCCAAGTATGAGACTACCACGTTGTGCACCTTACCTTTTTCATAAAGCTGTGGGGGTAAAGTTTGCATGACAAAACAAAGCAAACATAGCTGCTACACACATTAAAATGGGAAAAGCTTGTCTGGTGGCAATTGGACCTTGTGGTATATCCAATGCATTTGTATTTTTCAAGCCGATCTTATCTGCTCTTCAATCAAAATGCATTTATTTTTTACGCATGCCAACTTATACCATCAAGCTGGATCCCACAGATTCAGACTTTTATATATATACATATAAAATTTATATATATCTATATATATATACACACATCTGGGGTGTGACTCGAAGTTGTTCATCAAAAGTACTCACTGCCTAGAGTTGGAGAAAAAAGAAATCTCTCATTGAAGGGTTTTTCGTCACAGAAATATCTCCCCTTGAGTTGTAGATAAGCATTCTTCATGGGTAAGGGAGGCAAGTCTGAGACGGAGGGTCAAAATGGAGAAGAAGTTACAGAGAATATGGCCGCATGGCTGTGTGCGGTTAATACTCTCCGCATTAAGCCCTTTAAACTTCCTCCCCTTGGTAATTAAATTATAAGGTTTCCCTTTGTGAAAATATCCGGAATTTTCTGCAATTCTTGGTAATTAATGCCATATATTTTGGGCGTGTTTTTGAAGGTCCTCATGATGTAAGAGTGCGCATGAAGGCTGTGGGTATCTGTGGCAGTGATGTACACTATCTCAAGGTTGGTATTTTTTTAGTGCCCATCAACTTTAAATGAGTTTATTCTGAATGTATTCGTGTATCTTTAGTACCCATCACAATATTGACTTCATTGATATTCTTCATGGGTTTATATATTTTTAGCAGTCATCAGATATTGATTGCTTTGTGGTGGGCTCATATTGTATCATTAAATATAATATATTTCATTCTGAGTGGAGTTTGTGCATCTGGAGAGTACAAGTTAGATTGTCAGATTTTTGTTTTAAGATCACACAGACTGCATGATTGAGAGATTTCAATTGTGAAAAGCAAAAAAAAAGCAGGAAGGGTTTTATTTAAAGTTTTGATTGTGATCAGTTATATCCTTCCTTTCCTACATAAGCGTAAATGAAAAGCTCTGGGATGGTCTGTTTTCGGATGAGAAAGAATCTGAAGAGATGAGAAAGAATCTGAAGAGATTTTTCTTTTCAATGCTAATTCTCTTGTTTAGTTTATGATCAAGATCAAGTCCAAGAATGAAATTGTTTGAATAGCTGGTTGTTGAAGTATTTTTTTGCAGCTTAGCTGCCTAGGTCAAGTCCAAGAATGAACTAGTTTTAGCAACTGGTTATTGAAATAATTTTATTCAGCTTAGCTGCTCGGATCGAGTCCAAGAATGAACTAGATTTAGTAGCCGGTTACTGAAGTAATTTTTTCAGCATAGATGTTCTCTATCTCAAGGCTATCTGGTGCTCATATTTGGATGTTCTAAACATATTTGATATAAATTCACATGTTTATCAGCATTTACCATCACACCAGATTGCTTGCAGAAGGATTTTTTGCTGTTTAGGACTACTATGTGGTCTATTTTTGCCTTTTTAATCAACTTTATAGTTTACAAATATTGATAGTAAAATGAAATACTCATTTGGTTGCAGCATTTCCGGTGTGCTGACTTCATTGTGAAAGAACCCATGGTGATCGGGCATGAATGTGCGGGACTTATTGAAGACGTGGGCAGTGAAGTGAAACATCTGGTTGCTGGTGATCGAGTTGCTCTGGAGCCTGGAATTTCATGCTGGCGATGCAATTACTGCAGAGAGGGTTCTTATAATTTGTGTCCAGACATGAAGTTCTTTGCAACACCTCCAGTTCATGGTTCCTTGGCCAATCAGGTGTGTTTATTCACCACTTTCCTTTTGATTTCTTTGTCTCTCAATGAGAAGTTTACATAGGCTAGTTTTATGGCTGCATTGCTTCTTTCCTTTTGGGTAAATACTAAATAGGTCACAAGTTATACGAGAGAGTCTTATTGTGTAGATCATAAATAAAATCATTGGAGCAAGATAAATTGAATTAACCTCATACCTGAAAATATACAGTTGTTGTACCCTTGTTCATACTCGTATGGTTGTATGGCTTATTTGGTGTTGGTTATATATATCCCAAGTTATTTCAGAGTCTACTTGTTTAGATTAGAAGTAAAATCACTGGATCAGCTTAAGTTTAAAGTAATCCCATTCCTAATTAATAAATTATGCAGTTGTTGTACCCTTGATTCATATTTTGTGGACTTTAGGTAACATCTTCAGCGTTCATAGTGTTTTTGCAATGGCCAAAAAACTGATCTTGTATTCTGACATGTAATTATTGTTTGTTTTTGTCATTGTAATCTGATATTACAGCCAAAGTACTATTTTCCATTAAGTGGAACAGGTAGAATGTGCTTTTCAGGGGCATGGTGAACCTGGCTGATTATTCTTAAGTGAAAACCCATGCCCTCTTGGTTTGTCTTACCTTTTATAAAAAAATTAAAATCATTGGGGAAAATTTTAATGACAGTGGGTTGGAAGACATCTAATTCTACATGTACATATGAATTTTCCAGCACTTGGGAGTTATCCAGCACCAAGATGTTCTTTCCGTAATACTTGTAGTGATTCTGACTAAAATGGTCAACTAGATGAGCATGACAACAGTAAACAATGATGATTGTGGAACTAGACTGCTTATGCAATTTGATGATAGCTTTTTTCTACTGTAAACTAGATTTATCATAAGAGATTGATTATAATAAATTTTATTTATGATTTGTTAATGAGGTATGTTACTTTGCATAAATAAATATTGCAGCCTTATAATAATCTCTGGCTACCAAGAGGTTGTACATGTTGTAGAACATAATTTTATATCTAACAATTCATCACCATTACATGCGAGTAACAGTCAGCAGAGACAACTTTAATAGGATTGATAATCCAGTCTGCTCTAATGTCCTAACTCCCAAGAGCTATCTTAAACTAACAATCAAACACATTCAAAATAAATTGTACATTGTTATACTTCCCTTCATGCACATTCTATCTTTCTAACATAAAATTCTTTCTGCCAGATATACATAATCTCGTTTTAGCTTAAGGTGAATAAAATGGTCAAAAGCAAAAGTGCCTTTTAGACTACTTTTTATCACAACTATAGTTATCTACTTTCGCTAACTATGGCTGTAATAAGCCCAAAACATTTCACAGGAAAATATTGCTTGTGAATAAAGCACGAGACTGCTATCCATCAGATAAGAACAAAGGATATTAGTGATAATATCTACATGCACATTAATGCACTTCTAGTTTGCATGATACTGAGATAGGATTTGTTTTGGCTGTTGCATTTCTTAAAAGATTGGATGCTCTTATCATTTCCAAATTAAGAGATAAAGTTCAGTTTAATTGAGAACAATTTAGGACAGTACAATAAAATAAATTAAGAATATAATAGGATGCTAAAGCTAGCTTAGGGTAAAGTTTTTTTTGAAGGAGCTTTATCATTAGGAGTGCGTCAAGTCTAGGAGATGACTTCCTTCTCTCTCTATAGATGAAGACGTTGTAAAATGGAACAATTCATTGTCAATAAAATTGGTGTGTATTCTGAATGTCAAAGCTTTGTTATCTTCACAGATTAGAAACGATTCAATTCCAAACAGCCATACCTTTCAAGCATTGGCTGTTTTATATACTAAAGGTAGCAGAAAAGGGTTGGTTTCATGTTGTTTCAAAATTCAAGATTTCTGTTTGGTGTACAGCTATGTTTTACTTCAAAGATTCTTTAAATCATATTTGTTCTCATAGAATGTCCAGATTTCTATTTTGTTTTATTTCAATGGTCTAGTTAAATGGCTGTTCAGAAGTATTACAAGTAAACTACTTTAAACTGAATTGTCAAGCTCATTAATTGAAATGTCATTTGCCTCTAGGAGTCTAGAGTTGTGGGAGTTGAGGGTATAGCCCCTGAAGTCTGCACTCTGAAATATGAACTTGGGTTTCCTGTGGCAAATTGCTTCTAACTTCACAGACCTATAGAGTATACTAACTGTACAATAGTTCAGGCAAAGACTCGCTTTGTTGCAGTCATTTAACATTGATGCTGATTTGCACGTCATAAGACTTCTTCTCAATTTGTAATCAACTATTTTATCATTTTGCGCATGTTCATTTTCTAAGTAAACTCTAAAAGAAGTCACTCAAATGGCTTTATGACTTTATTTGCATCTTTCATTACCATCATTTGAAAGAATTCTCTATACCATTATAGCCCTTGGTATTTTGAACTGCCTGTCAATTTCTTTCCTCCTCTTTGGTGAGTGGACATATTTAGCCCTAATCGTGCAAGGCTACAAGCATTTACAGTAACTACAAAGTGACCATGAATAGGGATGTTTTCAGAGTACTATACCCTAAAAACAAGAGTCATAAGTAAAGAAATGAGAGAAATTTGGGAAGTGGCATGGAAATTAAAACACTACTCATGAAGGTGCCTATCTGATTTAGCTTTCAATGTTATGAAATTACATGTACAAAACTTGGAATTTTGTGGTTCATCAGGATACGCCTTGTAAAGATCTTATGGGCTAGGGATCAGTAGATACTTTGAATAGATACAAACACACGGATGTTTTTTCAGTGAATTAATTGGGGTCAAGGATATTTTTCTATTATTATATTCAGATGTGATTCGCTAGGTTGTTACAGACTTGTTATAAATAATTGTGGAATCATCCATCAATTTGAATTTTGTAGAATGGCTTATTTAGGGAGGAATGACTTTCCTTACCGTTTATGTTGTCAACCATAATTCTTCATGGTGATACGAGGAGTGTAGGATTGCTTGTGTGGTGAAGTGAGATTCTCCTCACTGTTAATTGTTTTCAACCATAATCTTTCATAATGATAGAAGAAGTCAAGGATATTTCTTGATGTAGATATTGGTATTAATAAAGTGCATTTTCTCATTATTGAATTCAAATTCAAACGTGCCCTGATTAGATGATTAGGCTGTGAAATGATGCTGCCACAAGACCCCCAGTCAGTGCCTATAGATTTTTTTCAGCCCAACCTCTGTTCGTTGAACCTTGACCTGACATAACAACTTGGTTATGACCATTACATCTGAACAACTTGCCAAGATAAATTATAATTTCATGTAACTCCTCAAAATCTTACTTTTTGACTTGAACAACCCACTATCTGAATATCCTAACTTGGAAAACAAAATATAATAATGGTATTTCTGAGAACTTATGGACTTTAAAATTAATTCTAGGAACCTTATAAATCATACTACATTATTGCTTAATCTGTATTCTAGCACCCTTGGGTCTCTCAATTAAGGAGGGCCTAACTGGTTATTGAAACCTAATAGCCTGATGAGAATAGTTTTTATGTTCTTTTCTTGCGTGCATGATCTTGGTCAGATGGGATATATTCCTCCAATGTGCTTCTTTAAAGTACTATCCTCCTGCTTTTGGATGCATGGCTAGCACTAACACACCAGAAAAAAATGTCTTGTTTTGCATTGCAGGTTGTACATCCTGCAAATTTGTGTTTCAAGTTGCCAGACAATGTGAGTCTAGAGGAAGGTGCAATGTGTGAGCCATTGAGTGTTGGAGTTCATGCTTGTCGACGTGCTTCTGTAGGTGCTGAAACCAACATTTTGATTATGGGGGCTGGCCCTATTGGCCTTGTTACAATGTTATCTGCACGTGCATTTGGAGCACCACGCATAATTATTGTTGATGTAGATGAACACCGTTTATCTATGGCTAAATCATTGGGAGCTGATGACTCTGTTCTTGTCTCCACGAAATCTGAGGTATAAGTTCTCGAGGATTCTTTCTAGTTTTCATGTTTGGCTGCTGCCTGTATGGTAACTTCATCTTGTTACTAACTAGCTGGTTGTTTTTCAGGATATAGAAGAAGAAGTGGCTCAAATACAAAATTTAATGGGAGGAAACATACATGTAACATTTGATTGTGCTGGTTTCGAAAAGACCATGTCCACAGCTCTAAAGGCTACTTGTTCAGGTGGTAAGGTATGCCTTATTGGAATGGGTCATAATGAAATGACTGTACCACTCACTCCAGCTGCTGCAAGGTATTGTCTTCCTAACACTAAATTCCACAGGTCTTACTGATTGTTTCATTTACAATCACTTGCAAGTTTTTCTGTTAGCTCTTGCATTCTCCAAAAAATTTGTTTACGTTAAAATTGTGTGTTATTCTTCTTCTTGTTGCAGGGAAGTATATGTGTTTTACTGATTGTTTCATTTAGAATCACTAGCAAATTTTTCTGTTAGCTCTGGCATTCATCAAGAGATGTGTTTAGGTTAAGATTTTGTGTTATTCTTATTCTTGTTGCAGGGAAGTAGATGTTGTTGGTGTCTTCCGCTACAAAAACACATGGCCTCTGTGTCTTGAATTTTTGAGTACTGGAAAGGTGGATGTGAAACCTTTAATCACCCATCGGTTTGGCTTTTCGCAGAAGGAAGTGGAGGAAGCCTTTGAAACTAGTGCTGGTGGGGGAAATGCAATCAAAGTCATGTTTAATCTTTGAGAAAAATATGTTACAGAGGTCCTGGATGCAAATGTCTATGTAGTGACTGTCTAGTTCCGTTTCAGTAAACTTGTATATGATATCAATAAAAAAGGGTGTAAAAAAGAAACATTTATATGCTACTCACTACAGTTTGTACAGGTACCGAGTAAAGAAGTTGAAGCATAGTGTTTCTCATGTTGCATTGCGATCGAAACAATGATGCCATGTTTTAGATGAATATTATTGACCTAAATCTGTCTACTACAATTCTTAGGTTTCTATGAAACATTTAGGTTTTTGTCTGGGATTAGGTGTTGGTATCTACCTACCACGACAATTTGTTCTGGCATAAACATAGCTTGATCCAGGGAGCAAGCAATGGAACCCATCACTTCTTGAATAGGGAATACTCATCCTATATGACTGTTATACAGTTCACAGATTCAAAAAGTTAGACCCGATAGGATGATTATCTGACAAATTGCTATGTTTGTGAAATATATGCATCTACTGTTGTAGGCATTTTCTGTGGACAGCTAAATAAGATTTTAATGTTTCCTTTGGCTTCCATTTATCAACTGTTAACTTAATGTCGTACATTAGAACTCATTGGTGCAATGTATGGTATCTATATGTTTCTCTAATCATCATAAGATGTTTAGATGATAAAGTGTGGTATGGGCTTTGCTTAGTAATAAGTTATATTAGGTAGGCCTGTATGTGCATGCGATGTTTAATTTTATATCCAACTGGTTCTAAATTGACATAGTATTCCATTTGTTCTAGTGTATGGCTTTTCTTTGTACAGGTGAGATTATGCACATTGCAGGAGAATCATCTTCCTCAAAGGCATATACACACTGACAAGAGGGATTATACACACACTTTCCTGAATGGATTACAATAAAAATCTGACTGAAGGTAATTGAATCGAAGCCCCTCCTTTTGGTCATGCCATTCTCCCCAATGCCACGGTCTAATAGTTGTGATAGCATTTGTCACATCAGCATATCAATAAAACATGATTTAGTGTACAATTGATTTTTTTTTTGGGTCTTTTTGGACACCTCAACAAAAAACATGTTGATGTGACATCATATTTGATGGTTTGGCTTTCAAACCTTAGTTATAAGCAAGGGACTTGCCAAGTAAGGTATTGTAGAAAAATGGGAGTGATATGAAATTGCCACGTGAGGTGGGAAGTTAGGGTGCTCAATTATTGGATCCTTTCTCCTATTGTAAGAGTGAAATTTGCATCCCTAGAAACTTTTCCCACTTGTTGCATTGAACTTTTGTTTCTAGTGTAATAGTTTGATGTATTTTTATGCAAAAGTTGCCATTTGACCCAAACTCCCTATCCCAAAGGATCCGGATTGAACCTTCCATTCCCTGTTTTATGCCTTGGGTCAATCTCTCATTTCCATCCCTAAGCCTAGTTCTAGACCACGCATATTCTTGATCCACAAATTTCGAAATCAGATTAATGTCGAGCCTGAGCCAACTTGCATTGAACTGGTTGTTGCCCCTTGTCTTGAGTGTGAAATATTCATTTTTCTTTTTAAATTAGAGATTGATTACCAAAATACAAAGAGTAGGTACAATATATGGTGCTAAGCGCCAAGTCCATTAGTTTAAACTAGATTGGTAGAAAGATCTAAAGATCACAAAAAGCCACAGAAAAGAGTTCAATGTTGAATAGAAAACTAATAGTCCATTGTGAGCAGCAAAAACCAAGAACTATTCCCAAGAACACTTTTGATTGCTATCATTATCATAGCAATCCATATCGAAGGTTCCAATCATTGGATCAACTTAGTCCTTGAGCTAAATCTATAACATATTCATATTTGTATACTCTCCTAGTATTTTCTCCTCAATTCCTCTTGCTCTTCCTTCATAGGTTTCCTTACTTTGTTCTTGTCCATGTACTCTTCTAGGACTTGAAGCTCTTTTTGATCCAACTTGTCCTTGCCTTGAGACCAAAAATATGCATTGACAGTCTTTTTTTTATACACCAAGATCAATCCTTCTTTCAATAGGATCATAAACACATTCTTAGGTATTTCCATGATCACAAAAGCTCGGCGCAAAATATTAAAAAAGGTAAGCTCAAGATATGACTTAGTAATCCCCCTTGTTCCTTGAAATTTTTCTTTGTTTCTAGCTTTCCAAATATGCCAAAAGATTTCAATAGCAAGAACAAACCAAAATTTATTGGAATTTTTTAACTAAAGCCAAAAAAATACTAGCCCAATTGAAAGCATCACTACTATGCCAACTTAAAGATGTACCAAAAAGATAGACCACACACTAAAAGCAAAAGGGAAATAAAAAAATAGATGCTCAGAAGTATCATTTTTATCACACAGACGTCATTTAGTAACAGGGAAGCCAATATTGTTGACCCCATCAAAGACGATAAGCTTCTTTAAAATAAGTAGTCATTTGAAGTAGATCCTTTTAGGCTCAACAGGAGAAGACAACATAAACTTAAGCAAGATAGTTTTTTGTTAGAGAAGTTTAATTTCTAGGCCTCTCTAAGTTTACTCAAAATTTAGTTTTTTTGCTAGAGAAGTTTAAATTCTAGGCCTCTCTAAGTTTACTCAAAATTTCCCTCGTGGTAGCAAATTGTACAACTTTTTTGTAGTCATTTGTTAAACATAGTGCCATCCCTCCACTTAATATTGCTCCATATCTCAATATTAAATTTCACCTCAGTTAGAAAATGAAAGCTAAAAAGTGCTTTCTTCATAATTGATAGTGTACTCTTCTACAAGATGGGAATCTTGAATTCATTGTGAATCTTCACCCATCTTTTTATCTTGCCATTTTCTCAGGTATTGTTAAGGATCCAATACCCTTCTGAAACCACTGTTTAGCAAAGAAAACTTGGATTACGGTCAAGGATTTATTGTTCCAATAAAGATTCCACCACATGGATTTGTTACCCAATAGGACATTATTAATTCTAGAGAAGTCATCACAATTTTTTAGTAGAGGTCTCACACTAGCCCATGCCCTCCAAATACTACCAAAGACATTGGAGCCAAAAGGTTTAACTGTAAATTTACCAAAAAAAAGATCATGAGGGTGAAGACCTCGCCAATCCTTCCCTTTCCTAGGTTTAGACAAAGCAACATTATTTCAAGCTAGAGCCTTCCATGACTCATCACCCTCAAAAGCTTTTACCAACCATTTCAAAGCCAAAAAAATACCTTGTAACTTCAAATCTTTAAGACCAATTCCTCCCATATGCTTTGGAAGGCAACACTTGCCCAACTAATTGCATGCCTCTTTTTATTTCCTTTACCATCTGACTACAAAATGTCCCTCAAAATTTTCTTTTTTTTTTCAACTTGATAGCTCCCAAAGAGCCATGCCGAAGCAAATTAGATACTAAAAGAAGAAAAAACCTTTTGACAAATGTGGATTTTGCCAACAAGAGAGAGCAAGTGGGTTTGTCACTTAATGTTTTTGTTTTCAGTTTTTTCACATATCCAAACCCACATGCCCTTTAGAGCAAGGTTGATCAAAAAGGGAATTCCCAAATATTTGACAATCCTACTCTGGTCTCCCCAAGTCCAATCAGTGCCAATCAGCTAGTCTAGAACCTTGTTCGACTAGCTCAAAATAAAGGACTTATTCTTAACAATTTTTGTAGTAGAGGCCTCACAAAACACCTTCAATCTATCCAATGATGTTAAAATTTGCTTGGTCAAGAGCTAAAAAAAGAGGCACGTCATCGAAAAAATGGGCACTTAAGAGTTCTCTTCTATTTGGCAGGTCTGAGTTCTCTTCTATTTGGAAAATTTAGACCCTTAATAGGAGAGAGGAATTCTCTTTTCAAAACATATTGGAGAGCGTCTACAACAATTACAAATAAGGTCACATCCAACATGCGATATTGTCTTGTTGATCTCTCCAGAAAAAAGGGATCAATAAGACTCCCATTAACATCAATTTGAGTGGAAGCCTCGTTAAAGAGAATCTTAATCCATTGACAAAAGGAATTAGGAAAGCCAAAAGCTTCTAAAATAGTTAGCACAAAACCCCATTCAATTTTGTCGTACACTTTCTCAAAATGCAAAAGCACTATATAGATCTTTTGTCCCAAAATTTTAGCCTAGTGAAGGCCCTCGTAGTTGGTTATCAAGTTTTCAAGGATATATCTCCCTTTTATGAAACCTATCTAATTAACATAAATGACCTTTCTCAATAGTCTCAAGGCTAAGAGCTTAGCATTAATTTTATACGAGGAATCCAAGTGTGATTGGCCTTCAATTCTTGTTAGAGTTCTACCCCCCTCTTTTCAAATCACTTTAATGACCCCCTTATTTATATTTGGCCCTAGAGATCCATTTCTGAAAGCTTCTTCATAAACTTCCATTGGTTCATCAACTATCCAATCTCTATTACATTTATAGAATTCAATAGGTATAACATCAAGCCACAGATTTGCCAACATTGAAAGAGTTAATAGCCTTGACAATTTCCTCTTTGGAAATGCCCTTACCCACATACTCAAGGCCACTTAATTTTTTAGTGATGATTCTTTTACAAAAATCTCTAGCATTAAAATTGTATTTCCATCTTTCAAGGAAAATAACTTTTGGTAATTATTTTGAAAAATAGTCTTCACTTCCTTATGATCATTACTTGAAATCTCCTTCAATAAGTAGGGGACCAATAGTCTCTATAATTTTCTTAGCCTTTAAAAATTTGAAGAAATATTTGGAACTTCGATCACCCTCCTTTAGCCAATTCATTCAAGCTCTCACCCTTGCTCTTTGACTCTTGACAATCCAAATGCATCTTAGTTGGTGTTTAGTGTCAACACCTTCCTTATAGGTCTCTTTGTCATTTACATTACTTTGGATCTTGCATTTGAGATCAAGCAACTTCTTTTCTACGAAATTTTCAATCTTCCTTCAATCTATATATTTCTTTTTCCTTACTATATTCCAATTTATTTCTAGGCAAGAGTTATATTATACCATCTCTAGATAGTACAATTTCTAAAGAATACTTTGTAATATTTTAACTAGGAGAATTTTGCTCATGCACTCTTTATCATTAAGAAGAGAAGTGTTTAACTTTAAAAGCTATTTTAAAAAAAATCTAGTAGGGATTCATTAACCATTACAATAATACACAACTTTTTTGGAGAATGATCATGCATTCTAGAGGGTCAAACCTACATTGGAGGTTTATTCAAATAATCTTTAAAAATAAAGAAGTCTTTGTCAGCATAGGCTCTATCTAGTTTGTAATACACCCTTTTACTTGGCCCTTGCCGATTGCACCAAGTAAACCAATTTCCATTATATCTTCTTTTTTGATTCTCCATAGGGTCTTTAATATTCAACATTCTTTTAACCTTAAACCAAAAAAACAATTCATTGCCCTTCCAAAGATATTATTTGCCCCCACATTTATCTTCTTTATTTTCAACCATATTAAAATCACCTACAAGGATCCAAGGAACTTTAAGCAGGTTTTGAGCCATCCAACTCCATAGTAAAAACACATTTCCTTATAATCATTTGAGGCACAGATGGAACAAATTCCAAATTTAGACCCATTTCTTTCTAGAATCACCCAAACTAATCTATTGAAAGTTGAACTACCATTTTCAATTACCCAAGGAGCTGAGGGGTCTCTAATCAAGCTAGCAAGCCCCCCTTTACCTTTGACATGATTAGTGTTGACATCAACCAAATTTCTCCACATAAATTTTAAAATATTTTATAGATAAAAACCTGTAGCTTTTACTTCTTGCAGACATAGGATATCCAAGTTATTTTTTTGTTACAAAGGAACCTCAAAGTATATTCCATGTTTAGGGATTCTAGGTTCTTGACATTTTGCCTTATACAATTCAGAGTCATTTAGGGTAAGGAGGGGGGTTTCAACCTTATGGCTTTCATAAATATCAAAACACTTCAATATTTTTACCTCCTTCCCTTTTTTGTACAAATTTCAGGATTAGAGGGCTTCCTCCTTTTCTTTTTCTCTACTTTGCCCATCTTTTCACCCCCATCTCCTATGTTCACCTCTAAAAATAGGGGATTATCATGATCTAGAATAACTTCCTTTCCATCTTGTTTCAACACTTGCTCCTTTGCTCACAAAAAAATTTAGCTCCAGTTGTCGTTGGCATTGTTTGAGAGGGCATAGGAGCCTTGTTTGACCCTTTACCGCTTATTTTTTCAAGGGCTAATTGTTGAGCATCATTTTTAATGATTTTTAAGAAATCTCATTTGAGAGGGTTCTCCACTTTATGTCAAGGTTTTTACCAAGAATGACTTCATATTCTTCTTCTCCAATCAGGGAGGACTTCTGAACGCTATCAATTGATTCAAGGTCATTCAAAGTTTCCTCATCGATATTTTACCAACCCTCAAATGCTCAGGGGGTTCCTTCTTTTCCACAACAGTGTCACCACCTAGACTACCATTTGGAGCAACTCGCTCCTTTGGAACTGACACAGACTTACTGTTTGTAGAATTGGGGGAGATATTTTGTAGCCTAGGGAAATCCTTCCTTTGAAGCCCACTTTTCTTAAACAAGAAATAGGAGTTCATACCCCCCAAAAATTCAAGACTACAAGAAAACTTAGAGCCTCCAAAATGATTTTCTAAAACATCAAGAACATCAATTTTGGGTTTCAAAGAAATTAAAACCCTAGCATTTAAGTGAGGCAAGGTAATGTTGGAGTACATAAAACACTGAGAGTTTGGTGGGGGGGGAGTGAATCAGTATTTTAATAACCAAATTCAATTCAACTATTTTTTAAAACACATAAATTCTTTGTAATCATGGAATATTCAATTTCAAGAATGTATTCAATGTGATAGTCAATATCAGATCCTTAAATCTCATGAAAACTCAAATGTTGCAAAGTACATAAAGGAAGCAACAAGACTAAATTGCATGAATCATGATAACCACACAAATCACAAAAGAACCATAATACAATATTTTTATGAGTGGAAAACTCTCATAGGGATAAAAAACCACTCAGGAAAATTGTCTCACTGACTTAACAAAATCCCACTAATTACCGAGCCTCACTGGCTACTTTTTGTGCTCACTGACTACACAACATGCCTCACTGGAAAATGAACTTCACTGGTTACAAATTTGCCTCATTGACAAATACAGTTGCCTTGCTGGCAAAACATTTTCACATCAAAATGATTCAGAAAACAAAAAGACCGAGCATAATCTCTATTTCACTACAAAGCATTTCTTGATTATCTCATTTTCATTTGAGACTCAAGAATCTATATATCTGCAAATACAACCAGCACTATGAAGTGCTTCACAATTTCAAAACAGATTGTTCATCAAAGCTTTCAACATAAACATAATAATGATTTTTTGCAGAGTATAAGTCTCATTCAAATCAAACTAGTCTTGAGCTTGAGCACACCTTCATGAACACAAAAGCACAATGACATCACCTAGCATTGTTTTTCAAATCTCTTTCTATGTGTTTGATCATAACAAGACATTCTAAATACTGACAAACATACTAGACTGTGCAATAAAAGGAAACTCAATGAACGAAGAAAACAAACATGTAAACTTCAGCTATCTTATTTTCTTTGTTGCATATTCATATTTAGTCTTTACTTCAACTCATCTGCAAAGCATCTGTGATCACACACATATCACTCTAAAACAATGCAAATCACAAATACTGTCATATTAATTCACATAACTCTGTCACCATGCATAACCTTGACAAAAACGTGGTATCATCAACTCCCAAATTGTCTCACCGAACTCTAATCACATTTTTTTTCTTAACCTCCTCACTGCACTAACTCGGTTTCTCATTCCATTGTTGCTTCAAAAAAAATAGTTACAAAACCATGTCACTAAAACAAAGGAAAAAACTATACCATAATTTTTTAACTTCTAACAAAGCCTTGTGAGCCTTTAACTTTTCTTGGCATCGACACAAGACATTTACATGCATATCTTAAATCATTTCGACAACAAATCATAGGTTACAAAATTTTCTCTGGTCTCCTTAAAGAGGTGTTAGGTGGATGAAAAACAACCAATATTGAGTAAATATAACTCAAGTGCATGAGGCGCTCTTGGGAAATATCCACCTTTCACTTGCTTAGTTAAACTTGCACCTCATTCATAACATTTTCCGTGTAGTCTTTAACTTGTGCCTAATAGATATCCTCATCAATGTCCATTACAGTAGCTATGACCACTAAACTTTGAAACTCAGCTTTTTGTCCGCTATTCACATTTGCTTGAAAGTTTATAAAGATTTTTCAACACATTCATTATATCTTGCAAATCTACACCACATGTGAAAATATCTCTTCAAGATATTATGTCAAAACAATTTAGTGCCTCAACTATGTTTCCATTTTGTAGGCATCTATGAACATAGGTGTAACACCAACAAAGGCATTGCAACATATTCATTTATGTAGACCTGCCATATTTAGATTTCATTTGATGAGATTTTCTTTAGGCTCTTTGTCAAATGGTAAGCGTGCCTTGTCTATGCTTCTATAAGTCTCAATGCCAAAATTCACTCATGCTTTCCACTGAATATCTGATCTAATTTATGCAAGATAACAACTCATGTTATGTTGGAAGATTGTTGTGAAAATACCATGATGAAGTAACTCGCATTGTAAAGAAGTAACTCTGTGACATGAAGTAATCCCGTCATATAGTTGACATGAATCATGGAATGCATCAACATACTCGTTGTCACCTTTGGCATCTTATGCACCTATCTGTGGCATTTGTTCCTACCTTGTTTCCATGACCTTTGACATCAATGACAAATAATACCAATGCGAACAGGTAACTCTTATTTCTTCTGTCTACAAGACCTTGCCCAAGGTATTAATATCTATGGTATAAATTTCCATAGTTGAGGGGATAGATAATTTCAACCCATATAGGAGTTGAAATCCCCAATATATTTTCTAGGCTAGAGTTTGTTGCCCATGGAATAATTCTAAACATCGATTGCCCCACATTCCAAAATTCTTTTTTTAAGATTCTTTCTTGCATGCCATGGGTTTTTAATAAATGTACAAACAAGGTCCTTTGAATCATTTCGTAGAAGCTTACATATCAACCTAATTTTTTTCCCAAACTTTCCCCAGCATTTCATAAAAAAATTCCTTGAAGGCAAGAAATTTGTATCCAAATAAACAAAGAAGATAGAAATGTTACTAAGGTTTTTCTCCCTCTTCTTTCAAAGTTTTTACTATATCTATATAGGAGAAATGGACAAACATTCAAGGGAGAAGGAGGAGGCTTATTGTCTCCTCCTTCTCTTGGTAGCTCTCCTTCGAAGTTCCCCCGCTTCTATGCACTTCTCCTCCATTGCTACCGCCATAGTCCACAACAAAGAAGAAGGTAGACTCTAGGAGGGGATAAAAGCCACCATCCAATGCCTCCTTATATGAGCTCTTACAACATGCTTCTCCTTGAAGGAAAAATATTTCTCTAGAGCAATCCAAAAAATATCTTTAAGGACCTTCTTTACACTATCATTATAACCCCCCCAAAATTCACTATTTAGAGCAATAAATTCCTTTTTACCTTCATTACTCACCATTGCCAACTGACACAAGGGAAAAATGATCCCTAATTTAAAAAGTGTAAATCAATCCTTAGCTCGGGCACACCACCCAAGCAACAGGCTATGCCCACATGAAATCAAGGCAAAAACCCACCACAAAAATAGAAGAAGTAAAATAATAGAGCAATAAAATAGTACAAATAAAAATAAATAAACAACCAAGGACGCCCAAAACACTCAAGCATCCTAGAAATAAGATGTTGAAGAAACTAGAGCACAAATGGGACTAAAGAAAGATCCCAAAGAATGTAGGAAGAGTAGAAAGGTGAGCTAACCATCCAAATCCCAACCTCCTCTCCAAATATTCAAATTTGCATGCTAAGGTGTTGTATAAAGGGATTCTAAGACAACTAATCAAGGAATCAAGGAATAACATGCTTTAGCATCACATATTGATTACAAAAGCACTTAGAACAAACATAGTGGAAATGTCTAGCCAGGTAAGTGCAAGAAGTTGGGTCAACAAAGAGGGGAAGTTTCGGCTAAAAAAATTCTGTTAGGAATAGGAACCTAAGCCTTAGATCAGGATCCTGTTCCTAAATGAGCACCTGTTCTATTTTTAGTTTAGAGAATGGATGGTTGTTTTAAAACAGGTACGTGTTCTTAAAAAAATTGAAATCCCAACCTGCTTTTAGATTGAGTTTTAGGCTTGGGAAAGGCTTGGTAACCCAACCCTTAGCCTTGGACTTGCAACTAAAAGACTTAGGCAATGTTAAGAGGAATAACTGATTTTGGCAATATAATTGATGGGTTTTTTTTTTTCAGAATTGATTTATGAAATTAAAACCCATTATAGATCATGATGTCTAGTTTTTAAATATGTAATTCTTTTTATGGTTGGATTTTTTTTAATTAATTTCTATAAACTTGAAATGTCAGGGTTTTTCTTAAATTTTTTTAAAACCTTTTAATTTGTTTATTTTTTTGTAAAAGAAATTATATGACATCAATCTACAAATAACTCTACACAATGATTTTTTTAAATGATTAGTTTAGGTAAAATTACGGTGTTCAGACATGGGTTTTCAAAAACAACAATTAGGGCCAATAAAAAAATATTTAGAAAAAAGTTATAAAAAAAAATCCCAATCAATCTTCAATTTATTATACATATTTCCCCAAAAGGAATTAGAAAAATACTTTTATTTAGGTCAAATTATGGTGTTCGTACACGTGCATGGTATGGTCCTAAAAAAGTGACTTTAAAAAAATGGTTTTTATACATGCTTATTAAAAAATTTGTATCATCTGGGTATTAGATAAATTACATATTTGGAAACTAGACTCAAAATACTAAATTTCATATTAGTGAACTTTTTAAAGTTTCAATGTATAAGTGCTTCAAATTTTTAGTCCAATTATGACAAATTCTCCTAAACCAAGAGTCATCCCTAGAGTTGAAAACAAAGAAAGAACATGGGGAAATGAAAAGGAAGATAAGATTCCTGGAAACTTGTTTAAGTTTGGGACTAGATAAGAGTCGTCCCTGGAGTTAAAAACTCCTAAACCAACAACTTAATATGATATTCCTTTGGATTGTGAAAGATTATGCAATCGGGTTATGTAGGAAGGCTATGAAGGATAACCAATAGGTACCTTCATCCTACTAAATAGTTATAGTGACTGTAAGGGGATGGGAAGAAATGAGATAACCCCCTTATTAGTAGCAACCTATAGTTGCAAGTTGTCAAGAATTCTTGTATTTAATAAGAATACTACGAATATGTGAGTATGCATCATTGGCATAAATTCGAAACTTCAAATGAAGTAGATAGTCAACGAAGGAGGTATCCAAGAGGTTGGAGAACCCTTGAATAGAATCTAATTTTTGTGCAAAGGAGGTATCCAAGAGGTTGGAGAACCCTTGACTATAATCTAGTTTTTGTGCAAGGATAAGATCTTGCAAGAAAGGAGATAGTACCTTGGAATAAGGGAAGAGACTAGAATGGTTAGAAATGAAGTAATCAATGTAGTGGACAAGGTTCCACCAACCAAAATGGATGGGATCAATTTGGAGTTTTGATTAAAATAAGAAAAAGAAACCAAGCCACATAGGGTTCTTAAGGTTATGAAGTCACCGAGAAATTGGGACAAAGTCACTTGGAAAGGTGAATGTGAGAAAGAAACCTGAAAAAGGTATATCAGGTTGGCTTGAAAAAGGTTTGGATATTGCATAGATTGGTTGGAGTATAAATTGAACTCACCAACGTGTCAACATAAAACCAACACATGTTTAGAAGTTCCAAAAGGAAATGGGATACAGTGTGACACTATGTGTTAAAAATATAGAAGTTGTAAGGAAAAAATGCTCTAAGTTGAGTACACATCAAAAAAAGAGGCTTTGTGGATATGGATATTCCTTC
The DNA here is from genome assembly GCA_007115665.2 of Sequoiadendron giganteum. NCBI lineage: Eukaryota > Viridiplantae > Streptophyta > Pinopsida > Cupressales > Cupressaceae > Sequoiadendron > Sequoiadendron giganteum. Next base: position 182,794,265 of record CM021107.1, on the reverse strand, counting down.
ACCAAAAGGATATTGGTTTACTTGGAAAAGAGAATTGGAATATTAGGAAGCCTCTTAGCTTGTAAAGTTGCTAAATATTTAATAGATCTCTTATTTGACAATTTAATATATAAGGTTAGAGATCAATGATGAATCTAAATTTGGAATAAGTATATTCAAGGTATGCCATGGAGGCAAGAAAAATGCAGTAGAAAGACAACAACAAGGAATGACAAATCATTTCGAGAAAGAAAATGTTTGCTAGGAGTTCAACTTTGAGTTGATCGAATGTCGTGGAAACACTAAGAGGGGAAGGAAGAGAATGGATTGACTCAGATAAAGTACCCCATACAATGAATATTGTCAATATATTTTCAGTTTGGAAGAACTTTTGACTTATTCATAAGCCATGATGTCAATATATTTCATGACCATGGGAATAAGGTATTGGAATTTTTGGAGAAAAATAGTGGAAAAGTCAAGGATTGTGACCTATTATCACACCATACCTTATACATATTTGATTGTAAAATTAATTGCTATTATCATTGATGCCTTAGAAAAGGATAGGAAGGTTACTTGATCATGAAAGGGAAGATCATTGCCTAAGGAATAGGTAAGGAAAGATCTAGATTACTCATGATTTGGAATTATTATAGAAACGTTTGTGCTTGGTAATTGGATATGCAATTAAATTTGATATCTTCTGTGAACCAACATGATTAAACAAGGATTATTACTCAAAATTGGTACCGATACTCATTGGGAAAGATAGATTGAGTTGGAAATTGATTTAAAATTTTGGAAATGATTAAGGACGAAATAAATCCAAGGTATGGATGTCCTAAGATGAAGGGGATTTATCTTCGCAAAATGTTTAAGCATTATTCTTATGTGGCATGAGTCCACAAAATAGGTTTTTGCTTAGTCAAAGAATAGACTATTATGGGATGTAAAAGAACCTAAGTACCCAAAATTTTGGGAGATTAAGGGATGAAATGAGGAAATTGATGTTAGAGTTAGGAAATTGGAATGACAAAGTTATTTGTCAAATGAGAAACCACTATAACTTGGAAAAGATGGAGTAAGATGTTGCAGAGTATGTAGCAAGTTATTCTAGTGTGCTAGGAAATGAAGACAAGATGTCGTCATTGACAAGACATGTATACTCTCTTGAGATTCCAAAGGGGGAGTGGTAGAACACAAGATAGTTCAATCTGTCTATTTCAATGAAACTAACATAATACTATGGTGAACAGACTCGCCAAGGTAACCAACACTGGTTGGAAACCTGATCTATAGGATTTCAGTCCTAAGTAATATATTGTGAGAAGTAGTTGCTTAGTATTCCTGAGAAGGTTTTCTTAGTTGTGAACAAGCAATAATGATGAGGTTGTGTGAACCATGATCATCTTGTGAGAAATTCATTTGAATGAATGCTCAATATATTATTGTAGTCGAATAGGAAAAAGTGATAAAACAAATCTTGAATGATTTGTAGAAAAATTATAAACTTCTACCATTGAGGTTTGATCCATTATATGGAAAGGAAGGTTGAGAACTCTATTAAGCTTAAATAGGCTAAGAAATGGGATTAACCTTAGATCTGAAAGGATTGTCAAAAGGTAATAGAAGATCGAAAGATCAATGAGAAACCTTGTTGATACAAAGCTTATGAAGCAGTAATGTTATGTTCGGAATTGATAGGTGTCCAAGAGAAATGTTATGCTCAAGATGGACAAGTGGTCAGAGAGCATTACTTTATGGTTAAGGAAAATGAATGTGTAAGTGATGGACATACTTGACTGTTGAGTTATCTGTAGGTGTAAATACCAAAGGGAAGAATGGGACCCACGGTGTAGTGTACAATACATCGACATCCTTTTTCTATTTGGATTATACTAAGGATAAATTCATTGGCCAATGAGAACATGTTTTCCCAGTCACTAATTCATAGGTGTCATGTGGTATATAGTTATTGTTTTACTAGAGATGTACATATGAGAAATGGTGATTACCAAGCATAAGCTCTTGAGAGAGTAAGTATGTGTGAGGCACACAAGTTCCCCCTATGCATTAACAAAGAGGCACTCAATGCAAGGTCCAAGAAGGACAAGATTGTAAGGAGTGGTGGTGTTACGAGGGAGGATTATTTAATAAATCTTACATGATTTGGAAAAGGTAAGTAAAACCTTTATTTGACTTTATCTATATGTTAAATTGTTTTAATTCATCGGGGATAATGATTCACCAAGGGGGAAGTATGTTACACCCCATCTTGTTGTTACTGATTTACTTTTACCTTTATGGGTAAATAAGATGGTAAACACAATCATGATTTTAATATGATAAATGGAATACTGAAATAGGTATTATGTGAAAGTGGCGATAAATGATTTGAAAGAGTAATTATGTTTACATTGATGATGAACATGTATTGCTATATGTATATGCTTAAGTTATGATGCATATGGATTTATTATGAACGTCTAACTACCATTGCAAATGTGTTGAGCTGGTTGCAGGGACAAGTTCATTCCTCCAAGTGGAGGGGAAGTACCACTCAAGAGAAGTGATTGGTTAGATAAACCTAAATGAAACCTATCTGAGCTTACACACACACTCACAACAAAATGGTTGAGTTAAGTTATTGTGTTGGGAATTGGTAAGTCATCCTTTAGTGAGAAGTGGTTGCATTAGTAAGAGTCATGATTACTATTGAATGCATGCTTGGATGATGTTAATGTGATTGGAACTTATGAGTTGTTCCCTATGTTACTATGCTTGATTGTATGATTGAATGAGTATTTGAGATATATGCCTATATGCATATATATACACATGTCGATATACGTGTATGTCAGATATAATGGAATGTCCATACGAGTATGTCAACATATGTGTAATTATGCATATACATATATGGATGTTAATATAATGTTATATGAGGACATAATCATACGGTCATAGTCATTCAAGTATCGAATGGACTATTTGATCATCATGTTGCTATGGAATTTATATATATATATATATATATATATGTGAGTGTGCGTATATATATATATATACATATTTACACATAAGCATTAATGCTTATATTGAGGTGTATATTATATATATGTATATATAGGTACTACATACATATATAATTGATACTGTGCTTTTATATATAAGGTCGATTATTATGAATGTATAGCGCATAATTTAGTGCGAGATACATATATATCTAAGCATCATTTTGAATATGTTATTGTTGGTGAATGTCAACTTGATTGTATTCATTTGTATATCAAATGTATACATGCTTGATTGAAATGATATATATATATATATATATATATATTAGTATATATATACATGTACATATATATATATATATATACATGTACATATATATATATATACATGTACATATATATATATATATACATGTACATATATATATATATATGATTTAGCATTAAATCTAATTATTGACATATACATATATATATATGTATATGTACATGTATAAATATATGTTATGCTTTGAGGGCGATTTATATATATAAACATAGGTCAATTTATATATGTGAAATACATGCCAAATTATATATGGGATATGCAAAGTATTTAAAGGCCGAATATAACATATATTGGCATTGAATAAAGGTTGAATTACATGCTATGTAATGTGCAACAATATGGCTGATATGGATGATGAACCATAGTCGATGCTATGGATAATGCATTTTGGAATTATTAAACAATAAATTACTCAAAATTGAATGCTACTATATAAAGCAATGAAATAGATACCAACTGCAAGCTAAAGAAAAATGCATGAGAATAGGAAACACGTACAACAGTGTAAGGAATTAGTCAAAGTATCATTTATGAGCCAAATGGCTCTTTACTCCTCTATTTTCTGCAAAGCTTAGACTTAGTCGACATTGAGCATGTGTTGCATTGTGATTATAGACTATTTCAATGAGTGAAGTCGTGCCAAACAATAGGGAGAATGGCTGCATACTTGGTGCCAAAATATGAAGTTCTATTTCCTGTAGAAGTCTATTTTGGAAACAATTTGGTTGTCATCATTAGATCATGTGTAGATTGAACTAGTCTTCTGCTGCTGTCAACCATAGAGGTCATCTGTGGCGTTATTTGTTGACTTTGTGTTTAGTTTACTGCCACCTTTTAGCTAGGAATAATGAGTCGACTTGCATGGAGAGTGTTGTCAGTTTACATGCCTTTTTCGTAGGTTGTGAAATCTCCTTTTTGTTGTATAAATAGAGAGACTTACACTCTCTTTTGGGATGCACTAATCTGCATTATTATGCAATTGCATTCTATTGTATTTTGTGAGAGCCTTGAGTATTTGTGAGAAGCTATATTTTGTGAGAGTTTCATTTGTGAGAGCATATCATCAACTTGTGAGAGAATTAAAAGTGAAGTATTGCTTTGAGAGAGCTAAGTGAAGCTAGGAAGTTGTTGCTAGAAGGTTGTGTATCAATTCAGTCAACTGGTTAAGTGTATTATAGGCATGGGGATCTCATCTTCTATTATTTGTCTTTTATTGCGAAAGAATGAGCTTGATTGCTTTGATTGGAATTACTTGCGAATGCTTGCAATAATGAATCATAATATTTTCTTATGAAAAGGAATAGAAGTTGTTTTATGCTTTTATATGGAAGTGATTGTATATACTCCATAATAGAAGTGCTTGTTTATCATTGGTATTATATACTAGGAATGATGAAATAGGATTAGCTTAAAGAAAGTGTCTTATTACTCCTATTTTCATTATATGGGAAGAATCTATTAATGATCTATACATAGATATTTTAGACTACGTGTATAGTGTGAGATATGTCAATGTCATGAGGCGAATTGGCACTATTATCTAATTATGCTAGAAAAACCTTGGGGATGATAAGGTTTAGCTATATGGCCATAGAGATGGTATGAAAGATATGATGTGATGTTATGCAAACCACATCAAATATCTTTACTTGAATGATCACTTGATCATACTATACTCTTGAATGAAACCCTAGGTTTAGGATAACCTATTTGGGATGAGAAGTTCATTTGATTAAAGAGTGAAACCTAAGGTTAAGATTTACCTATTGGGTTGGGAAATGTACTTGAATACTCATTTATACCTATAGGTTGGGAATAACTTGGTTGGGTTGTATATTTGGTCTTGATTGGAACATATAGGGTTAGATTAACCTATATAATCAGACTAGTCATTGGTTGATGACTTTATCCTAAGATTAGGGTATATTGAGGTTGAAACTCACCTATGTGATTAAGTGAATCACTTGAGCTTATGAGGTACTATATGATTGGAGACATAGGTGGGATTACCTATAGAGTTAGAGTTTCTACTTGATTAGTTGCTTTATACTCTTGTATTGAGGTCGTAATGTTGACAAGAGTAGACTCTTTGTTTAAACCCTTTTAATTAAGGAGAATTCACTCTCGAACAAAATCATCTATTGATATGATTATTCTTCATTTGAGGTCATTCATTGATGTGATTATACTCTTGATGAGATTCACTTATTAATATGATATATCATTGAAGGGAGCCAGTTACATATGAATATTTAATCTATGATTAAGATGAGGCTTACTCTAGATTATAAAGTTATACTTGGGACTAGATTGTCTTTTGGTGCAAATAGCTTGTTTATGTAAAGTTATTGTGTAAACTAGAAAAGATCTTATGTTATACCTAGGATAGGAATATCCATTGAAGGGGTAACTTATGCTTAGGCTTAATTGGTAGAGATACAATAGTCTTTTGGGTATAAGGGGGATAGGTTATTTTTGGGGTTAAAGATTACCCATTGGAAGAAATTACCTAAGCATAACATATGAACAGTCATAATCCAAACCGATCTATGGTTGTGTATGTGAATGGGATGTCTATCACTCAAAGTATTGGGCGAAAATACTTTGGCCAAATTAGTGTAAGTTACCATTGTTTACACTGTCAGTTCAATATGTTCCTTATATGCATTCTAGTTTAGGATTTTCATACTTGTAGGTGTAGCTACCATATGATTAGGTTTTGGTTTGTAGGACACAACACTAAGCTCAGATAGGAATTTTTTATGGGGTTTACCAACCAATATATTTGTCGAAGGGAAGGGCCATCTTGTCATGTGTGACAGATGTACGGAGGATCACATTCGAGTCTATGGTTGGCAAACAAACACTTGAGTGATGCTTCTCCTCATTAGTCGACAACCGAGGTTTATAGATGTTTGTGCTAGTATTGGGGAAAACTGGAGTGTTTGCACCAACGAGCAAGGACATTCAGAATGTATGCACCAATGCGGCAACATCAAGACCATTTTGTATATCTATTGCCACATGAAGCTTAGAAGAGCTATGTATGTATAATGTACCCATTTATATGGAAGGATGTAATCATGAATGATATACTTGAGTTCATTTAATATGACATCTATGTTATGGAAATATTTGTGAAATTACAATGGAATGTAATGGAAGCTTGGAAAAAATATTATTTCAAATGTGCATGTAATTTACATTATGGAAAAAAATTTATTGCAATATTTCGGAATCATGGTTATTCACTTGAGGTGAAAACATTGGAAATTTTACCAAGTAGAACATTGAGGTTGTTACAACAAGATTACACACAAATCAGGAAAAGAGAAAGAAGCTACCATAATATCAATGCAAGCTATCATCAAAAGCATGTGAGTCCACAACCTTTAGCAAAGAAGAGGAAAACGAAAATTATACATCCACATATGATGAGTGTGATAATGAGAAACCACCAAATGCAAAAGAAATGGAAAAACTTTATGGAAAAGGTTATGAGATTTTGAAAAAAATTGGCTATAATAAAAAATGATGTGGTGTCAAAGAACAAGGTATTCATGTCCCTATAGAGCCTATCTTGCAAGAACAAACAAGAGGTCTTGGTTATTCTCCTTTGAAATAAATGAAAGCATCAAAGAAACCTTTGCTCAATATCAATTTTATCACGCAAAACACTCCTAGGAAAAATATTTCATCTTCAAACACATGTCTTAGTGATGATTGGGTTCATTAGATTTTACACCCTCCTTTAAGGGAGAGTACAAAATCTCACAATCTAAAGAGCCTTGTGTATGCATGACACCTTGTAGTAAGCAAGAAATATCTCTTTCACAAAAGAAAGGGACATCTTTTACTATTGATCAAGAGAGTAACTTGTCAAGGATTCTCCAAGCCTGCTTGATATCTCTCCTTCTAAGAACATGAAAGAAATTCTACAATAAAAGCTCATTTTGTGCATATCATAGAGTGCATGGTCATTCTTCTAATGAATGTAAGGATTTTAGTAATAAAATTCAACATATTAAGGATTGTGGTGCTCTTCCTTGTGTTGATGCACCTATTTCCTCTAACTGATAATGATCTTCATCCTATCATGTTGCTCATCACTATGTGGCACTGGTAGCTTTATGTGTCTTGCTCATTGCCATTCATGGTGGTACAATATTAGGTGCAACCATATTTATCTTGGCATAAACATGATATTTATTTGTGGTTGTCTTTGTCTCTAAGCTTGGGGGGACAAGGATAACTAGTTTTTGGAGGTGTGCATTCTTTCCAAGGATCCCCTCTTCCTCTCTTTCTACTTAAAATACCAACATAAAAAGTTTGTTGACATTTTAAGTGGGGGGTTGATTGTTTGCATGCTCCCTTATTAGTGATGATAGCATACATCTCCTAGGAAGTGTGATCAATGCATCGGCATTATTTCATTTTGATATTAACGTTTTGATGTTTCTTGCTCCACTTTGTTCATAGAGGTTGAACTTAGTGTAGCATTGGCATAACATCTTGATCATGTTGTGACACCTTATCAAAGTTAAATTAGGGAGTATAAATTTTGGTATGGTTAACGTATAAGAGCTTGTAGACCTGACATGACTTTCCCATCGCCACTTGTTTTGTGGGATCACACCTTGTAGACCTAGTGTGTGTTTCTCATACTTTTCTTGGGGGATCACCTAGTGTATATCAGACTGCACTAGCCCTTGTGAGCATGTTTTTCATTTCCGCTGAGCATAAGACAACTTGCTTGCCTGTGGATCCATGTGGGTGTGGATGTGGCATAATACAACTTTCTAGTTCATCCTTTTTTGCTTTAATTTTGACATTGTATGTTTGTGTATCTTGTCTTGCTGCTTCATATCATACATTCATGTGTGTCCCTTTGTGCTTAAGTTGATTTTCCATGGGATCTTGGATCTAGGGGGCTTTCACAACCCCCTTGATCCTTGTCATCCTATCCCATTGAAATTTGTACACTTGGACCCCTCTTGATGTATATTTTTCTATTTTAGTGTGAGTTTGAGCGTAAGCTCATACTCCCACTAAAGTGGGGGCTAAATGTAGTGTAGAAAATTGTATGCCTTAACAATTTCACACTATGTTTGGGTCCCTTAATTAATTGGACTTAATTAAGCTTCTAACTGCCTAAATTATGCATTCCTAAGCCTTATTATTCTCATTTTCTGAAAGGGAAACTTATATTAAACAAATACCTACATTAATTTAAACATCTTGGAAATTGTGTGTCCTAGATTTAGGTCCCAAGACCCATTCACCCAAGGGCAAATGAGTTCTCTTTAGGTGCTAGGACCCAATTTAAAATATGTTTTTGGTGGCATTTTAATGATTCAAATTCAAGTTTCATTTTCTAACTTTTGGAATCTAATTTTTAGAAAACTAGATAAACACCTATAAATACATAGTTATTTTATCAATTCAAAACATCTAGAATTAATGAAAATTTCACAAGATCCAAAATTATTGTCATGGAGCATTAAAGAAAAAATTTATCAATCATCTATAGTAGCAATCGAGATCATATCATCATGTCAAAGTTATTTGCATTCATGAATGTTTTTGGAGCTAACATTGTGATGTAGATTTCAAGCATTCAAGCATCAATATCAATCATCCAATCAACCATTTCATGCAAGATCCAATATTTAGAGAGATGTGTTAGAATTCACTCCTCTAAGGGCAAGCATTGAAGGTTTGGTGAGTTGTAACTTGAGTCTTGTTCATTCATCATTCATTATATTTTATCATTATTTCATTATCAAGGTTTAATTAGCAAACCGGGGTTTGACCAAGGCAAACCCCTATTCACTCAAAACAAACATTTTTCTTGAGCTCTTTGTATGTGTAGATTTACAAGTGAGGAAGGATTAAAGATTGATCAAAAGAGTAATTTTGCAAAGTTCTTAAATTTGTCACCATTGTTGTCAAGCCACAAAAACTTAGATCCCAAATTTACTTTTGGCTTTCTAAAAGTGAGACTAGTGGAAAATGACATCTAAGATCCATCTCCAATGGACCTCAAAAGTTGTGCAGAAAATCCCTATGAGGAATCATTCACCTAGTGGCCCAAGTGTCCTACAGTTCTTAGAACACGATTTTTTGGGCTAGTAGATATCACCCTGTAACCCCTAAATCTGCCAGCAAATTACTATTTCTATTTCTATTATCCTTGTAACTAAGGGAAAATTTTAGGTTAGCATAAAATAGAATACATAAAAGAAACCCTAGCTAAACAATGACGTATAAGGGAGGAAAATAGCATAAAGAGAAGGAAAGTTTCACCAAACAACCTTCATGCCCTCTATGATTGACCTTCATTGTCTTGATTAGAGGTAAAAAGTAGGTTTTGAAGGGGCCTGAAACCCTTTACAACAAAAATCAGCTGATAAAAAAAGAAAACAATATTACAGTGCAATCAACCCAACAACAAAATACCATTAGCCAAAAAACAACCAAAAAGAAGGAAGCCAACCAACAACACTACATATTCTTCAGAATCTCAACAACTTCCATATCAGTAGCGACCATCTTCTATGCATTATCCACAATATCAGACACCTCTATACCAGAGGCTCCAACCTGAGCTTCATTCTGTTTCTAGTTCTAACCCCCGTGCCACTAGTTTTTACCTCATCATTCAAAACACTACCTTTAATAGCAACCTTCTCACTAGCACAACCCACATCCAACAACTTACCCCCAACAATAGTATCATCAGCAGACACAGTCTCTTTTCTCTTCTTCGCAGTAATCACAGGGGATATCACATTGGAAGAATCCGAAATGCCCAAAACCTTAGTAGCATCCCCACTCTTCATTACAACTTTCCACATTTTATCAAATTTATCCTCAAGGGATAAGATTCTACCTTCCAAATTTTGTTTCAAGTTAATGGTTTCCTTAGCCACAATATTAAGAGACTCCATCAGATTATCAATTTGGCTTTGGACAACAGGGTCCTCAACCTTACTAGCAACACCTCTAACTCTAACATTAATCCTATTAATCTCATGAAAGAACCATTTAAAAAGTTTAAAATGCACATTAGCACTCTCACGGGCCAAGCCCAAAACATCAGACAATCCCTCCCTATCAAAGTTCTCAACCCGATTCCCCATAGCAACATCCTTATCAAAAGAACTAACCTAAACCTTATCAAAAGGAATATCCTTACCTTTACCAACGGAGATAGGAGACTTCATCTTACAAATGGAGCTAGCAATTTCCTCTGCAATAGTCTTCCTTTTCAACAACCTATCCCCATCCGTTTTGGTAGTTCCCACAACATGGCCACCATCCATAGTCCTTTCCATCCCCCGCTTCATCCCAATATCAACACTTGAAGAGGCCTCACCATAGATACCACTAGCTAGAGAAAGAGGGAAACCCTTCTCCAAGATTTGGCTAGCAGTTCTTAGCTCCCTTCTCTTTCGAAACCCCTCCTCAGCCTGCCGCACATATCTAGTCATAGGAGGAGGAGAGGAAGCTTCCCCATAAAGTTCATTTTTTTCCATAGCCCCCTTAGGATGAGCCTTCGCACCCACATTGTCACTACAAGTAGTATAACCCTCTTTATCATCCAACTTCTTATTCCTAGTTTTACCAGGAATAGGGGAAGAGGGTCCCTCCTCAAAAGAGGCATAGGATTTTGAGACATAGTTAGCATCATCATCCCTATTTGACTCATAATATTTTCTCAGAATAGGCCTCCTCTTATTAACTTTTTTACTAACCCTTTCCTCACTTGAATTCGTCTCATAACCCTCCTGGGGTTTAACAAAATTTTCCTTTAGAGACAAGAGATTTGTGCACCTCATGCACTTTGACATGTTCATAGACCAGGATAATTAACCCCACATGCAAGACAAGGTTCTTGGGGTTTTTCATATGTTCCTTAATCCTTGTAAGGAAATGAAACTCATTTCTTATGCCAGAAATGGTTAAGAAAAAGGAAATGGTAATTGTTAATCGTCATATACCTTCCTTCCAAGGTGACATACCTCATAATATCTTCTGCCACATCACACCAAAGCGATTTCAAAGAGCTCCCGTGATAACCACCACTCTTCACCTTTCTCAAAGCAGCAACCTCATTCCCTTTGAAGAAAATAGACATCGCATCCTGTGAGTCTTTCTTGTCTCTAAACACCTTCATGCCCTACATAGACAGACTAGTAACTTGGGCAATGAATTCTTCATCCACCACAAATTCCCTACCTCCCAAATTCAGGGTTCTCTCCTTCCACCCTTGAGCAGCTATATCGGTGACCCAAAAATTGTAGCCATGCAATTTCTCCATATACTAGCTAAGCCACCCTTCTCTAAAATATTCCACACCTCCTTCCTCTGCTTAGCAGAAACACAAGACTTAGGCTCAACATGATTTTTGTCCCAACCCATCGCAAGTTGAAGCAAAGCACACAACCGAAAGCAACAAAGACTAATGCAAACACCACCCAGAGCGAGAATAAACAATAGAAGACTCCAGAAGAAAATACGAATATCAACCAGAATCCATGCAAATCCAAGAAAAGGACATAAAAGCAATAATGAAATATAACTCTAGTCCTTGTGAAAGCCATCCTCCGTCCTCATAACTTTAACATCCTCATTCAAGCCATTTGACCACGTGACTAAGGACTTGCATCCCCCAAAGCTAGCAAAGATCAACATGCGATTAGCATTCATTAATAATGATAACCATTGCTTCAAAGGGAATAGGATCATTTAAATCCCATTCCTTTTGTTCTCTAACACAAAAGTTAGCGAAAAAATCAGCTAACATATTTCCCTCTCTCAATATATGAGAGATATAAACATTATCCAAGGAATTAATAATATCAATAGAGTCCTTGACCAAGGCCTCAATAGTCCAAGATGGAGGTGAGGCCTTCTTCAAATTGTTTATAATATTCAGAGAATCACCTTCCACCTAGACCTTCCTATACCCTTTACTTTGAGCCAATTTGAGTCCATGATAGACTGCAACCACCTCTGCATAGTGGTTTGTCTGGATTCCCAAAGGGAGTGCCACAATAGAGACGAGCCTATCATTATAATTTCTAATCAGTTCCCCACATCTAGCAGGTCCCAGATTTCCTTTAGGCGCATTGTCAAAATTCATCTTAACCCAACCATCCAGAGGAGCCTTCCAAGCAACATCATCTCTTGAAGATTTCCCTTTAGAGACCAGAAGAGATATATCACAAGGCAACTTCCACTTTTGAGAAATAGAGATATCATAGGAACTAAGATTAATTTTATGACCAACATAAAAGGAGATTCTAGAAAGAAAGTTTTCCTTAATTCCCGCACAAATTTTATGAGCCACAGCTAAAGTCGGAAGAGTAGAATTTCTAAAAATTATGTTGTTTCGCTCCAACCACACCCACCAAATAAAATGAGGCAAAGTGAGAGACCAAAAGATCTATAGAGTTGGTTTAACAGAAGGGCCAACCCATTGAAACCATAAATCTTTAACAGACCCAAGAAACACCCAACAAATGTTCCACAATGAGAGCACATGCTTCTAGATCACATCAACATATCTGCACCCAATCAATAAATGACAAGTGTTTTTTGCTTCCTCTTCACAGAGAAAGCATCTATTGGGAATAAAAAAACCTCTTTTAATCAGATTATCAGTAGATAAAATTTTGTTCTGATAGAAAAGCCAAAAGAAAATTTTGACCTTAGGAATCAATCTTGAGGACCAAATAGAAGCCCAAAAGGGTGGTGGGCCAATAAAGGATTCATTGAAATGAAAAGCTGAAGCACCAAAGAAGTTACCTGTAGAGGAAGGCTTCCAAACAAACCTATCAGGAGAGGGAGAGGAAGGAATATGAACCATAAAGAGAGCCTTATAAATAATTTCCAGCCCAAGGTCCACTTCATGCAACTTCCTCCAACTACCTCCATTAATATAGTCAGAAAAAAATATGCCAAACTGTTGTACATAGAGGTCCATAAAGGGAAGAGCCCATGGCTCATCCTTGAGAGGCCGATTACCAAACCAATTATCCTCCCATAACAAAATACTCCTCCCATTACCCAACTACCAAAAAATACCCTTAGCTACAAGCCTTCGAGCGTTTAGCATAGAATTCCACAACACAAAACCATACGAAGGATTAAACTCATGAGATAGAAAATCTCTAATCCCATTAGCACCATGTAAGCATTTTGTCCAAGCAATTTCCTCCCACTCACTTTTGGCCAGCAAAAGATTCCACAATTGTTTACCTAAAAGGGCAGTATTGAAAGTTATAATTTTACAGATACCCAGCCCACCAGCCTTTATAGGGCGACAAACATCATCCCAAGCAACCAAATGAGTTCTTTTTTTATCTTCAACACCCGTCCAAAGATTTTTTTTTGAATTCCTTCCAAAATATCCACAAATTTCCTTGGCATGTGAAAGAGACTAAGAGCATAGACTGAAATATTCTGAAAGGTGGATTTAATCAACTGCACTTTACCAGCTTGGCTCAAAAAATCCCCCTTCCAACCAACCAACTTGGAATTAAATTTGTCAATCAACCCCCTCCATAAGGAACCAGGAGCCGTAAAACATAAGGGGAGCCCCAAGTAAGAAGCAGGAAGCTCACCAATTTGACACTACAAAATTCTAGCAATCCTAATCTATCTTTGAATCAGAGTGTTGAAAAAGAAAATCACACTCTTTTGTAAATTGACCTTCTGCCCAGACACAACCTCATACATTTGTAGAATCTGTTTGATAGCCTTAGCTTCCTTAATCGACGCTTGCCCAAGCAAAGGAGAATCGTCCAAAAATTGTTGATGAGAGCAGACAAGGTTAGCAGAGGATGGGGCTAACCCAGACATAAGACCAAAATTAACAAATCTTTGGATAAGACAACCCAAAGACTCAACCATAATGATAAACAGGAAGGGAGAGATAGGGTCCCCTTGCCGCAGCCCCCTAGAACAATCAAAGAGAGAAGGAGATCCATTTATGAGCATAGAGAACCGAGGCATCAAAATAAGTTGATGCACCAGAGCCACCATTTTCTCCCCAAAACCAAAGGAAAGAAGAATCTTAGACAAAAAACCCCAATCCACTCTATCATAAGCTTTAAGAAGATCAAGCTTGAGGATAAACCCAACATGTTTATTAACAAAAAGAGAGTGGATATTTTCATGAATAGTGAGAATAGAATCCAAAATTTTCCTACCAGCCACAAAGCCATTCTGCTAAGGAGAGATGATGAGAGGAATTTTTTTTTGCAACCTCAATGCCAAAACCTTGGAGAAAATCTTATAAATTGAGTTGCAAAGGCTGATAGGACGGAACTCCTCAAAAGAAGTAGCACCAAGATTTTTAGGGATAAAAACAAGAAAGGAGGAGCTCAACTCTTTTAAAAGGGAGCCCGTTATGAAGAACTCCTTAGTAGCCACAACAACATCTTTCGCAACAGTTTCCCAAAAGGACTAAAAAAAGAACATGGGAAAGCCATTGGGGCTCGAAGCCTTATTACCTTCAAAGGAGAAGACAACACATCGAATTTCATTTGCTGAAGGAATACAAACTAACTGCCTATTGAGCTCCTCATCCACCAACTAGGAATATCCCTCAAAATATCCTCTTGATAGGCCAAGTCCAAATCTCCCTCCACCGAAAGTAGCTAAGAAAAATAGGAAGCAACAACAATCTGCAAATCAACATGCTTCTCCAGAGCTTGATTATTAAAGTTAATCAAATTGATCCTATTAGATGCCATGTGTTTTAGTGTAGTGATATGAAAAAACTTACTATTCCTATCACCACTCTTCAACCACATGATCCTCGAATGCTGCTTCCAAAATTCTTCCTCCTTCGCAATTATATTATGCATCTTGGACAACAAAATTTTTTCCTTCATCACATCCTGATCATACCCTGACGTTTGGATGACTTGTTGAACAAAGAGAAGCTCCTTAGAAACCCCATCTTTCTCCATAAAAATATGACCAAAAGAGGTATTGTTCCATTTTCTAACATTAAACCTAACATTAGCCAACTTTTTAACCACTCTATACATAGCTGACCCATCCACATTAATATTCCACCAATCCTTAACCAAATTACCCAAATTAGGATGACAAGTCCACATTTTCTCAAATCTAAAAGGAAAGTTCTTCTTCCCACCCAAAAAATCCACAGACAAAGCCAGGGGAAAGTGATTTGATCCCAATCTAGTAAGAGTTGAGAGGGAATAAGAATATTGGACAAGCCATTCAGGGGTTAGAAGAGCATGATCCAACTTAACCTAGATAAGGGCCTTACCCACACGCCTATTCGGCCAGGTATAGGAAGCCCCTTTCAAATCCAAATCAAGAAGAGTCAAGTCATTAATGAACTGCATTAGGTCGAATCTACTATCATCCACATTCTGCGAGCCACCCATCTTATCAGCATCATTCAGAGGCGTATTGAAGTCTCAAATGACCAACCAATTACCAATATTATGACAAAATTTAAAAGAAGCAAGATTCTCCCAAAGCTTTTTTCTGGCACTCTTGCAATTAGGAGCATAAATATTAGACAAATTTCAAGAAAACTTATCATGAAGGTGGAAGAAAGAAGTAGTCACATGATTATTGTCATTGAGCACCTCCAAACCTCTAATCACCCGAAGATTCCAGAAAGTCACAATCCCACCAGAAGCACCAACCGCCTCAGAACAATGCATACCACAGTCCTTGAAAAGCTTCATTTTCAACCTAGAAAGTTTATCCAAACCCATTTGAGTTTCTTAAATTAAAACAATATCAGGGCAATGATCTCTAACCAGATTAGCCAGGAGATCATGCTTATGAGGGTGATTCAAACCCCTCATATTCCAGAAGATAATCTTCATGGGAGTTTATATGAAGTGCTCTTAGAGCACATATCCAACAGAGTTCTCTGTGTACCATCAACTATATCCATCTGACTCTCCTTTTCCCTAAAAAAATTAGCTGGAGGCTGACCTCTACCATGTGGCTCAAACCCACAGTCTGTCCTCTGCCTATTCCTTATCATGAATCTTGGTGAGGGAGAGTGTTTCTTCTTATTGCGCCCACGAACCTGAATGTAAGGTGAATTGTCCACTTCCTCCAATTCCTCAAACTCCTTGACCTCAGGCTTCAAATCCACCCCCTCTGTTTTCAACACCGCACTTTGAGGAACCCCCCCCAGGAGGAGAACTAGATTCAATAAACATAGAGGAAATATTTTCCTCCAACAACTTAGACCTTACCTCATTACACACAGGGGACGAGAACTTCTCAACCTGTCCCATGTCCTGATTCAATTCCCCCTGTGCAGGCAGAGAATCCACCTAATCAACCTCATCCAGAATTATTTCCTCACGAACCTCCGAGGAAGGCACACCATCAGGCTCCACCTCTTGAGTAGGAGGTGTAATAGATTCCACCTCCATAGCTAGGAGTTTCTCAACCTCTCTCCATTGTTTAGTCATTTTCTTAGGAACTTTGAGAGGACATTTTTTAGCCCAGTGGCCAAATTTATTACAGTGAAAGCAGGAAAAGGGATTCGACTCAAATTCAACCATTTGCTCCCACACCCACACAAAACCTAGCATAAGCCAGTCGCTTGCTAGAAGCCATCATTTGGTCTATCGACAGAAAGCAACCAAATATGCTGGAAATTCCCTTAAACACCTCCATATCCTAGAATTCCATTGGGAGGCCAGGTGACCTAACCCAAACTGAAGCAGTCGAGAAAGAGCACGAGTTCAGATTGAAGCCCGATTCCCACTTCTTCAGCATCAAGGAAGACTTTCCAAGGAACCACGAGTCACCCATCAACGCCATCACCATATCATCTTCACAGTTGAAGGAAAAAGAGAAGAAAACTTTGGCCATAGCCGCCACATCCACTTGTCCTTTAGGTTTCCAATGATTAACAATAAAATTATGCACCGACTCTATGTGAGGCCGAGGACCAACAAATTTACCCAACAGAGCCATGTCCATATTGGATATTCTTTTGTCAACAATATAGTCCAAAACAGATGTAGAGTACTCTCCAGTCTTTTTATTAGCCACAAAAGGCACCAGAGGGGAAGAACTTTTACCTTTGGGCTTAGAGCCAAACAAATTTGACCATTCTAGAGAGGAACTCGACAAGAAAGCATTCTTAGTCTTGTCAAGCCCAAGACCCTCCAAATTAGGAGTCCCATCACAACCATCCGATGATAGAACCTTCCTTGAATTTTTAGAACCAGGTACCACCTTTTCAGAGACAAACATCAGGGAGTGCATTAGACACACACTCTTCAAAGCCTCTTTCCTATCAGGAAAAACATTAACCACAAGAGGGGACCCACTCAATTTACCTACATCAAGGGCCTCACCTAACATCATCCTCACATCAACACCCTATTTGCCATTACCGCCTAAAGCATCATCCTGATCTCCCACCTTTGCAGAATTTAAAAAATCACCACCACCATCGCCACCACTCGAGGACCTTCCCATCACCACTCTCAAAGATTATATAATTTCACCATTAAAACTATATTGACCTTCATTGACCTTCATTGTCCTTCTCCATTTGCTGTAAAATTATATTTTCCCTCATATTTTGAAGAGCAACTAAGGCTAATGACAAAGACTCAAGCAAATATTGAAGGATTTTAAAATTAGGAAAGTTTTCAAGATGCTAAGAGATGTGCAAATGAGGTTGCCAAAGCCTTTTTAAAGACTTTTCATTTTTGGATGAATGACCAAGATTGAAAATTGACAAAGCCCTAAGATCAAAGGTTGAAATTGCATGTGACAACTAGCAATTAGGGTTAGGGAAAACTTAGGTTAAATTTTGAAATGAAGGTCTGAGATTTGATTTTGTGAAAATCAAATCAAGGGTCAAGAATGCATGTGACAAGGAGATATAGGGCAAGAAAAAAGAGGTAGGAGTAGAATCAAATAAGAATTAAAAATTATTTGATTCAAGGGGTGATGTTGACCTTTTGAATTAAAAATTAATTTAATTCAAAAGTGGTGGGGTCATGTGACAGTAAATAATTATTTTAAATTATTTACTTGGTGGGAAATTAGAAAGTGGAAAATTTAAATAAATAACTTTATTTAAATTTAGGGAAAAGTCAATAAGACAATTAAATAATTAATAATAATTATTTAATTGTGGAGAAAATGGACAAGGTGGACAATAATTAAATAAATTATAGAAATTTATTTAATTATAAGAAGACATGGGGAGTTAATGACGTATTTAAATAAATAAAATTTATTTATTTAGATAATCAGGGGAAATAGTAGTAAATGATAATTAATTAAATAGATTTAGGGATTTACTTAATTATAGGGAGACATAGGAAATCAATGACGTATTTAAATAAAAAAAATGTAATTTATTATTTTAAATAGTTGGGAGGAATAAAATATATGAATAAATCAAATAATTAAGAACTATTTAATTAATAGTTGAATTTGGACCATAGGACATAATTACGTATTTTAATTATATTGAGACGAAATATGGAAAGAATAAAGTTTGTAGGCCTAATTCGATTTTATGTGTTTACATTTTTCCCCTCTTTGTCATAATGCAGTTTGTCACATTGTGACAAAGAAAATTCAGTTTAGGATATGCCCTAGCGAAGGTACAAAGTGTCTATGCCCCCTCAGGAAAATTTGTGAATTTTGGCTAGGTGCCGAAAAACTTGGAAAGTGTCCCGATAAAGCTAATTTGATGACCAAAAAAACAATGGCACAGTTGGTTTCAAATTTCTACAAGTTTAAAGCAATCAAAGTGGCATTGGAAAGCAGGAAAAGTGCATCCAGTGATAAAAGGGGAAACCCTAATTTTCACTCTATAAATAGGCATGAGGAGGGTAAAAAGGTAATTCATTTTCACTATTGCCTATAGGAGATTCAGAGCTCAGAGTGAGAGGACGTTGCGCAAAGATGACTATTCCAGAGGAAAATCACTGCAGATATCGAGTATGAACCTACCGATGGTCAGGAGGCTCAGGACCCACGGTATGTACCCTATACCCACTTTGTGATTTTATCATTTTTGGGTAGTTTTAGGGCCTCAAAAATTGGGAAAGCACATGTGTTGAATCGACTTTCGACGCATCTATGTGCATGAAGCATGCAAATGCTTTCACGTTGCACACATTTGTTGCATCACAACACAACTACAAGGGGAGGGTAGGGTTTAATTTCAATTAGTGCAATCGCTAGCTGGTACAACACAAGTGCCAAAACAAGTTGCAAGTGTTAGGTCATGCAACACAATCACTAAATTATGATGCAAAAGCAAGCTAATTCGACACATATGCTCAAAAGCAGCACAATTGATGGGGATAAGATGCAATTTCCATAAAGTGGCATATTTGCACTGCCAAACAATGCAATCTCTGTCGAGTGACACATCTGCGAGATGAAACAACACATGTGATTATCACAATGCAAATGCAACTGACTATGGCTAAAGTTCACGTGGTTTGGGCTCATTTTGCTTGTGCACTATGGATTATTTAGATGATAGGGATGATATTTAGTGATGTACTGACCTTTATTTTTGCATGTAGAGACGATTACCACCTATATATACATGAGAGTTTCGGTTGAACACCTATGCATTCAGGGATCAATTGAGGCAGGTGTTGGAAAAACAAGGATAGACAACTAAGAGGGGGGGTGAATCAGTTGTCACAGATTATTCAAAATTATTAAACCTTACTCAACTTATTCTCAAATCTGATGAAAGATCATTAAGCATAAACAATCACCACATCAAAAACACAAAGAACACCAAGATTTTATACATGAAAATTCTGTTAGGGGAAAAACCACGGTGGATGTTGGTCCACAATATTATACCCTGTTAAAAGTATAGAGATGAATAATGAGAATGCATGTGCATTTAGGCACATTGCCTACAGCTCACTGCTCGAAGAAGACACATTTTATTACAAAAATATTCAGATTAAAACCATCTGAAGGATTTGAATTGAGAAATTAGCTTCTGCAAAAGACTGATTACAGTTCCAGTTAAGCACAAAAACACTTCTTCACACTTCGCTCAATCTCCTTCACACTCTGCTTTGCAATCAAATGATCTAATCTTTATTCACACATAACACTTGCATTCTTCGCATTACACACACAAACACATCTCAAATGAAGAAGACAATCGCTCTTATATATCCACTACATGGAATTACATCAACAAATTTGTCGGCCAAAAATAAAATGATAAATGAATACAAACTGTTGGCCCAATTCATGAACAAATCTCAATGCACACCAATTGAAGTCGGTCACAACATAATGAAGACCTAAAAAACATCCTCGAATGCGCCAAACATCCAAAAATTAATCCACAAGGATCCACAACACACTACAATCACCATGTCGACCAAGAACATAAAAACCTGAACATGCAAAGGAAAAATCTCTGATCACGAGCACACCGATCAATGTGGATGTGCAAAAAATATAGAGCATGATCTAGAAACATCAACAAACATCACATGAGCATACACAACAACTCAAATTACCAGATTCACGTTATCTTCTTCCAGAAACACCAACTATAGTAACATAACAACTGTAGGAACACAAAATCTCACAACTTGATCAAATCTTGATGCGCACCTCTGAAACTTCCAGTAGATAAACTAGATAGGCTCAGAAACAAACCCTTTAATCTGCAACTTATGAATACCAACATACTAAAATTTCCAACACGCTGAACTTCACAACTTCATAGACAACCTTCAACATATTTATTATAATTTCCTTAATATCCTTGACATATACAACCTTCAAGACACCAATGCTAATAGTGTTGACATCAATGACAACCACATATCAGCAACTCAACCACAACATCCAACAACAAGGTGAGCATAGGCGATTGATGCACTTAGGATTGTTTCACGTCACTTATATGCCCATTATTTAGGAAAATAGGGGTTTCTTGATAGTGTTAGTGGAGAGATGGAATTCTGAGACATGTTCTTTTCAGTTGCTAATAGGGGAGGCCACAGTGACACTTGAGGATGTTTATAGGATCCTAGGGATTCTGATTAAAGGAGAGTGTGTGGTATATGGTCCTCGACGGTGACTGTAGGCCATCACAGATTATTACGAGCATGAGGATGTAGCACAACTAGGCATCCATGGTTATGAGATTAGTTGGGAGTTCTTAGCCGAGCATTATGGATGATGTGAGTGCATGTTGTGTACCTTGATAGCTGGGGTATTGATACCAAATCACCAGAGCCATGGTTTTCCGATCGGATGGGGAGATGTACTGATCTGAATGATGGGGGATAGGATAGTGTTTTCCTAGGGCCATGCCTGCTTAGGATGTTATACCATTAGCTACATGATGTCGCGTATAGGGTGTCCACCAGTATTAGTTGTGGAACCACACTCCTCATGATATGGGCATGGGAGTATATTGCAATGTTTCGGTCGTCAGTACAAAGGCAGTTGGGCGAGGGGATGCCCTATGTATACATGTATGCAGGATCAGTGACACAAAATTGGGTGGGGGATACAAGGTACTGGCGTCATGACATTGATACTTTGGTTGAGTTTGTGTGGAGGCCATACAGGGACTGCAAATAGTGACTGAGAGAGGATGAACATCTATCATTCTGTCGATAGTTGAGGTACCTAATTGGGTGGACAATGCAGTCACAAATTATTGTAGAGATGTACCTACCCTAGTGGGTACTGAGACAATTTTGTGAGTGATAGGATGTACCTCTAGGAACCAAAGAGTATGCACGGTAATCCCAGGAGTCAGTGTGGGAACCACCTATATCAGTGACAATGGCCGAGCAACATATTGATGGCCTGGTAGCTCAGTAGTGGGGGTGGAGCAGTGGACCAACAAATGCAAGGGTCACCCCAGAGTTTGATGCCTGGTGGCTCATACATAGGACACTTTCCTTGATAGATCTTGATCAGCCGACGCTATTGGATCGGCGAGCGATGCTACCATGGGTGTGCCCAACAGGGCGAGGAGGTAGGGATGGCAACAAGGGGAGAAAGAGATATGGAGGAAGAGGAGATGGTGGGGGTGATGGAGGTAGAGGAGATGGTGGGGGTGATGGAGGGGGTGATGGAGGAGATGGAGGTGATGGATGGGGAGAGGGGAGAGGTTGGAGGTGGGAAAGGAGAGTGCAACAATGAGTCACATGAGCATAACTATCACCTATCTGAGAGGTAGGTGAGGGAGAGGAGGAAAAGAGGGAGGTTAGGGCAGAGGGTGAGCAACCAGAGGGACCTCGGTAGGAGGTAGAGAAATTGGAGGCGGAGCAACCTGAGATGGATATGGAGGTGGAGGTGACGAGAGAGGAGGATGTGGATATTATTGGGGAGGAGGAGATAGGGGGAGAGGATGAGATGGATGATTTAGAGAGATAGATCAAAGATTAGATGGTGGAGGGGGAGGAGGTTCTAGCTGGTAGGCCACCATTGCGTTAGGATGCGATAGTCGATCAATGATTTCCAAATATGTAGAGTAGGCTGGATGAGGCCCTTGGCAGGATCAGGACACTAGAGGCCCAGTTGGAGGTCACCCGGGTTGAGCGAGATGTGGCGGTGGTGAGGCAACATGAGGCATAACAATGGTGCTCCAATTTTGCATAGTTGTGTTTTGGGCTCGTGGGGGAGGTGGTGAGAGAGATGGCGAGGGTGAGTGCTGGCTGTGAGTACTATAGAGGACTGTATGAGAGGGTCGTGCCAGCGAAGCAATGAGAGCCAAGTTTTACTCAGACTCGGAGTGGTACAAGCAGTGGGTCCAACAACAGGAATCATAGCAGTAGGAGCCATAGAAATGTCAGCCCTTCCTCCTCATTTGGAAAGTCATCAGGACATCAGTTGTCGCACAACCATAGAAAGTCATCAGGGCATAGGTCCAGTCACAACCATGCATCATCAAGACACATATCCCATCATAGTTAGCCATAGGTCATTGTTTTGGGGTCATCACAAAGACATCTGATTGTGTCTGAGAAGGTATCATCAACTATAGAGAGGGAGCATCAATCACCCCGTCCCTCACCCTGAGGGGATGAGGAGAGTACTAGTTAGGGCATATCACTTTGTACTGTTATTATGTTTGGGACACATTTTTATATTGACTATCGAGCCTATGAGCTCTATTTTTGGGATTCCTCGAGACTCTATTGTGTGGCATTATTCTGAGACTATTATATATGATGTAGTTTTGGTGCGGATTTTATGCTATGTGTTGTGTTATGGTGCATTGTGATTTTATTGTGTTCATGTGATGTGATCTATGTTATTATTCCTATGATGATGCATTATATGCTATGTGATGTATGCATTTATGATGGTAATTTATGATGAGATGCATTAATTTATGATGATGATGATGTCACCTAATGTATGATGGTTGCATAATGTTTTAACACTAATGGATGCTATGCTTATGATTATGAATGCATTGATGTATGATTGGGTATGTATGGATTATGCGATATATGAAGCTTTATATTATGATCATGAAATTATGTGCATTAATGACATAGATGATGTATGCAAATGAAATGTTGTACTTATATGTTATGGTATGTTAATGCAAATGATGTGTTTATGCTAGTGATGTAAATTTGCAAATATGAAATTGGATTTATGTAAATGTGCCATGTACGCAATTTCTATATATGATCTGTATGCAATTATATTTTTGTATGTCACAGGATATTATCAGGAGATAGAAGAAGAGAGATTGTCAAACATAAGAAGATGGATGTTAGTGCGGAGAAAGAATCCTTGAATATATTTCCAAAGTACTAATAGGTTTTGCATTAATCATCATTAGGTGGATTATTGCAATGGCCAACAAACACCATGATATGGCATAAATCAATGGTGTGCATGGTCGTGCCATCGCATAGACAAGCAATCGTAGACAAGTATGATCGTGATGCCTACTAGGAACGCAATTTCCCTAGTATTTTTGTCACAACCAACCGCAATCAAGAAAGACAAGTCATGAAACGTTGTTGCTCCTCTAAATCCTATGTAGGACATCCTCGAGGAACTAGTGACATGACAAGCTTGAAAAGATAAGACAATCATCATGATACGTCATTGCTCCTCTAAATCCTAATGTCAGGACATCTTCGAAGAACTAGTGGCACAACGAAAAATCAAATGACAAGTATTTTCCAAGTATGTTTTGATTGTCAAGTGTATTGATGCTGAGATTCCAAGTGTGACGAAGCCTAAGTTTATGTTGAGTAGGCTAACGTGTTAGGTAATGTCAAGTTTAGGAATGACACATCCTGAATGATGTTGATGTTAAGAGGACCGATTCTTGGATGCCCAGAGAATCCCTTGAGATGCCAGATGATAGTGTCGATGCTCAGGAAAGACATATCCTAGAGCATAAAATAAATGACAAGGATTATTCCTCAGAAAGACATATCCGAGGAATAACCAAGAGTTGACAAGTTGACTTGTTATGAAATTTTGACCAAGGTTGACTAGATGACCGAATTTGACCGCATGTCGGCATTGACATGTCGATTTAGTTGAAATGCCTATTAGATGATTGCCAAGGTTTGTTTTAAGAGTTGCCTGATTTAGTATGTCCACGAGAAGAGAACAATTTGTCTCAATCAAACCCTAAGGGACTAAACATAGGGGGCCTTGGGGGCTCATCATGATGGCCTTGCCTATGTCATACACTTAGAGACCATGTATTTTGACAGAGATAGAATGAGATTGTCCATTTATTGAACACTAACATTCCTTAACTTGAATCGATGAGCCCTAAAAGACTGACCTAAGGGGGCCTCAAGGGCTCATCAATGATGGCCTTGCCTATGTAGCAAATGTGTAGAGGCAACGTAGTTCGACATGACATGACTTTGTTTCAAGTGGCAAAGGACATTATTATGATTCTTATTTTGACAACCTAAAGGACTGACCTAATGCCTTGGGGGCACATCGACAGATGGCCTTGCCTACATTGAGTCACAGAGGCAACATAGGTCAACTATGATGATGACTGATATAACTGACATGACAAACACTGCCTTGTTTTTGGGATTTTTGAGAGTTATTTGGATGTTTTTGTGTTTTCATCATGTTTTGATTATTTTTGGATTTTCAATGGATATTTGATTTTTTGTCTTTTTTTTCAAGATATTTTATGACTTTTAGGGATTTTCTGATTATACGAGGCCATGTGCGATAGACACTATAGTCAAATGATGAAGGTGTTTCCCTCAGTCAGGTTGAGGATGAACCAAGATGGACAAGACAAAAAAGGACGAAAGGCGGGTGATGTGTGAGGCATGATGTCAACCATGGTAGAAAATGGAGCCTTATGACATATGTGATGTCGATTATTTATTACGGATGAAAGTAGATGAAGTGATAGTAGATGGAAAAGAAAATAAACCCTATGCATGGCGCCTGTTTGCTAGGTTTTTGCCATGGTACTTATCCAAAGCACCACTGAAGTGGTTTTCACTATTGGACGAATTATTTTTCTTTACTATTTTTGATATTTTTTGAATTTTTTGTCGTCACCGAGACACCTGTTTGCCAAGTTTTCATCAGGATGATGATTTTTTTGTATTTTTGTGGTTTTTGACCAAGCTCTCTAATGCTATGTGTGGAACTTGCGTAGATACAAACTATTGATAGGTTTTGTCAAATTTTCCCCATTTGGAGTAGCTAATTGGTAATCTCCAAAACCGAATGAAGCGGTGATGATGTACGAACCCAACCAATTAGGCTCAAAATTTTTGAGCTCCTCATGGTTAGCTTGATTCTTTGGATTTTGCATCAAAACCAAGTCACCAATGTCAAAATTTCAGACCATAACCCTTTTGTTGTAGCTTCAACAAAGGCGATTCTGATATGCTTGTAAGTGTGTTAAAGCATTTTTCTTGCGTTCTTCTAACAATTCTAGCTCATGCAATTGAAACTGTCGGTATTCTTTATTATCAATTAATCCCTTCATAAAGACCCGTAAGGAGGGGATTTCAACCTTGATGGACAAGATGGATTTCAATCTAAACACCAAAGCAAACAAGGTGGTGTCGGTAGGCGTGCGGATGCTGGTACGATAAGCCCATAGGGCAGGATTAAGTTGGAGATGCCAGTCATGACCAACATCATTAATAGTCTTCTTAAGAATCTTGATGATTGTCTTGTTAGATCCTTAGCTTGACCGTTACCTTGTGGGTAATAGGGCATGGAGAAATGATGTTGGATATGGAAGCGTTCACAAATCTCATAGACATCCTGATTCTTAAAAAGACAATCATTGTCTATGATGATGGATTGGGGAACCATATTGGCAAATGATGTAGTTGACGATGAATTTGAAAATTTTCTTGCCACTTATGTAGGTGAGGGGGATATCTTCTATCCATTTGGTGAAATATTTGGTGGTGGTGATAATGAACTTGTGGCCATTGGATGAAGTGGGATGGATTTTACCCACGAGGTCGAGTCCCCATTGTGTGAATTTCCAAGGAGAAGTGATTGGTTGAAGATCTTGTGCGGGTGCATGAATGAGATCACTGTACACCTAACATTGATGACATGTTCTCACGAACTGAAGGGCATCCTTTTCCATGGTTGGCCATGTTAGAATTGGATATGGCTATCGAGATCTTGAGACCAAATGGAAAGCACAAAGAGAGAGAATGAAATGTGACAAGAATAAACTGTATTATTATCAATTGATTCAATGATATGATTGTGATTATGATTACAATGAGAGACCCCTTGGTTATTTAGCCAAGGTGAGATGCAAGATGTCATAGGATTATGACAAGTGTCTTAATAATATGACATGAGACAACTAATCACACTTACCTAGGTTCACATGTAGTAGTTGCCAAAAGATAAGATAGCAACTAATGACAACTAACACCTTCTAGAAAGATTCCTTCCTAGGACCTAAGTAAACTTAACATGTGTAAATAAGTCCCCTAGTAATGAATTAGCTAGGTACAGGACTTTATTTGCACCAACACCCCCCCTTAAGTGCAACTTAGGGAGTAGCAGATTATTATGCAATAGACACAAAGATGGGTCCTGACTACTAAGCCATGTTAGGTACCCATGTACATATGCAAATTCAATCTCTCACAAGCGAAGAAAAGGAGAAAACCCAATGGGACAAAAATCCTCCCCAAAAGAGAGATGAAATACAAAAAATAAATACTCTCAATGATGCATGAGAAGGTAAAAACCCCATGTGAGGAAAAAGACCCCCCCATAAGAGAGAATTAGAAGAGAGACAAGGCAGCCCCCCCTCAATGTTGAGTCTCCTGCAATGATGGTAGAAGCTCGACATTGAATGTTGAAGATGATCCAATCTCGTCGAACAAAATTCCTCCCCTTAGGAAGAAACAAAATTGTGGATGTATGTAGGATTTCAGGAATATGGATGATGGATGATGATGTCTCTGAAGCATGCTCAAGTGTCTCCATGTCGATGCCAAAAGTTGACACACTCCAAATAGGCGTTCTAGGCCACACTGCTGAAGAGGACAATCCAACATCTAGTAGAGATGAATGTAGAGCACAATCCAAAGAGAAAGATATCCCCTCTGAAGACAAAGAAGCCTCCTCCATTTTTTTTCCAAAAGTATCCACACTCATGCCAAACCGCAAAGAATGATCATGTAGAGAATGAACAAGAGGGTCAGAGTGTTCCCTCACAACAACTGAAGAAGGAGAATCTTTATCAAAGAGAAGATGATTGTCATCAATGATGTCCCCCAAATTTGCAATATGAGACTCCACAAACAAGTTTGAAACACTTGTCAAGAAGCCATCCAAAGTAGCCATAGATGGAAGACAATGTATATCCTGCTGTACTGAATCATTAGGAACCCAAACTGTGGAATCACAAGCATCATCAACTGCAATAGTAGGTGGAGGAGATGAAATTCATGGCTCAAGTACTGGATCTGATGTGAGAACTCCCAAGTTCAAAAAGCCAAATTTCTCCTCTAAATCATAGTTCATGCTAGAAGTGTGATCAACAGATGAAGGAACAATGTCACCATCAAAAGAAAAAATTGCAAAGGTATACAACCGAGATGAATGATCAACCACCCTAGTAGCAATGATGTCTCTACTCTTCAAGTCTTGAATGATGACTGAATCAGGTGTGAAGTCCACAATCCTCCCATCTCCACCATGTGTGATTTGATATATGGAAATAAGATTGTTCGTCAAATCAAGAACACACAAGACATACTGGAAAGTGTTGTTCCCAAAACTAATAGATCCCTTTTCCAATTACACTCATGTTTGTATTGTTTCCCATCAAGATAGGAGACATAGTACAAGGCTGAAAAGAAGAGAGTATAGACTGCGAAGATGCCATATGATGAGATTCTCTTGAATCTAGAAGCCATCTCCCTAATCCCGGACCTAAAAAAGCACAAAGAGCCTGTCCTTTATATTCTAATGTAGATGCTTACCTTTGTTCTTTTTAGAATTTTTTGAAGAAGGAGGTGATTTAGATATTCTAGAAGGCGAATCAATGTGATTCCTTTTAAGAATATTTTTCAACTCATCAATATCCTTCTTCTAACAATAGTGTTCTTCATGTCCATCCTTCTTGCAATATGCACAAAAAGGCCTCTCCTTCTTAGATGATCTGCCTTTTGAAGATTCTGATTCTTTATGTGGCTTGTTATTTTTCTTCTTTTGCTTCTTATCAAGATTCCCTTATTCTTTCTGTACCTTTGACTCACTAAACACCAATGCATGTGGCTTGGAAGACTTGATTAGACCCATGTTCATTATCTTAGCTTCCTCTTGGATTAGGAGATTTGCAAAGTCATCAAACTTAGGATTAACATATGATGCTCCCATAGAGAGTCGATGAGTATGAAATCCATAAACAAACACTGAATACTCAAGACGAAGCTTGGATAACACATTCAAAATTAATTGTAAATCTTCTTTATCAATGCTACATTCTTTCAATTGTGTTCTTAGTTGCTTGATTTTGGAGATGTTGTCTTGGATGCGGTCAAAACATTTTGGATCAAGATTCATCAAATCATTATCAATTTGATATCCCTAATCTTATATGTTTTACCATACAATTTTTCAAAAGTCTCCCAAGCCTCTTTAGGTGTTTTACATGATTCAATATGAAATTGCAATTCAAATGAGACTAATGAACATATGCATCCAAGTGTTTTCTCATGATCAATCTCCCATTTTGCCAATTCTTCAGCATCAGTAGGTTGTTGAATAGTGTCCTTTAG
Organism: Sequoiadendron giganteum; assembly: GCA_007115665.2. NCBI lineage: Eukaryota > Viridiplantae > Streptophyta > Pinopsida > Cupressales > Cupressaceae > Sequoiadendron > Sequoiadendron giganteum. The sequence continues at coordinate 182,764,632 of CM021107.1, read as the reverse complement.
ATGACCTATTAGACCTTTCATCATGAGATAGTTCCATACTGATTTTCTCCATGTAGCATAATTTTGTGTAGTTAGGAGTTCAATTTGAGATTTTCCCATTGCAAGAACACAAACCAAGAAAAAAAATGCAATCAACCACAGCAAGATTACCCCCCTAAATAACTCAATCATGAAACCTCCAAGAAATATCTGATTTGGAACTTTATATTTAGTGCATTTACAATTTCCACTTGCCAAAAAAAAACGAAGTGGACTTTGATCTTGGTACATGCAGATTCCAAAATAGGCCACATAATCAAGTATAATTTTTGGTACAAAATGAGATCAATATGATCATACCACTAAGATGTACACAAAAAATTATGCACTTTTAAAAAAAAACGGCACACAAAAATGTTATCATAGGAGTAAGATATGAGCTCCCAAAGTTCCCAAATTGGGGATGAAGCAACAACACCTATGAGAATCTTCAATTTCTAGAAAAAAAAGACACAAAAACCAAAAAATGATTGCACCACCGTGTAGAGCACAAAAAAATAGTCCAAATAAAAAAAATGCTCGAAAAAAGGAGCCAAAATGACTGAGTTATGAGCCTCCAAAGTTGGACTAGAATACTGAAAAATGCAAATGGAGAGGGGTTAAGAAATTTTGAATTGGACGCTGACATCAGTGCTGACACGGGATGATGTCAAAAATTCACTCGATTAAATTTGATGGTTAAATAGCCGTCACCATCGACGTCGGTCCCCGGGTCGAAAAGAATATGCTTTGGAATATTCCAATAGCGGAATATGCTACAAGTTAACGAAATATTCTCTATTTAGATTTTCCAGCGGAATCTTCTTTAAATGCCCGAAACTTTCAAACCACCGGTTGTTGAACAGTGGTCACTGATTATATTTATTGTCGTCAGATTTGATTTAAGTCGCTGCTAGTTGGATGAAGGAGCCCGCAGATGAATGGCGTGGGCATGTGAAGTACCGCTGTGTGGAGCCACTTTCAATGTGCCAAGTGGCACCCTCTACAACCACCTATGGAAGTCGTACCTACTATTGTAGGTATGTCCTGCAAACAATTATCCACAAATTTTCTTTTTCCCCTTTTTTTTTCTATTTTGATTTTTTTTACAAATAGGGGAAACGTACCAGTAGCCACCAGGGCTAACTTCACGCATTCATGCAGAGTGCAAAATAGGTCTGATTTTAATGTTTTTTTTTTGGCCTTCTTCGTAAGCGAGTTGGGACCTTAAAAAGAAAAAAATGGCTTGTGGGTATTTAAAATGCGTCTTGTAGAACCCGTCAAACGGTGTTTTTAAACCTCCGCTTGTTACATTTTCATGACTTCGCCCGTACCCGTTCATTCTAAATCCAATTTTTTTTAAAAAAAGAAGCCTATTTACAATTATCAATTAACCTATTTCAAATTACGTTTGTATGTGGGCCGGGTCAAAATATCACGTGGGTCCGCTAGGAGGTGGTCACTTTAATCTCAACCTCACCACATTACATTGTTAACCACGTGCCCCATATGCTTCATCAAGCCATGCGTATGAGTTTACCTCACCACCTTCGCTTGTTAACCACGTGCCCCATTTTCCTTCATCAAACCACGTTTAACTCTTAGCCTAACCATGGGTTGTTGGGCAGCTTTAAGCCCTAAAATCATCATCTCCCGTGGTTTTTTCATCGTGGTCTCCTCTCTCGCATCATCGACGCGAGCTCGTGCGGCCATGGCGACTTTGTCTGACACCCAAATGCTGCAGGTAACGTCTCCACCTCTCTTCACCTACAAGTTTGTTTGTAGAACATTGGGTTTTCCTTGGCGTCAACAGTGTTTGAGTGAATTTTGGTGTCTTTAACAACCATTTCTCTGTATGGCATTAAGGGTTTGACTGCAATCATTTCTATTTACATGTGACTGGTACAAATTTGATCCCTTGTGGTTTATTCTGTCTATTCCATCGAGGGTTTACCTGGGTTTGACTGTAATAATTTCGTTTTACATGTGACTGGTACAAAATTGATCCGTCATGAATTATTCTATCTATGCCATCGAGGGTTTGCCTAGGTTTGACTGTAATCATTTCTTTTTATATGCGATTGGTAAAAATTTGATCCCTCGTGAATTAATCTGTCTATGCCATCGAGGGTTTTATTGCTATGATTTTTTTTGACATTATTCTATTAACTAATTACATGTAATGTGATTTAAACAGAACATTGACCAAATTTGACCAAGTATAATCATGAAATTTAGTGGGTATATTGTCAAACGTCGGTATAATCATGAAATTTTATGGGTTTCCAGTTTTAACCCCAAATTATTGAGGGGTTTCAGCATACGGGTTAATGGGTGGACGTTTTCTATATTCAGTGATTATAATATGCACATGAAATTAAATGGGTTTACAAACTTTTTTGGATTCTCTTCAAATCCCTACATTATCATGATGAAACTTGATGGGTATACAGTTTTTGTCCCAAATTATACAACAATTTTAAGATTACAATTTGCAGGAAAGCGATATATTTATGTATACAGTCATGTCATGTAGGGTTTCATTATATAAAGTCGTGCAAGGTTTCATCACAAGTACCTTCGCAGAAAATGATATGTTTTAATTACAATGTATATATATTTTAGCAGAGAATGATATATTCTTTTCAGACAATGATATATTCTTATCAGATTGTATATATGTTTTTGCAGACAATGATATATTGTTTTCAGACAATGATATGTTATTACCAGATTGTATATATATGTTTGCAAGCAATGATATATTCTTCTCAGGCAATGATACGTTCTTATTAGATTGTATATATATTTGCAGACAATTATATTTATATATATATACATATATATGTGTGTGTATATATATGTGTTTATACACACACACACACACACACACATATAGGTATATATAGGTTCATATGATGAAACCCTACACGGCTTTATATGATGAAACCCTACATAACATGAGGCTTCTTATATATATATATATAATCTGATAATAATGTATCATTGTATGCAAATACAATGATATATTATTATTAGATTATATATATATATATATATATATACTCTTATAATAATGTATCATTGTATGCAAATACAATGATATATTATTATTAGATTATATATATGCACAATCTGATGTGAATATATCATTGTATGCAAATACAATGAAATATTCTTATCAGATTGTGTGTGTGTGTATATATATATATATACTCATGCCCTGTAGTGTTTCATCATATGAAGCCGTGTATGGTTTCATCACATGGACCTTAACATGATCCTCATACGGTTCCAATAATATTTTGATATGTTTCAAGTATTTTTCAGCCATATTTTTCTGTCGCACCACCTAATGAATTATTGCAGTTTGATAAAAAATATAACTATGATATGATTATAAAATGTCCTAATTCTGTTGTTGTTATTTATTTAAACCTCATAGCTAAGTATCTTATATGTTTTATGAGGGTTTCAGCCTTGTATTTTCTACGGTATCACTAAGTACACTAGGTTTCAGTGTTTTTCAATAAAAAAAATCAGAACACTTTGATTGCAAACACAATTTGCTGACAATGATATGTTATTATCACATTGTATGTATATATTTGCATAAAATGATATATTCTTATCACATTGTATGTATATATATTCATATATACATACAATGTGATAAGAATATATCATTTGCATATATTCATTTTCTGTAAAATGTAATCTGACAAGAAATCTATAGGAGATGATGAGTTTAGGGCTTAAAGATGCCCAACAAGCCGTGATTAGGTAAACTAATACACATGGTTTGATGAAGGCATATGGGGCACGTGGTTAACAATGTAATGTGGTGAGGTTGAGATTAAAGTGACCACCTCCTAGCGGACCCACGTGATATTTTGATCGGGCCCGCATACAAACGTAACTTGAAATAGGTTAATTGATAATTGTAAATAGGATTTTTAAAAAATTATACGCACCATTGAAATTAGACAGGAGTGGCCATTGTAGTACGAATAGACCGATTATTTGGCAGGAAATTTTAAATTTGAAATTCAATCACCACAATTCAATGCATTCAATATACACATTCAAATGATTTTATAAGAGGGAATTTCCAGTGTCATTTTCAGTATGAATTCTCCTATGCTTTCACTGCATATCCTCTGCAAAATTCAGCTAGGTACATTTAATGAAAACAAGAAACATGTTATAAATCATATAATAGACTGAATTTATGCAAGCCACCTATTTTATCAAGCACACTCCAATGTTTTTATAAGAGGTAATTTTCATTGTCATTCCCTCAATATCCTCTGCAAAATTCATAGCTTACTAACACAACTTATGCACATTCCTCTTAAAAGGCAACTTATTCATGTTGCTACACCTAGAATAACTAAATTCATGTTTTTATTTATCAGTATACTGGATTTACATTAATGTTGTCTGTTTTATTAATCAATATACTCTTTTATATTTATGTACTGAGTGTTTGCATTATTTTGAGGAATACAAATTATTCAGTTTTCAGTTAGTTGTTCAAATGAGCATTATCCATTATGTAATCATATCACATCATTGTATGATGTGATATAATCTATTTTCTTCCACTTGCTATATGTGTTTCAATAGTCAGATTACATATATGTATATACATATACATGTACATGTATATGTATATGTATGTACATATACATATGCATGTACATGTACATGTATCTATATATGTATATGCATGTACATGTACATGTATATGTATATACTGTATATGTATATGTATATACATATACAGATACATGTACATGTACATGTACATGCATATGTATATGTACACACATATACATATACATATACATGTACATGTACATGTATATGTATATGTACATACATATAGATATACATATACATGTACATGTATATGTATATATAAATTTATATACATTGTTATTTTCAGCTTCATACTAAGGATCAGAATATTGTGGATTTTAATGCTCCAATCAAAACTCTTATAGTTGTGCATGCAATATTGTAAGGATGATTTGATGTGGCAATGTTACAAGTACCAAGTAATACCCTCGTTTATTACAATTTTTTTGTAGGCAAGTGGGAGTGTCGAGAGGTGAACCAAGCATGTGGATTATCAACATACCATGGAAGCTATGTTTGTTAACACAATAAAATCTATAGGGACATTTTGCTCTTAATGCTTTATGATATGTTTATATTTTATGTTGTATTGTTTTCATAAATATTTTGTTCTTACAAATGCTTATTTGATTCGAGGAATATATTTAAATACATTGGTCTCTTAATGACAGGCATGCAAGGACTTGTCTACAATCAACAAAAGGTATTAAGCATTAATGACAGGTAAAGTCTTTGAATTTACTTTGGAAATGACCTAGTAATACAAAAAACTATGTGATTTTATATATATGGCTGAAAGTTAGATGAATTGAGTAATAGTATAGAATAATTATGAGATTAGTTAACTCTAGTTTAATTATATATATGTATGTATATACATATATAAATTGATAGGTATATATGTACATACTTATAGATTAATATGCATATATGTATGTACATATATACCTATACATATATGTGTCTATGTATATATATATTTATATATACTTAATCTGATAATTAATATGTAGTTTTCTTAAATTTTCATAGTGATATATTCTTATCAGATTGTATGTATAAACAAACTATTAGGGTAATTATAATATGAAGTAAGATATTAATATTAGCATTATGTTTTATTGCAAATTTATTGTGTTAGAATGAAATCAAAATAACAATATTATTATGGAAACTTTAGGGTCACGTGTAACTAGATTTGTTTGAAATAATATGAAATCTATAGAGGGTTAACTTAGAGTTTGTTAGAGCAGCTAAGAGTGCAGTTCAATGTGGCTAGATTGTGATAATTGATGGTATAAGCTATAGTGTTAGTAAAACATTAATCATTAAGAAAGAACTAGTGATTGACAATTATATACAATCTTATAAGAATATATCATTGTTTGCAAATACAATGATTTCAATTTGCAGACAATGATATATTATTATCAGATTGTATATATATACATACAATCTGATAAGAATATATCATTGTCTACAAATATATACATACAATCTTATAAGAACATATCACTGTCTACAAATACAATGATTACTATTTGCAGAAAATGATATATTCTTATTAGATTGTATGTATATATATATATGCATACAATCTGATAAGAATATATCATTGTCTGCAAATACATATATATAATCTGATAAGAACATTTCATTATCTGTAAAGAATATATCATTGTCTACTAGGAGGTGGTTGCTTTAAACTCAACCTGACCACATTACCTTGTTAACCATGTGCACCATATGCCTTCATCAAACCACATGTATGGGTTAACCCAACCATGGCTTGTTGGGCATCTTTAAGCCCTAAACTCATCATCTCCCACGGATTTCTTGTCAGATTACAATTTGCAGACAATGATATATTCTTGTCAGATTGTATGTATATATACATACAATGTGATAAGAATATATCATTGCCTACAAATATATACATACAATCTGATAATAACATATCATTGTCTGCAAATTTTGTTTGCAATCAAAGTGTTCTGATTTTTTTATTGACAAACACTGAAACATAGTGTACTTAGTGATACCACAGAAAATACAAGGCTGAAACCCTCATAAATCATATAAGAGACTTAACTATGAGGTTTGAATAAATATCAACAACATTAGGACATTGTATAATCATATCATAGTTATATTTTTTATCAAATTGCAATAATTCATTGGATGGTGCGACAAAAAACATGGCTGAAAAATACTTGAAACATATCAAAATATTACCGGGTGCTTGTATTAAACGTATTCTCACTTTAAACATATGTGAGGTTCCAAACATAATAACAACATTATTGCATCTTATAATCATATCACAGTTATAACTTGAAGAAAATATTTTGATCTGATATGCAAAGCAGATCAACAGAATATACTGCTACATTGATCAAAAAACAAAACTGAATACTAGCATATTTAGTTTTCCATATTGTTAGGAAAAGAAGGTGGCGTGAGATATCCTCCAATAGCTGAGTTTGTTCCACTTGTAGAAGGTGATACTTGGTTAATTGAAGTTTGAAGGCATGTTGCTATTTGAGAAAGCAATGTCTGGCTTGCATCTGCAGTCAGTCCTGTTTGTTGTGAGCCACTCCCAACTTGCATATTCTCGATAGCTATAAAGGCTGGTGCCAATATGTTCATCATATCGAGCAGTATAGGGTGTTGGGGGATATAGGATTCCTCACTGTAGACTTACGTTTTATCCTCTTTGCTTGTTTAGCTTTATTTTCAGCTGCCTTTTGTAGACGTTCAGCCTTGGCCTGCTCCTGTTTGATTGCTTTCTCCTGCATTCTAATCATCTTCTCCTCATCTTCTATCGCTTTCCTTGCTTTCTTCTCAACCCTCATTGCTTCCTTTTCAATTGCTTCTGCTTCACGTTCTACCTTTCTCTTCAACAACTGCTCCTTCTTACGTTGTTGCAACTCTGCTTGCCTTTTCTTTGTTGCCTCTTGTTCACTATACATTTCGATGAAGGCGTTCAATGTTAGTACTTGGGACTGCCTACTAAGGCGAAGCACTCCCGAACGACCTCCTCATGAAGTTCCTTGCACCCTCTACACTAGAAGTTTCAAGAATTTTCTATTTCATCTGGTTGATTGTTGTCCATCATGTGGGGTGCATGGCACAAACTCAACTTCTTCGTCACTATATGCATTGTCATCTTCACTTCGACCATCACTATGCTCTTCCCAATTCCTTGCAGTAGTGAAGTAATGTATCACTTCAACCGGATCAATGTGTGGTGGGGATGGCATAGAAAGGCTGACTTCTTCCTCAATCGGATTTAATTGCATCCAAGGTTTGTGGCTGCTTCATGCATCCAATCCGGTTGGCTGACTTGAGTTGGCAAACTCAGACCAGCTGATGTAGTCTTTGTATCTTCATTGCAGGGTGCAATAGGAGGTTGGATTTCTGCTTGGAAATCTGCAACAACTGGCTGAATTTCTGGTTGAATGTGTGTTGTAGTTTCAGTGCCCTCATTGTGGTCTGATGTAGTTTTTGTATCTTCATTGCAGGGTGCAAAAGAGGTTGGAACTTCTGCTTGGAAATCTACAACAACTGGCTGAATTTCTGGTTGAATATGTGTTGTAGTTTCAGTGTCTTGATTGCATTGCTGCACAAAACCATCAATCTATTCCTGGTTGTAACCAAGTAGACGCAGGCATGTCTCTGCTGCAATAACATCCTCTTCATCTTCCACCATGCAAGCTTCACCTTCTGTTCTAGGACTTGGTACATCGTCTTCAACAATATAGCCTTGACTTGGCCCCATGTCCTTGTCAAGGGCTGACCGATCAAGTGGCCAAATACCTGTTCTACGAAACCCACTAATAATGTTGGATGGTGTCAAAATTTTTTGAAAGCTTGGCTTGCTAGAGTTGCCAACTCTTCACGCCCAATATCGATATGTGGGTTGTTAGCTTGCCAGATGGTTCGCACCTCTCTGAAATATGACTTGAATGGAGCAAAAATGCTGACATCCAATGGCTGCAGCTTGTGACTGGTATGAGCAGGAAGTGTTAACAGGTCTATTCCTAATTTTCTTGCTTCTTCAATGGTTTTGAAAGCCACGTGGCTGCCATGGCCGTCAAAAATCAGAAGGGCCTTGTTTGTTGGTGAAACGCCACCGGGGATATTACCTGCAAAATGGTCTAACCATTTGACAAATAGTTCCTTTGTCATCCAAGCATGTTCTTGGATTGCCATCAATGCACCTATCTCACAATTTACTATATAATTTTGCATGTGCCTTTTTTATTTAAACAGGTAGAACCTAGGAATACTTAACCCAACTGCACTTACACAAGCCAACACTGTGATCCACTCTCTACTCTTTGAAACCAAATGTGGTACACCTTTTACACCCAATTTGGCAATAACTCTCATGCCATAGTTCCTACTAGCTTGAATACTAGTCTCATCGCAGTTCCAAATTCGGCTTGCTCCATAGTGGTTAAGGTTAATCATATTCTCAAGGTTGTCATAGAAAGCTTGCACGACAAAAGGACGAACCTTAATTGCTCTGTCACTATCCACTCCTTCAGCTGTTCTGATTGTCAAATCTGGGTGCCTTCTTTGAAATCCTACCCACCATGACCTCCCGAGGGCACCATTTGTGAATGGATTGGGCCGACTTGAAGTGATTTGGGCAACTGTGGATTGTAGCTGATTGACCTGCAGTTTGTGGCCCAATTCTTCCATGTCCTTGCACCATTGGACAACTTTCACCCTCCTCCTCATGAGATAATATGGTATGTGGACCCCTCTTCTTGGTGGTGGTAACTCCTAACAACCACGCCCTCAAACTGCTAGGTGGCATACCCCACTTGATTGTTGCTGCCCTGATTGACATGTTGTGTTCTTCGACACTTTTGACTGCTCCTTCCATATCAGCATATGTCCATTGCCTAATGGGTATAGGTGAGGGCAGTTGTACATCAGGCTGAACATCTGGCTAAAAGGTGGTTCGGCTTCTATTGTGTTGGTGGCTTCATCCGCAGAGTCAAGAACGTCTTCTTTTGTGGGAATTGCATGCACTTCCTCTATAGGCTCTTCATCAACGAAGTGCACCCCATGAGTGACTCTAATGGCACGTGGTCCTCTTCCTACAACCCTTTTAGAGAGTCTTCTAGCAAGTGCCATTATATTCCACTTAACCTGCACAAACAGTAAAAGTTGCATAACTTGGTAGTGCAACAAAGAATATATCATTGTCTGCATAGATATATATACAATTGATAAGAACATATCATTCTCTGCTAAAATATATATATAATCCGATTACAACATATCATTGTCTGCGAAGCTTGAAGTCATTAAATTTCATGATTATAATGAAGGGATTCGAAGGGAATCTGACAAAATCTGTATACCCATTTATTTTCATGTGCATATTATAATTACTGAAAATAGAAAACATCTACCCATTAACCCGTATGCTGAAACCCATAAAATTTCATGATTATACTGGTGTTTTTCAATATACCCATTAATTTTTAGGATTATACTTGGTCAAAATTTCATCAATGTTCTGTTTGAATCACATTACATGTGATTAGTTCATAGAATAATGTCAAATAAAATCATAGCAGGCAAACCCTCGATTGCATAGACAAATTAATTCACGAGGGATCAAATTTGTACTAGTCACATGTAAAAAGAAATGATTACACTCAAACCCAAGCAAACCCTCGATGGCATAGACAGAATAAACCACGAGGGATCAAATTTGTACCAGTCACATGTAAATAGAAATGATTCAAACTCTTAATGCCATACAAAGAAATGATTTTTATACACACCAAGAAAAACCCACTGTTCAACAAACAATCTTGCAGGTGATGAGAGGTGGAGACGTTACCTACAACATATGGGAGTCGGACGAACTTGATATGGTCACATGAGCTCGCATTGACGGTGGGATTAAGGAGACCACAATGAAAAAACACATGGCATGACTGTGTATATATATATGTGTGTATGTAATCTGATAAGAATATAGACAATATATCATTGTCTTTGCATATTCTTATCAGATTGTATATATATATATATATATATATATATGTATGTATACATTATGATAAGAAAATATCATTCTATTTACAGAGAATGATATATTCTTATGAGAATGTATATATATATATTATATATATATATGTATGTATGTATACAATCTGATAAGAATATATCATTGTACTTGCAGAGAATGTTATATTCTTATCATATATATATATATAATATATATATACAATCTGATATGATGAAACTCTACATGGCATGACTGTATATATATATATATATATATATTTGTCTGCAAATTGTAATCCATAAACTACTCAATAAATTGGGACAAAAACTATAAACCCATTAAACTTCATGATTAGTAAAGAGGGATTCAAAATATAACTGTGATATGATTACAAAATGGGTAATGTTGTTGTTATTATCTTGATTTATGATGAATGCAGGTGAAAAAAATGCAACTATGATATGATTAAATAATGGAAAATGCTAAGTTGAACAGTTGACTAAAAACAAAATAATTTGTAT
>CM021107.1:182690761-182753309 GCA_007115665.2 Sequoiadendron giganteum | reverse complement strand
AGGGTATAGGGTTTAGGGTTTAGGGTTTAGGATTTAGGATTGAAGGTTGAGGCTATAGGGTTAAGTGTACAAGGTATAGGGACTAGGGTTTAGGATATTGGGTCTAGGGTTGAGGGAATTTTGTTTATGGTTGAGGGTATAAGGTATCTATTTAGGGTTGAGGGTTGAGTGTGTAGTGTTTTGGATTTAAGGTATAAGGTTGAGGGTTGAGGGTTGAGGGTTAAGGGTATAGGGTTAAATGTATAGGGTATAGGGATTATGGTTTATGATATTGGGTATAGGTTTGAGGGTATTGGGTTTACAATTGAGGGTATAAGGTATCTATTTAGGGTTGAGGGTATAGGGTATAATTTTTATGGTATAAGGTTGATGGTATAGGGTATAGGGTTGAGGTTATAGGGTTTAGGGTATAGGGTTGAGGGTATATGGTATAGGGTTGAGGGTATAAGGTATAGGGTTGAGGGTTGAGGGTTTAGGATTTAGGGTTTTAGTATAGGGTTGAGGATTATGGGTACAAGGCTGAGGGATAGTGTTTAGGGTACAAGGTTAAGTGTATAGAGTATAGGGCTTATGGTTGAGGATATTGGGTTGTGTTGTGGCAATAAAATGGAGTTTTAAAGAGGGCTCTCTTGGTGGAGTGTTATAGAAATCAAACTGGTTATGAAGGTGCATGGTTTAAGGGTGTAGTCATTGATTTTAGGCCTCTCAAATCATGTGATGGTTGCAAAATTATCAGTGCCCAATATGAGGCATTTGAGATAGAAGACAATCAACCCTTAAGAGAAATCCTATGTCATAATCATTTGAGGCCAATACCACCTCTAATGCCATTACCCAACACTTTAGCTATAGGTGATTCTTTAAAATCATTTCACAATGATTGTTGGTGGTGTGTCATTGTCCTAGATTTCCCATCAAATTTTGATGCTCCTCCATAGAGTTACTTTCTCTATTTTCTAGACATCATAACCTAGGGAAACTATGAAGCTAAGGACCTCCACCCCTATCAAGAATGGGTCATGGGTAGGTGGATCTTTCCATAGGTATTTCAACTTACCATATATATATATATATATATATATATATATATTCAATATATTCAATATATTTAGTTTACTCATGGTATATTGATAAATTACAATCAATCATGCATATATTTTATGTTCACTATTGCAGTCCTCATAAATGGATATACATTTTCTTAAATTAAAATTATTATAACTTATGCTTTAGTTGTACAAATTGTACCATGGTGTTTGATGATGGATTTATGCTGATTCTCAACATGAGGTTGAGGGTTGAGGGTTTAAACTTCATATATCAATCCACTTGAACCATTATCACATTTAGATCCACATTGATTCTCACACGATCTTGAAACTATAATTGTAAAATTTTCTTGTGGAAAAATATATTGGAAGTAGACATTTTGAACACCCAACATCCATATCCACATAGTTCATGAAATCCAAAACACACTCTCACTTTCAAAGAAGTTGAAAAGTGCTCACATTTTGAGCAATCTGAAGCATGCTCATACTTTGAAAAAGATGAAAAGTGCTCACATATTGAGCAAGACAAAGCATGCTCATTCTTTGTGCAAATCAAAGTGTTCTCATTCTTTAATGTGAGTGCATTTTGGGAAGTGCAAAAAAAATGGTAAAATTCATGTGACCCATGATTTAGGCCAACATGCTTTATTATTCTCTAGTTCTTATGTGTTATCCAATAAAAAACACTTTTTCATGGTCTTGAAAAAAGTACAAGCATATTTTACATATTCCGCCACCTTTGCACCACCTATTTTTTTGTTTGACAACATAGAAATGAGGAAATAATATATTTTTTAGATGAAATTTGATTATATGAATTAGTCATTTTTGTATAATAGTATTAGCTTCAATTCTGAATATATAATGCCAAGTTCAAAGCTAAATTGTTTCCTAAATTATAATCCTCTTTGCATTTATGAATAAAATTGGATCAAGGATCATTTTGTTTATCTCTACAACATTTTTTGTGGTTGAATGTTTCTTCTATGGATTTCTCTCAAGTATTGAATTAAATTTGCTATATAAGAAATTTTGAATGTCTTGAGTGTTTACATGGATTTGTAAACTTAGCATTGGTTGTGAATTTTACAGGGTAAAATTTTAATGCTTTATTACAAAGCCTGATTAAAACTAGGTCAATTACTGATATTTAAATTTTTAGTTATATCTATCTTGACTCCATTGCCTAGGTTTAAGGCACCATTTTATTGAATGTTTCTAAATGCATCTCCATGGTCATCAATTTCAAGAACAATTTCCCTTACTATAATAATTTATTTGCATAATATTATTTTCATGTTCTCAAAAGTGTTGGAATCAAGGAACACTGAGAGGGGGGGTGAATCAATGTTCTGCAAAATTTAACTTTATTAATCTAATATTTAAACCACTTACAACATTGAACCGAAAGAAAGATGCAAGCACATAAAACAATCATCCACAACACCATAACACAAGGATTTTTACATGGAAACCCTGTTAGGGGAAAAACCACGGTGGAGGTCAATCCACAATTTGAGTACTCAAATATAAGTGTTTTACAAATGGGGAATGTACATTCACTCAAGCGAACTACCTAGAGCTCACTGCTCAGATGCAAAAAGAAGACTCACTATCTTACAAAAGATTTGGATTATATCTAGAGGATTTGAATTGAGAGAATAGCATATTCTAATGCCTAATTACAATTCTGGTTAAGCTCATCAGTTGCATTATTTGACCTGCTTGTCTGATTCTGCTCTTCTGCTCTGTTTGCTTTCATTTGCATCACAAATCTCTTTTATGCACAAGTGAAACTGTGCATAATCGCGTTGCTATCCTTCTGAATTTTACAACATACTTCACACACTTAAATTTGTATACCAAAATGATATAAATTATCGCTTATATATATCCGCAAAAAAAGATTTAATCAACCATACGTTGGCTTCAATAAAACATAAAATATTTTCCAACCGTTAGCTCAATCCAAAAATTATTTTCAATGCACACCATCCAAAGTTGGCCACAGCATAGTGAGGACCCAAAACAAAATTATCAACCCAAAAATACTTCAAACAATTTTGCCTCGAACATCCACAACACACCACATTCACTTAGTCGGCCTTCTAGCACTACTAAACAAAAAATCAATCGATTGGATCTCCTAACTCTTACACCAATTGATGTGATGATATAAAACTAGAGAATAAGATATTCTAGATACCCAACGACCTTTGCTAGGATCTACAACTCAAACTGATAAACTAGTAATGCAAATGGATTGACAAACTCAACTTTAGTCGGATACCCTGTTCTTCACTTTGTCTCCTAGTATGGAAAAATACTGAAGTGTGAGCTGGATCAATGACTTAGGTTGCCATTAATGACAACACCAGAAGCCATATTCCAACAATCTCCCCCTTTGGCATTGATGGAAACACTTAGTGAAAAATGACTAAGTGTCGGAACCAACATACTACAATCCTTCAAGACTTCAAAAAGTCATAGCCAACACAACTCCCCCTAAATTTGATAAGGCATTTTTTACTGCTCTCTCTCCCCCTTTGACATCAAATACAAACCAAAAAAATCCCACAGATATTCCCTTTTGAGCAACCAAAATATTACTTATTCAACAACTGGTTCAATTTTTTTGAAGAAATACAGCCGCTACTTGTGTTAGAATATTTATTTTAATTTCTCCTTCATCTTCGGAGGAAACTTCTTCCATGCTTCTACTGCAATCCCAGTGATTATGATCACGTTGTTGTTTTTAGATTTTCGGTTGATAATCTTGATGAGGGATTCTGGAATGGTGATGGCTTCTTCTAATATCTCTCCTTTCCTCAGTATCTCAATCAAGTGTTCCAGATTGCATTCTATTATGTCCTTCACTTTCCAAAAGGTGTCAACAATCCTATTTCTAGTATTTTGAACATTTGTATACTCTATCTGTAATTCTTGAATCCTTTTCTTAATTGCACCATCTTGATCCTGAAACATGTTAAAGTCTTGTCCAATACTATTCAGCTCTATTTCAATTTGTTCCAACTTTTCTTTGTACTTGTCGATTTCATGAGGCCATTGAAGACAGTAGTTGTAGATGTTGTATGTTGTTTTTATGCATTTCCTTAGCTTATTCATGTGAATTTTTAGCTTGGTGAGTGATAATCTATACTGCTTCTTCAGGTGTAGAATTACTTCTTCCCCTAGCTTGTTCTGAGAATCAAATTCCATGATTTCCTTGATGCATTCAATCATCTCTTCTAGCAATGTATTTTGTAAACTCTCTAATTTAATATGGTTGTGCACAAGATGAGCACTTTGTATATTTAAAATCATGTCTTGCTCATATGAAGGTCCGATAGACCATATGTTTGTGATTTTATGCATTCCATCTTCCTCATGAATAAGTTGCAATAGCTCTTCTTTGGTTAAATCACCTTCTTCTTCACTTTCTTCTGTCATTTCCTTTTCTTGTTCCAGTTTGGCTATTTCCAGTTCTTTTCTTTGGGTGTCCTCAGTTTCCTTATCAGATTCCTCATCTGGTATATCTACAATCACCTATTCTTTTCCTTTCCCTTCAACTCTTGGAGTCTTGCATGTTGGAGGAGTACATACAATAATTTTTTTTCTCTTTTCTTCTTTCTCTCCATCTCATCAAAGGATGAACCAACTTCAAGTACCCTTACCGAAAGGGGAATACCAATTGATCCAAACTTTCCTAGCAAAACTTTAAAGAAACTTTCATATACTTGATCATAGTTTACCAAATTGTTAGAGTGTATGTAAATTTTCTTGTAAACTGGTTCACCCTCTTCCCATATTACATTGTTGTTCAGTGGTAAGCACTTCAGAAAATACATCACAAGACATATAACCAAAGTACCAAACCTGAAAGGGTAATCTATCATCTTTTTCAATTGTACGTTCTCAATCAGTTGATCTTTCAGTAATCCGCAAAGGTCAAAATCCTAATCTTATATTATCATCTTGTGTGAAATGTAAACAACACCTGTCGAAGTTGCACCTTCTCTATTTCTGACAAATATTTTGTAAGATACTTCATGCGCAATGTACATTGTCACCAAATCTCTGATTGTTGAGATTATTAATTCCCTTTGATCTCCAATGACTCCAGTAAGGGTTTCAACTTCTTTATTTCAGATTGAATTCTTTCTCGATACATCTCCAACTTTGCATAACCCAGTTACAGTTCTAATCACTTCTTTTGAGATATGGTAGGGTTTATCCAAAGTTATAACATCATCATTCAATCTATCTAGAATAAACTTAATTATTTCTATGTTCTCGAAATAAGGGAATTCACTCCAAATATCCAAGCTTTTGTGTTTTTCTTCTTTCATCCATTTCAAAAAATTGAGCGACAGCATATTTCTTATAGCTCTAACCTTCTCACAGCTATACTCATCTAGGTTTATCATTCATTTGATTTGTACCATTTTACCTTTTGTACTCATGTCTTTTTTCTATCAAAGAAGTTCTTCAACCGCACACCAAATTAAATGGAAATTTCTCAATACAGTTGAAGTACCTGATGGATTAGGGTTTCGTCACCGAATTATCTTCACGCTTTTGAAATTCTATTGTAGAGTGCTCTCCTTCTTTTCTTCGATATAAAGTGGCAAACGAGAGCTCCAACTTTCCTTTTTATAACTTGCACACCTAGACTTTTATTGTATTAAATTATTTTGCCCTAGGTGTTTATTGATACCTTGTTCTCTCAGTCAGCAAGAGAAAAATTCTTTTGCAGACCTACAATTTCTTCCAATGCATCTATAAATCATTAATACAATTGTTGACAATCTTCCACATTCCGATACCAACTACGGACAGGGGGAAAAAATATTCTCTTGAAAAACTCCCCCTAGGCCAATGGCCTGACATCAAAGGAATTACCAGAAGTAGGTTTTGGTGCTAGCTCATTTCCTGCAACAGAGGGACTTTTCTTCACCCATGTCTTCTTCATCTGATCTCTTATTACATCCACAATCACTTTCCCTTTTCCTTTATCAACTTCCTGCGTATTTATTCCTTTGTATGCCAGACCCCTTCTATCCATATTTTTGTTTCTACAGAATCTTACAATGTGACCATATTTGTTGCAATTGTAACACACAACATTTCCTTGTCTAGACCAGTCATTCCATTGATTTCTTCTTGATCTGCACTAGTTAGCAATATGCCCAAATCTTCCACAGGTATAACATTTAACATTCCTTCTACTGATAGAATTGTTTGACATATTTTTGCATTCAATTGACTTATGACCAAACTTATTGCAATTGAAACATTGATCGAAGAATGATGGATCACTCAATTTCATTTTACTTCTACATTGAACAGCCATATGACCAAATTTATTGCAAGCAAAACAATATCCATTAAAATTTTGAGCATTAGGTTGTCTTACCAGATGCCTTTTTGCTTTGTTCATCTGATTTCCTTGCTTGAAATTCCTTTGTTCAGATCCAAAACTTTCTCCTTTCTCATATCCAAGACCTTGCTTGTCATTTCCATTCTTCTAACCTTGAGTCATCTCATCAAGCTTAACTGATATAATCTTGAACTTCTCCTTGTATACATTTACAGTAGCAAGTTCATCCCTGAGAATAACAATTTGTCTTTCAAGCTCTTCTTCATTGTTTTTGGATTGTTGTAGTTCAATCTCCAACTGAATGAATCCTCCATTAATTCTACTGCATTCATCAAATATTTCTTTTAAGGACTGAGCAAGATTCTCCTCATTCTTCTTTCTCTCTTCAATCTCCTTAGTCAGCTTCATCACCATAGATTCCATCTCATGCTTTAGGGTAGCATTGTCACTGGCAAGCTTTTTACATTCTTCGGTTATTTCCTTCAAGGTTTAATTCAAGTGAACATCATCCATGATTTTTCTCTCTTTTTGCTTAATCTAATCACAAAGATCCATTCTCTTCTCCCTGGACTTAATAATCTGATCCTTCAATGTCTGAATGAATTTCTCAACATCCTTAATATTTTCTTTCAATTCCTGGACTTCTGCTTTGGATTGATCAAGATCATCAAGTGTCACTAAAATTTGTTGTTGAAGACTACTAGAGTCCATTACATTCCAAGATCCACCTCAAGTTGTTAAACTAGGAACTAGGCTCTGATACCAATTGTTGGAATCAGGGAACACTAGAGGGGGGGGTGAATCGGTTTTCTATAAAATTTAACTTTATTAATCTGCTCTGTAAACCACTTACAACATTGAACTGAAAGAAATATGCAAGCACATTAAGAAATCATCCATAACACCATAAAAAAAGTATTTTTTACGTGGAAACCCTGTTAGGGGAAAAACCACGATGGAGGTCAATCCACAATTTGAGTAATCAAATATAAGTGTTTTACAAATGGGGAATGCATATGCATTCAGGTGCACTGCCTAGAGCTCGCTGCTTAGATACAAAAATAAGACTCACTATCTTACAAAATATTTGGATTACATCCAAAAGATTTGAACTAAGAGAATAGCATCTGCTAATGCCTGATTATGGTTTTGGTTAAGCTCATCAGTCGCATTCTTTGATCTGCTTATTTGATTTTGCTCTTCTGCTCTGTATGCTTTCATTCACATCACAAATCCCTTTTATGTACAAGTTAAACTGTGCATAATCGCTCTACTATCCTTCTGAATTTTGCAACATACTTCGCACACTTAAATTCGCATACCAAAATGATATAAATGATCACTTATATATATCCGCAACAAAATATTTAATCAACCATATGTCAGCTTCAATAAAACATAACAAAAAATTCCAAACGTTGGCTCAATCCACAAATGATTTTCAATGCACACCATCCAAATTTGGCCACGGCATAGTGAGGACCCAAAACAAAATCCTCAACCCAAAAATACTTCAAAAAAATTTGCCTGAACATCTGCAGCATGCCACATTCACTTAGTCGGCCTTCTAGCACTGTTAAATAGAAAACAAATCAACCGAATCTCCTAACTCTTACACCAATTGATGCGATGACACAAAACTCAAGAATAAGATATTCCGGATACCCAATTACCTTCCCTAAGATCCACAACTCAAACTAATAAGTTGGTAATGCAAATGGATTGACAAAATTAACTTCAGTTGGATACCCTGTTCTTCACTCTGTCTCCTGGTATGGATAAATATTGAAGTGTGAACCGGATTAATGACTTAGGTTGCCATCAATGATAACACGAGAAGCCATATGTCAACAAAAAACACTAAATAGATAGAGAGATCAAGGTTCTAGCCCATCATATTATTTTATCTATACTTCTTGGCTAAATAGCAGGAACATATCCTCTTTCACACAATATCTAAAGATAATGGCAAGGAATCTCAAGTGAAAAAGTATAGGATCACCCTCTTAGGTTTTTTAGAGCCTAAAGTATAGAGGAATATATTTTCTTATCAATTCATGTTTTTTGGCCAACCCCTTAAGGAAATTAATCATTTTAATTGGCTATTCCTTAGATTGCCTTGAGATCTGGTTGGGAAAATTAAAACACCTACATATTGGAAACTCTATTGGGGATTGAATTGTCATTTTAAAGAGTCCCTAAGAATTTCTAGTTGTAATTTACATATTTGTATGAAGTTCCTTTTTGTTGTGTCAAATCTTGTTTTTTGCTTCTGCCCTTGCAAATTTCTCTAAGAAAAGATGTGTAGATCTCATTTCCCATTAGTGGGTGGTGACTCTGAAAGTCTCCTTATCGATGCAAGTGGAAGAAAAAGTGAAAAGAAGGTATATCAAGAAGAAATGGATAGTAGAATATCTCTATATAAATATCATTCCTGGAAGAAGGCTAGAATCCATATTGCCTCCTACAAGACAAACATGAAAGAGGAAAGATTCAAGTAAGTCAGTTCCTCCTCATGGTACTCGCAATGCTTCTAAAGATAATGTGAGTAATGTAACTAAATCACCTATTAGATTTGTGGCTCCTAGTGTCCCTGAGTTAAGTATGGAAAATATAAAGAATAGAGAAATCTAGGAGAGTTTAGAAGCACACTAGGTGTTCATGAAAAATGTTTCAAAAGAAATGGAAGAACACTAGAGAGAGTATGACTGGAGACAAAGTATCTATAACCAAATTGATAATTATAATGAGTCCAATTTAATTTCCCAAGTTGAGAATCTATTATCAAGCCCTCTGGTCCAAGAGAAAACTCGTTTCTCTTATAAAAACCCTACCTTGACAAGTGTTGCCACTAATGTTTCACAAATTATTCCAAAAGTTCTTGAATATGAAGATACAGTTGAATCTAAAGATGATTTTTTGATAGAGGTCAATGAACTACAAGAAGAATTGAATAGGCTTGAAGAAAATAAAATTAGGGATGTTATGAAGTTAAGAGATAAAATGAAAGAAAAGATTGAAAGAATGAAAATTGCTTACTATTCAAGTAATGTCTGTACCAAAGTGACATCAAATCCTACAACAAATAGTAATACCTTGAATTTCCCACTTGTAAAATCCCGTACAAGCCCATGGACCAATCCAAAAATGGTTAGTATATTTCTTACTAGCTCATAGCCAAATGTTGTGTCCCAAGATTCAAATAAAGGAAAAGTTACCCAAAACATAACTGATACCATAGGAACAAACTCTAACATAGGTTTTTCATATTACAAGCCTTTGTACATATAGAATACCTTATTACAAGAGGAGGTTGAGTATCTCAAAGCAGAGTTAGAAAGGTTGGAGAAAATAAGGGTTAGAGATGATATGCAAAGAAAGAATTCTTGACAACTTTAGAGTTGTGGAGCCACAACAAGCAGAAGGAAATATTGCATCTACAACTGAAGAATTAGAAATATAAGCTCAAGAATATGGTATTTGGAAAATGTACTTTGATGGTGCATGCTTGAAGGAAGGATCGGGTTTCGGGGTGATCCTTATATCACCTAATGGTAAGTCCTACAAATATTCATTTTATTTGAAATTTCAATGCACTAATAATGTTGCAAACTATGAAGCTTTATTACTAGGACTGAATATGGAAATCAAACATGAGATTAAGAAGCTTAGAGTCTTTAGAGAATCTAAATTTGTAGTATCCCAAATCAGAGCTAAGTATGTGTCCAAAAAAAAGACTGAAACAATATAGGGCTATTTTCTGGGATACATTAGAGATGTTTGATACTTTTTCCATTGATTGGGTTGAGAGAGATAAAAATGCAATGGAAACTTTGCTTGAAAATATTAATCTAAGGCCAGCTGATATCACTTTTGTTGGTATCTCAAAGGTTGAGGTATAGATAAGGCCATCAATTCTAGACAACATTCAGAACTGACAAGTGTTCAATAATGATTCTGACTTGTTAAAGTTTTTTCATTGTGTTGATGAATACCAAATTCAGGAAATAGATTTCCAAGGTTTTGTAGAGATTATGGATGGAAAAGAGACTATAATTGGGAATGAAATAATTCAATTGAAAAAAAATAGGATCCTAAAGGGTTTAGTAGCTCTAGAAAGAGTTTTTGATAATTCTGATAAAAATAATGCTACTTGCCAACTATTCCACTGAACACGAATTGGAGGAAATAACCTTATAGACTGATAATTCACCTAAAATGGTGTATATTGGCAAGAAACTCAATCCTAGAATCAGATAAATGATTATTTCTCTATTGATAAAGTGTAGACATGTCTTTGCATGGTCATATGATGAACCTAAAGCATAAAGGGAAGATTTATTCAAACATGAAATTCCCTTGAGACTTGATGCCAAGCCTTTCAAGAAAAATAAGAGACTGATCAACCCAACTTTAGCACCAAAGATGCAACAATAGTTGATGAAGCTTAGAGGGAGGAATAATTAATCCATTCAGACATTCCATACGGGTTTCTAATCTGGTGCGACTTAGGAATAAAAATGGATACATTAGATTGTGTGTTGATTTCAAAAACTTAAATGTGTCTTCATTAAAGGATAACTATTTATTGCCTAACATGGAGGCAATGCTACAAAAGGTGACTGGTTGTGAATTATTATCAATGATGGAAGGTTTTTCAAGATACAACCAGGACAAGATTAAAGAGTTAGAGCAATAAAAGAATGATTTTAAAACACCATGTGGAACTTATGTGTATGTGAGAATGCTTTTTTATCTAACAAACGTTGGTTTTGCTTTTCAAAGAGAAATGAATGTAGCATTCTTAGATTTTATAGATATATTTATGGTGGTTTATCAAGATGATTTGACAGCTTATTCATAAAAGGAGGAATACTATTGCACACATCTGGAAAATATTCTCACAAGGGCTCTAGAGTATGGGATTTCTCTTAATCCAAAGAAATGTGTATTTGATGTGACTGAAGGGAAGATTTTAGGTCACATTATTTCAAAATATGGAGTAAGAATTTATCTTGGAAGAGTTGCAACAATTGATAGGATTCCACAACCTAAAATTGTCAAGGGTATACAATCATTCTTTGGGAAGGTTAATTTTTTGAGAAGATTTGTGACTATTTTTTTTTAAATTACTAGGCCCATTTCAAGGATGTTGAAGAAGGGAGAATCCATCACATGGAATGAAGAACATGTCAAGGAATTTTAGAGCATAAAAGAGGCTATAGAAGAAGCTCATTTATTGAAGTCTCCTGATTTCTCTAAGCCTTTTCAACTATTTTATTTTTCTTCATTTCATACCATAGCTATAGTTTTAATACAAAAAAATGATGAAGGTTTTGAGGTCATTTATTTCTTTATCAAATCACTACAATTTGTTGAGCTCAAATATGATATGACAAAAATGTACGTGTATGCATTTGTGAAGTCTATTAAAACCTTTAGATCCTACTTGGCGGGAGCTACAATTGTAACATATGTACCAAATCTTATAGTAAAGGACATATTCATTCATCAAGAGGTAACTAGTAGAAGATGCAAATGGATTTAAAAAAATTAGGAATTTAATATAGACATCCAGATTACTAAGTTGGTGAGAGGGAAACGGTTAACTAGACTCATGGAAGAGTCAAACCTTGAAGCTAATGAAGTCAATAATGTTGAGATGGATGTATAAATCCTATAATGTGACATGAAATTGTCACCTTGGTATAAATACATTGTGTTCTACTTGCAGAATATGTCCTATCCAAAAATATGACTGATAATCAAAAAAGGAAATTAAAGCTACAAGCCATTAAGTATATAATAAAAAAATGAACTTTGGTGGAGAAGCTAGGAAGGTATATTGCTCAAATGTGTAGATGAGGAGCAAATATCTGATATTGTAAATGAAATGAATAATGGAGTATGTGGAGGTCACTATATAGCAAATTCCTATTCATCAACCCATATCATCCTGAAGGAAATGATCAAGAAGAATCTAGTAACAAGAGCTTAATGAAGATCACAGAAAGAATAATAGAGAAAAATAAGAAAGCCTAGGATTTTAAACGTATATTAGCTTTATGGGTAGATAGGGTGAGAATAAAGAAAGCAACTGGATAAACACATTTTGAATTAGTGTATGGCCTGGAGGTAAGAATGTTGATGAACAATTTGCTACAAGTTTACAATTTCATCTAAGAATATGATGATGACATATTTGATGCAATGACATAGGATTAATCAACTTACACAACTGGATGAAACAAGAAGAATGTCATAGTAGAAAAATTTCAAGTCACAACAACAAGTCAAGAATTTGTTTGAAAAGAAAGCAACTAAAAGAAAGTTCTAGGTGGGTGATATGGTCCTCTTGTGGAATGCAAGAGAACAAGAAAATGGAAAAAATGGAAAGTTTGATGCTCTTTGGCTTGGACCCTATCTCATTAGCAACACCCATGGTGAGGACTCATACTTTTTTCAAAATTTAATTATAGAATTTCTTGAACTTATAGTGCATGGGCAATTCTTGAAACCATATTTCTCTTGAAATATGTTCATTTCCATGCACAATATATATTTATGTGTCCTTTGTACAATCTTTTTGTTTCGCTTTTCTACCTAGTTTTGGTTTTGTCTTGTGTTGCTTTGCTATGTGGTTTTCTTCTCCAAAGATTCTAGGATCTTGCCTTGTTCCTACTGAATAAGCATTCCCAATAGGAGCCGTTGATGGAACTTACAAAAATTTCCTTGGCCTTTAGCCTTTTTCCACAGTTTTTAAGCTTTTGACTAGTGTATTCCTTTGCTAGGGCTTTTTAAACCTTTTCTAGGGTTGTTATTTATATAAAAACTCTTCTAAAACCCTAGCTTCTAAAACACCCTTGTGTTTTTGTTCTAAAACTATGTTGACCTTTTGTTCTAGTTTTCAGTCATTTGAGTAACAATGTGTGCTTTAACCTCATAAATTGATCGAACTCGTCGACCTAGGAACACCTGTTGATCCATTTCTATTTTAATATTTGGTTGAAATATTATTCAAAGTCCAAAGTCTAAAATACCTTGCGATTTTGTGTTCCCTTCATCCCCTAGGTATGTCCCATTAAGAACAAATTTACCACATGTGATTAATAAAAAACACTTAAGTTTTGAGAACCTAAACCTACTCTAACCACGTGTCACTCCCATGTTGCATCACATATCACCTTTGTATCAAATTATCATAAAAAGAGTGAACAATGAAATTGTCTGGGCCATGGTAAACAACAAAGAGACATGTGGTAGCATTTCATTACATCGTAGTTTATGAAGAAAGAACATAGTAAAAATGTGCAAGGCGAAGCTCATTGACCTTTAAGCATGTGATAGGTTTTCATTGCATCATGCTCTATCTTCAAAGAGCATTGTCATTCATGAAGCACAAATCCAAAGTGTGTTGGGTATACTACGCCACAATTGGGATAGGTGTCAAGAAGGGGTTGCGACACATAGTTATAATGCATTTTAGTTTGATGTCCTCAGTGCAAAGAAAAAATGCATTGAGAAGAGGCCACTAATATCATGACACTTGGTGGTATCCTAATTCATCACAAGATCTCTTCATATCACATTCTTCAAAATCATGCGCATAAAGAAAAGGAATTTTTTATATAAAGGTGCATGGTCAAGACATGTGTTAATTCATCATCTCATCACATAGCCCCTTTAGAGTGTGTTTTCATTTCAAGTGCATAAGGAAATAATGCTAGGGCTATGACCTATGATACGAAGACATATGTTCAAATATTATTCCAGTTCTTAAATCCTTCACAGTGCATTTTATATTCAATAGTGCAAATATAAAAGAAGGGAGAATGAAGTCATGATGGATATATGGATGCATTTCATTGCATCGCATGGGCTCAACATAGCACATTTTTGGTTCTTCAACACATAACCAAAATGTGATCAGTTTTAAAAGGAAAGGAAAGGACGCGTATCATCCTCACAATTCAGTGTAAAGGTTCTTGGCATCATATTTTCATAAAATCTCTTTCAAATGTAAAATGTTATGTATGATAATTTTTTATCTTGTTTTAAAGCATTTGAATCAATGATCGACATTCAAACTAGAATGGCTAGCTGGTGAATGATCTATTTCATACACATGAGCCATCATGATGCAATTAAGTCATATCTACTACTTTCCAAAGGCCAATAAAATATTGAATTACTTAATTTCTTGTAACATTTTTAATTATACTCAAATAATCTTACAAATGAAGCTTTATGAAGGCATAATTCAAGTAGATAAAACTAGGGTTTTATCCAAATTCAAGTAAGTGGCCTTTTTTATTCATAATTGCAAAATTTGTCAAAATTGTCGAAGGAATTGTATTAAAAAAGGTTTCTAGGGTTTTTAGGGCTAGTTTTTGAATCTTCGAAAGAGATTTTAAAACCCTGGGATTTTTAGAACTCATTATATAAACCCTAGTCGCAATTAAACCATAAAAATGAGTGAAACAAGTGTAAAATCCAAGGAAAAGAGGAGTTTCATGGAGGATGACGTCATGAAGCAACTCCCTGGTTCACAACAATGGGGGAAAGCATGCTCAAGGAATGTGGGTGGTTTCAGATAGATTACAAGATATGGCTAATAAAATTGGGGATATTGTCATCCTAATGCATAGATGGATAGTCTTGGAATGCACATACAAAAGGAGTCAGATGCCAAGGCTAGTATCCAATTTATGGACTTTAGATTTAGGCAAATTGGTGGTCCCCAATATTTTTGTCAACGTGGACTTGGTGAAAGCATTGGAAAGCTATTATGATGCTGATAACAAAATGATCAAAATTAGGAAAGGATCACCTCTACTTGAGATTTCAAGGAAACAAATCATTGATACATTTATCATAAACCCTTTTGCTAGTGTTACAATTGATTTAAGTTCATTATGCCAAGAGTATGAAAAGGATAAGCATATTTATAGGGTGTTGTGGCTTCCCAAGCATAGAAGATGGGATACTCAGAAAAAGAATGTGAGATTTAATCTGAAGGAAGTGGAACATTTCAATTTTCATGAATTTAAAGATTATTTTATCAACACATATTTTTCCCTATGTCGGGTCCTTAGAAAAGAATATGAGATTGGTTGAGGAAGAGGAGTAGCCAATTCAACAACAAGCCCTAATAGCTAACTCATCATCCCTTGCTACCTCCATCCAACACATGCAAGTACACGATCAACCTTTGGTTTAATGTTCTAAGTTTCTTGAAGAGAGGGATATAATGCAAGAGGAATTTTTTGAGCATGTCCCTGAAGAAGAGGAAGTCAATCAATTCTTCCCATCTCCTCAGGTCCATCAAGAAGGAGAAGAGCACATTCTTGAGAATAGAAAAATTACAAAATTTTATGATGAGAAAACTATTCTTGATGATGTGAGGTACAAGGCTTGCAATGAATTCATGGATGATGATAATTTTGTTTAGATAAAATAATTTAAAGAGCTCATCATCAAATTTAAGAAAAATGAACTAAAGGAAAAGATTGAAAAAGCTAAAGAAGGATTTGATCCATCACAACATGAAGAAATTACTCAAAGAACTAATTTAAGAGATGGATTAAAACACATCAAATATCACTCTTGCAGAGTGAAGGAGGATGGTGAAAGATAGTGGCATTCTCTTATTTCCAGGTTGGGACTTGATCTCTACAATTTCTATGGATTCCATAAGAAACCAAGATGAGCAAGCCCTCACTTTTGAAGAGTAGGTGGATCAAGTTTACTTTGGGTCAAGTTTGAGTCCTAACTTACAAACCTTAGCAATATGGGCAATGGACCCCACAACTAACAAGATACAAGTAGTCAAAACAATGGGAGATATCAGAAGAAGTGTGATTATTAAAAGGAATTTTGACACCACTACTAAACAAGTAGCCAAGTTGGTGGTGCACACTACAATGTTTAGTGTGGATACTGCTAAAAGAGTAGAGGAATCTTATGATGCCTTGCATAAAAGAAATTTTAAGTTACAAGATGAATATAATAAAGTGGTTGCAAGACTACCACCCTCACAACCTACTATTCCTTAAATTACAACTCTTTCATCTTCATCAGGGCATTTTTTAGCTCAGGATAGAGAGACTTTGTCTCCAAGAATACAATGGTTAAAGGAAGAGTTGAGGTAGAGTAAGGAGAATGAGGATAAAATAAAGGAGGAAGCAAATAATTATATATGCAAACAATTATATGATGCAACCCTACACAGCATGAGGCTTCTTATATATATATATATAATCTAATAATAATGTATCATTGTATGCAAATACAATTATATATTATTATCAGATTATATATATACGCACAATCTGATGTGAATATATCATTGTATGCAAATACAATGAAATATTCTTATCAGATTGTGTGTGTGTGTATATATATATATATATATATATATATATACTCATGCCTTGTAGTGCTTCATCATATGAAGTCGTGTACTGTTTCATCACATGGACCTTAACATGATCCTCATACGGTTCCAGTAATATTTTGATATGTTTCAAGTATTTTTCAGACATGTTTTTTTGTCGCACCACCCAATGAATTATTGCAGTTTGATAAAAAATATTACTATGATATGATTATAAAATGTCCTAATGTTGTTGTTGTTATATATTTGAACCTCATAGCTAAGTCTCTTATATGTTTTATGAGGGTTTCAACCTTGTATTTTTTGTGGTATCACTAAGTACACCAGGTTTTAGTGTTTGTCAATAAAAACAATCAGAACACTTTGATTGCAAACACAATTTGCTGACAATGATATGTTATTATCACATTGTATGTATATATTTGTAGACAATGATATATTCTTATCACATTGTATGTATATATATTCATATATACATACAATCTGATAAGAATATATCATTTGCATATATTCATTGTCTACAAATTGTAATCTGACAAGAAATCCGCAGGAGATGATGAGTTTAGGGCTTAAAGATGCCCAGCAAGTCGCGGTTAGGTAAACTAATATGCGTGGTTTGATGAAGGCATATGGAGCACGTGGTTAACAATGTAATGTGGTGAGATTGAGATTAAAGTGACCACCTCCTAGCGGACCCACGTGATATTTTGATCGGGTCCACATACAAACGTAACTTGAAATAGGTTAATTGATAATTGTAGATAGGCTTTTTTTAAAACTTTATGCACCATTGAAATTAGACAGGAGTGGCCACTGCAGTATGAATAGACCGATTATTTGGTGGGAAAATTCAAATTTGAAATTCAATCACCACAATTCAATGCTTTCAATATACACATTCAAATGATTTTATAAGAGGGAATTTCCAGTGTCATTTTCAGTACGAATTCTCCTATACTTTCACTGCATATCCTCTACAAAATTCAGCTCGGTACATATAATGAAAACAAAAAATATATTATAAATCATATAATATACTGAATTTATGCAAGCCACCTATTTTATCAAGCACACTACAATGTTTTTATAAGAGGGAATTTCCACGGTCATTCCCTCAATATCCTTTGCAAAATTCATAGCTTACTAACGCAACCTATGCACATTTCTCTTAAAAGGCAGCTTATTCAAGTTGGTACACCCAGAATAACTAAATTCATGTTTTTATTTATCAGTATACTGGATTTATATTAATGTTGTATGTTTCATTATTCAATATAATCTTTTATATTTATGTACTAAGTGTTTGCATTATTTTGAGGCATACAGATTATTCAGTTTTCAGTTAGTTGTTCAAATGAGCATTATCAATTATGTAATCATATCACATCATTGTATGATGTGATATAATTTGTTTTCTTCCACTTGCTATATGTGTTTCAATAGTCAGATTACATATATGTATATACATGTACATGTATATGTATATGCATGTACATATACATATGCATGTACATGTACATGTATATGCATGTACATATACATATGCATGTACATGTACATGTACATGTATCTGTATATGTATATGCAGATACATGTATATGTATATGTTTATACAAATTTATATACACTGTTATTTTCAGCTTCCTACTAAGGATAAAAACATTGTGGATTTTAATGCTCCAATCAAAACTCTTATTGTTGTGCATGCAATATTGTAAGGATGATTTGATGTGGGAATGTTACGAGTACCGAGTACTACCCCCATTTATTATAATTGTTTTGCAGGCAAGCGGGAGTGTCGAGAGGTGAACCAAGTATGTGGATTATCAACATACCATGGAAGTTGTGTTTGTTAACACAATAAACTCTATAGGGACATTTTGCTCTTAATGCTTTATGATATGTTTATATTTTTTGTTGTATTGTTTTCATAAATATTTTGTTCTTACAAATGCTTATTTGATTTGAGGAATATATTTAACTACATTGGTCTCTTAATGGCAGGCATGCGAGGACTTGTCCGTAATCAACAAAAGGTATTAAGCATTAATGACAGGTAAAGTCTTTGACTTTACTTTGGCAATGACCTAGTAATATAGAAAACTATGTGATTTGATATATATGGCTGAAAGTTAGATGAATTGAGTAATAGTATAGAATAATTATGAGATTAGTTAACTCTAGTTTAATTATATATATGTATGTATATACATATATAAATTGATAGGTATATATGTACATACTTATAGATTACTATGCATATATGTATGTACATATATACCTATACATATATGTGTCTATGTATATATATATATATATATATATATATATATATATATATATATATATATATATATATATATATATATATATACTTAATTTGATAATTAATATGTAGCTTTGTTAAATTTTGATAGTGATATATTCTTATTAGATTGTGTGTATAAAAAAAATATTAGGGTAATTATAATACGAAGCAAGATATTAATATTAGTATTATGTTTTATTGCAAATTTATTGTGTTAGAATGAAATCAAAATAATAATATTATTATGGAAACTTTAGGGTCACGTGTAACTGGATTTGTTTGAAATAATATGAAATCTATAGAGGGTTAACTTAGAGTTTGTTAGAGTAGCTAAGAGTGTAGTTCAATGTGGCTAGATTGTGATAATTGATGGTATAAGCTATAGTGTTAGTAAAACATTAATCATTAAGAAAGAATTTGTGATTGACAGTTATATACAATCTGATAATAATATATCATTTTCTGCAAATAAAATGATTTCAATTTGCAGACAATGATATATTATTATCAGATTGTATATATATACATACAATCTGATAAGAATATATCATTTTCTACAAATATATACATACTATCTGATAAGAACATATCACTTTCTGCAAATACAATGATTACTATTTGCAGACAATGATATATTCTTATTAGATTGTGTGTATATATATGCATACAATCTGATTAGAATATATCATTGCCTGCAAATACATATATACAATCTGATAAGAACATTTCATTGTATGTAAAGAATATATCATTGTCTACTAGGAGGTGGTTGCTTTAAACTCAACCTGACCACATTACCTTGTTAACCATGTGCACCATATGCCTTCATCAAACCACGCGTATGGGTTTACCTAACTGCGGCTTGCTGGGAATCTTTAAGCCCTAAACTCATCATCTCCCGCGGATTTCTTGTCAGATTACAATTTGCAGACAATGATATATTCTTGTCAGATTGTATATACATACAATGTGATAAGAATATATCATTGTCTGCAAATATATACATACAATCTGATAATAACATATCATTGTATGTAAATTTTGTTTGCAATCAAAGTGTTCAGATTTTTATTATTGACAAACACTGAAACATAGTGTACTTAGTGATACCACAGAAAATACAAGGCTGAAACCCTCATAAAACACAAGAGACTTAACTATGAGGTTCAAATAAATATCAGCAGTAGCATTAGGACATTGTATAATCATATCATAGTTATATTTTTTTATCAAATTGTAATTATTCATTGGGTGGTGCGACAGAAAAAAATGGCTGAAAAATACTTGAAACATATCAAAATATTACTGGGTGCTTGTATTAAACTTCTTCTCACCTTAAACATATATGAGGTTCCAAACATAATAACAAAAAAATTATCACATCTTATAATCATATCATAGTTATAACTTGAAGCAGATATTTTGATCTGATATGCAAAGAAGATCAACAGAATATACTGCTACATCGATCAAAAAACAAAACTCAATACTAGCATATTTAGTTTTCCATATCGCTAGGAAAAGAAGGTGGTGTGAGATATCCACCAGTAGCTGAGTCTGTTCCACTTGTAGGAGGTCATACTTGGCTAATTGAAGTTTGAAGGCATGTTGCTATTTGAGCAAGCAATGTCTGGCTTGCATCTGCAGTCAGTCCCATTTGTTGTGAGCCACTCCCGACTTGTATATTGTTGATAGCTGTAAAGGCTGGTGCCAATATGTTCATCATATCGAGCAGTATAGGGTGTTGGGGGGGTATAGGATTCCCCTTTGTAGACTTATGTTTTATCCTCTCTGCTTGTTTAACTTTCTTTTTAGCTGCCTTTTGTAGACGTTCAACCTTAGCTTGCTCCTATTTGATTGCTTCTCTCGCATTCTAATCATCTTCTCCACATCTTCTATCACTTTCCTTGCTTCCTTCTCAGCCCTCACTGCTTCCTTTTCAATTGCTTCCGCTTCACATTCTGCCTTTCTCTTCAACATCTGCTCCTTCTTACATTGTTGCAACTCTGCTTGCCTTTTCTTTTCTGCCTCTTGTTCACTGTACATTTTGATGAAGGCGTCCGATGTTAGTACTTGGGACT
The DNA here is from genome assembly GCA_007115665.2 of Sequoiadendron giganteum. Lineage (NCBI taxonomy): Eukaryota > Viridiplantae > Streptophyta > Pinopsida > Cupressales > Cupressaceae > Sequoiadendron > Sequoiadendron giganteum. The sequence goes on along the minus strand of CM021107.1, from coordinate 182,732,092 downwards.
GCCTACTAAGGCGAAGCACTCTCGAATGACCTGCTTGTGAAGTTCCTTGCACCCTATGCACTGGAAGTTTCAAGAATTTTCTATTTCTTCTAGTTGATTGTTGTCCATCATGTGGGGTGCATGGCACAAACTCAGCTTCTTCGTCACTATATGCATTGTCATCTTCACTTCAACCATCACTATGCTCTTCCCAATTCCTTGCAGTAGTGAAGTAATGTATCACTTCGGCTGAATCAAAGTGTGGTGGGGATGGCATAGAGAGGTTGACTTCTTCCTCAATTGGATTTAATTGCACTCCAATGTTCGTGGCTTCTTCATGCATCCAATCCGGTTGGCTGACTTGAGTTGGAAAAATCATACCAACTGATGTAGTCTTTGTATGTTCATTGCAGGGTGCAATAAGAGGTTGGACTTCTGCTTGGAAATAACAACTGGTTGAATGTGTGTTGTAGTTTCAGTGCCCTCATTGTGGTCTGATGTAGTCTCTATATGTTCATTACAGGGTGCAATAAGAGGTTGGACATCTGCTTGGAAATCTGCAACAACTGGCTAAATTTTTGGTTGAATGTGTGTTGTAGTTTCAGTGCCCTCATTGCATTCCCGCACAAAACCATCAATCTGTTCCTTGTAACCAAGTAGACGCAGACATGTCTCTTCTTCCATAACATCCTCTTCATCTTCCATCGTGCAAGCATCATCTTCTGTTCTAGGACTTGGTACATCGTCTTCAAGAATATAGCCCTGTCTTGGCCCCATGTCCCTGTCAAGGGCTGACCGATCAAGTGGTCAAATTCCCTTTCTACGGAACCCACTAATAATGTTGGATGGTGTCAAAGCTTTTTTGAAATATTGGCTTGCTAGAGTTGCCAAATCTTCATGCTCAATATCGATGTGTGGGTTGTTAGCTTGCCAGATGGTTCATTGCTCTCTGAAATATGCCTTAAATGGAGGAAAAATGTTGACATCCAATGGATGCAGCTTGTGACTGGTATGAGCAGGCAGCGTTAATAGGTCTATTCCTAATTTTATTGCTTCTTCAAGGGTTTTGAAATCCACGTGGCTACCATGGCCATCAAAAATTAGAAGGGCCCTATTTGTTGGTGAAACCCCACCGGGGATATTACCTGCAAAATGGTCTAACCATTTGACAAATAGTTCCTTTGTCATCCAAGCATGTTCTTGGATTGCCATCAATGCACCTATCCCACAATTTACTATAATTCTGCATGTGCCTTTTTGATTTAAACAAGTAGGACCCAAGAATACTTAACCCAACTGCACTTACACAAGCCAACACTATGATCCACTCTCTGCTCTTTGAAACCAAGTGTGGTACACTTTTTACACCCAAGTTGGCAATCTCTCATGCCATAGTTCCTACTAGCTTGAATACTAGTCTCATCACAGTTCCAAATTCAGCTTGCTCCATAGTGGTTAAGGTTAATCATATTCTGAAGGTTGTCATAGAAAGCTTGCATGACAGAATGACGAACCATAATTTCTCTGTCATTGTCCACTCCTTTAGTTGTTTTGATTGTCAAATCTGGGTGCCTTCTTCGAAATCCTGCCCACCATGACCTCCCGAGGACACCATTTGCGAATGGATTGGGCCGACTTGAAGTGATTTGGACAACTGTGGATTGTAGCTGATTGACCTGCAGTCCGTGGCCCAATTCTACCATGTCCTTGCACCATTGGACAAATTTAGCCTCCTCCTCATGAGATAATATGGTACGTGGACCCCTCTTCTTGGTGGTGGTAACTCCTAACAACCATGCCCTCGAACTGCTAGGTGGCATACCCCACTTGATTGTTGCTGCCCTGATTGACATGTTGTGTTCTTCAACACTTTTAACTGCTCCTTCCATATTAGCATATGTCCACTGCCTAATGGGTATAGGTGAGGACAGTTGAACATCAGCTGAACATCTGGCTGAACGTCTGGTTGAACATCTGGCTGAATAGGTGGTTCAACTTTTGTTGTGATGGTGGCTTCATCCACAGAGTTAGGAGCATCTTGTTGTGCGGGAAATGCATGGACTTCTTCTACAGGATCTTCATCAGTGAAGTGCACCCCACGAGTGACTCTAATGGCGCGTGGTCCTCTTCCTACAACCCTTTTAGAGAGTCTTCTAGCAGGTGTCATTATATTCCACTTAACTTGCACAAACAGTAAAATTTGCATAACTTGGTAGTGCAACAAAGAATATATCATTGTTTGCATAGATATATATACAATCTGATAAGAACATATCATTCTCTGCTAAAATATATATACAATCTGATTAGAACATATCATTATCTGTGAAGCTTCAAGTCATTAAATTTCATGATTATAATGTAGGGATTCAAAGAGAATCTGACAAAATTTGTATACCCATTTATTTTCATGTGCATATTATAATTACTGAAATAGAAAACATCTACCCATTAACCCGTATGCTGAAACCCATAAAATTTCATGATTATACTAGTGTTTGACAATATACCCATTAATTTTCAGGATTATACTTGGTCAAAATTTCGTCAATGCTCTGTTTGAATCACATTACATGTGATTAGTTCATAGAATAATGTCAAATAAAATCATAGCAGACAAACCCTCGATTGCATAGATAGATTAATTCATGAGGGATCCAATTTTTACCAGTCACATGTAAAAAGAAATGATTATAGTCAAACCCAGGAAAACCCTTGATGGCATAGACAAAATAATTCACGAGGGATCAATTTTGTACCAGTCACATGTAAAATGAAATGATTACAGTCAAACCCAGGCAAACCCTCGATGGCATAGAAAAAATAAACCACGAGGGATCAAATTTGTACCAATCACATGTAAATAGAAATGATTATAGTCAAACCCTTAATGTCGTACAGAGAAATGATTTTTAAACACACCAAGAAAAACCCATTGTTCAACAAACAATCTTGCAGGTGATGAGAGGTGGAGACGTTACCTACAGCATATGGGAGTCAAACGAACTTGACATGGTCACACGAGCTCGCATCGATGGCGAGAGAGAGGAGACCACAATGATAAAACACAACATGGCATGATTGCATATATATATATATATGTATATGTATGTATGTATGTAATTTGATAAGAATATAGATAATATATCATTGTCTTTGCATATTCTTATCAGATTGTATATATATATATGTATGTATATATATGAATGTATGTATACATTATGATAAGAAAATATCATTCTATTTATAGAGACTGATATATTCTTATGAGAATGTATATATATATATATATACATACATATATATATATACATACATATATATATATATATATACATACATACATACATATATATATATATGTATGTATGTATACAATCTAATAAGAATATATCATTGTATTTGAAGAGAATGTTATATTCTTATCAGATATATATATATATATATATATACAATCTGATATGAGAAACCCTACATGGCATGAATGTATATATATATATTTGTCTGCAAATTGTAATCCATAAACTGCTCAATAAATTGGGACAAAAACTATAAACCCATTAAACTTCATGATTAGTAAAGAGGGATTCAGAATATAATTGTGATATGATTACAAAATGGGTAATGCTGCTATTATTATCTTGATTTATGATGAATGCAGGTGAAAAAAATGTAACTATGATATGATTAAATAATGGAAAATGCTAAGTTGAACAGCTGACTAAAAACATAATAATTTGTATGCCTGAAAATAATGTAAATGCTAAGTACGTAAATATAAAAGAGTGTATTGAATAATGAAATAGGCAACATAAATGTAAAAAATATTTCCTGAAAAAAATGTAAATATTGAGTACGTAAATGTAAAACAAAATATTGAATAATGAATCAGACAACATAAATGTAAAACAATATGCCTGAAAATAATGTAAACACTAAGTACATAAATATAAAACAGTATCTTGAATAATGAAACAGATAAAATAAATGTAAAACAACAAACTAATAATAAAAAACATGAATTTACCTATTCTGGGTGTATCGACCTGAATAAGCTCCCTTTAAAGAGGAATGTCCATAAATTGCCTTAGAAAGCTCTGAATTTTGCAGAAGATATTTAGTGAAAGCAGAGGATAATTCATAATGAAAATGACCCTGAATATTCTCTCTTATAAAATCATTCGAATGTGTAAATTGAATGCATTGAATTAAAGTGGTTGAATTTCAAATTCGAATGCATTGAATTGTGGTGGTTGAATTTAAAATTTGAATTTTTTGTGGGAAACAATTTGTCATTTCATTTTGCAGTGGCCATTTATGCCTGAGTTCTACCGTGGCCTTTAGGAAATCAATTTAGATAAAATAGGTGGCTTCAATAAATTCAGTCACTTATATGAATTATAATATGTTTTTTGGATTATTAGGGAGCCTTACACCATTAACCGTGTGTGCAAGTACCAGAAGTTGATGGAGATAATACATGAAGATGTGATAGGAAGTGTGGGTGAATGCACAATTGATAGCTCATAAAGCTAATCAATGTTTGCTATTATGTCAAAATGTGCACCATTAGCTGTTCATAATGGTTTATATAATGTGAAATTGTGCACCATTAACTATTCAAATATACATTTATATATAATGTAGTTGAAGCTTTGAGCCACTTGCATAGAGTGGTAATTTTAAACATCAAAGTACTTAAATAAATACAAAAATTACTTTATTTTCTGCAACTTGTCTTGTATTCAAAACATATATGTACCAATAGATGTTTAAATTTGTTTTTTTAATTGGTTAGCTACACATTTAGTAGTGAACATATATTGGTGTCATGTGTAAATTTTTATTGGCATAAATAAAATAATGTAATGACTAAAATATAAACGGTTATTGGGGGGTCAGGTGAGCATGGAGTGAATGGGTATTGGATCGTGGGCGGCAATTGGGTCGTTTCCCCTATTCAATCACCTGCATTAAATTTGACTTAAAAAAAAATTCAAATTTTTTCAAAAGTATTTTTATTTATTTTTGAAAAAAAATCGTACCATCGACTAGGCATTTATGGCGTTCATAAGGCCGAAGGAGGGGAGATTTTTTCTTCAATCTCCGGGTGAAGTGCTCGGATTTTCACAATTTGACAGTCGATCTTAGGGTTTTTGGCCCTTTTGGACGTGATGGCAGGGTCAAATTTGACCCAAAATCTTCCAAAATTGCAGCTACCTTTTGGATTTGGCAACCACTATTTAGCTTCAAACCCTCATAGATTTGGCCTCGTATGTTCAATTTAGACGAAAAAAAAGGCAAAATCGATTTTCTCGAACACTTTGGACGCAATGGTGAGCTTAGATTTGTACCAGCAAGCTCTGATATGAACCTAAAATAAAGAGACAAAAAAGGAACCTCCCCAAATCTGGTATCTCTCTTCAGAAAAAGACTCTCCAATGGCACCCAACCCGCTCTGATACCATGTTAGAATTGGATATGGTTGCCAAGATCTTGAGACCAAATGGAAAGCACAAAGAGAGAGAATGAAATGTGACACAAATAAACTGTATTCTTATCAATTGATTCAATGATATGATTGTGATTATGATTACAATGAGAGACCCCTTGGTTATATAGCCAAGGTGAAATGCAATATGTCATAGGATTATGACAAGTGTCTTAATCATATGACATGAGACAACTAATCACACTTACCTAGGTTCACATGTAGTAGTTTTCAAAAGATAACAACTTATGACAACTAACACCTTCTAGAAAAATTCCTTCCTAGGACCTAAGTAAAATTAACATGTGTAAATAAGTCCCCTAGTAATGAATTAGCTAGGTACAAGACTTTATTTACACCAACAGGCCAGTAGTACCCAAGTCTCATAACTTTCTTGGCCAAGATTGTGCCACTTGAATGAGATCCGCATATACCCTCATGTAAGGTTGTTCATTCTTCATCTGTGTCGAGACACCGAAGAAGGGTATTGTCAAAGCTACATCTATATAGGGTGTCACTGATGATGGTATAGGGGGCGGATTTATGAATAAAGGACTTACGTTGGTTATTAGAAAGGTTTGGCAAGAGTGTCTGGGAATGTATGTAAACATATATGTCTTGACACCAAGGGGAATTGGGACCAACAAGCTCACAAACCATTTCGGACTCAGGAATATCATAAGCAGGAATCAACAGTTGTTCCACTAAGAACTTAAATTGTGGCACATTACTAGGAATATCTAAGAGAAATCCAATCATGGCCATAGCGTCTGCTGCCTTGTTCTGTGTCCTGGGAACCGACTCAAAAGAGATCATATGGAAATATGTTATGAAACTTTCCACCATGCATTTATAAGGCATCGACTTCTCATCCTTGGTGTCATACTCATTGTTGACTTGGTTGATAACTAACCGAGAATCTCCAAAGAGTAGGAGTGTTTTAATCTTCCACTTAATTGCCATTCGAAGTCCTATTACCAATGCTTCATTTTCAACAACATTATTAGTGTAGGGGAAGGTGATTCTGAATGACTTAAGATATAATGTCCTTATGGTGTAATGAATAATATGCCTGCCCCTAAGCCATAACCTATATGGGACACGTCAAAATAGAGTTTCCAAGGTAACTTCTAGGACCTACATGGAAGATAGATTCATTTAGGAAGTTGGCTACCAAAGGGTGATCACCTTGCATGGGTGCATCAACGAGTTGATCTGAGATGACCTATCCTTTTATTGCCTTGTGTTCCATGTACTATATGTCATACTCACTAAGTATCATTACCCACTTTTCCAACTGTCCTGTTAATGCTGCCCGACGAAGAAGATACTTCAATGGATCTATCTTTGCCACTAACTGTGTCTTATGGTTTAGCATATAATGTCTTAATTTTTGAGCAGCAAAGACCACCACGAGGCAAGAACATTCAATGAGAGTATAGTTGAGTTCATACCCAACCAAGGTGCGATTGATGTAATATATGGCTCTTTCTTTCTCCTCATGATTGTTATGTGCAAGTAATGCCCCCAACGTGGAAGTGGTTGCAGAGATGTACAAGATCAAAGGTTTTCCATCAATGGGTGGCATTAGGACTAGTGGTGTTAGAAGATAATCCTTAAGTTTTTCAAAATCTGTTTGACATTTTTTGGTCCACACAAAGGGGATGCCCTTGCACAACATATATTGGAAAGGTTGACATTTGTCGACTAACTATGCAATGAATTGTATGATGGACTGTAGTCTTCCTTGCAATGTTCTGAGCTCACTGATTCCTTTCGGTGGAGGCATGTCCAAGATTGCTTTTACTTTAGCCGAGTCAACATCGATGCCCCGACGAGAAACTATGTACCCCAGGGGTTTACCCGAAATCACATCGAAAAAACACTTCTTAGGGTTGAGACGCACCTTATACTCTTCTATCCTTTTAAATATTTTTTCCAGCACTTTTAGGTGATCGTGGTGTGTTAAGGAATTTTCTAGATCATCAACGTAGTCCTCCATCAAAGTATGCATGAGATCATGAAATATTGTGGCCATGGCTTGTTGATATGTAGCACATGCGTTCTTCGGGCCAAAAGGCATAACATTCCAATAGTATGTACCCCAAGGACAAGTGAATTCTATTTTGTGTTGATCTTTTGAGGCAATACGAATCTGATTATATCCCGAGAAACTATCCATGAGGGACATCTCGTATCCTGCTATGAGATCTACCATGATGTCTATGTTTGGAAGTGGAAAATCATCTTTTGGACATGCCTTGTTCAAATCTTGAAAGTCAGTACATATGCGTATTTTCCCATTTAGTTTTGTGACAAGTACCGGATTTGAGATCCACTATGCATAATCTATTGATCTTATGACCCTGCATCTAGTAACTTCTTGAGTTCAACTTTGATGAGTAAGGCAATTTGTGGGTGCATCTTTCATAGTTTATGTTTGAAAGGTTTAGCATCTGGAAGCAAGGGAAGATAGTGCAAGACTAATGTTGGATCTAATCTTGGCATATCAGCATAGTACCATGCAAATTTGACCTTTCGTTCTGAGAAGAACTCTTGAAACTTAATTTTTTCCTCTTCTATCAATGAGGTTGCAAAGAGAATCATGTTGGGATTTTCAGGTGTGGCTACATTGACTTCTATCATATCCTCAATGAGCATGGTCGATTTCTCTTGAGTCATGGGAAGAAAGTCCAATCCTCCATCCTTGGGCGCCTTAGAGAGGTTTTCACCCTCAAATACGTCCTTTCTTTTTACTTTTGCATCGTCAGAAGGTGCCTTGAGGTTTTCATCTAAAGACGTGTCTTTTCTTGTTTTATTTTTCTTACTTTTGTGACTAGAGGATTGAATAGTCTCCCCAAAGTATGCTACAGAATCAAGGTCTATAGTGAATCCAACTTTATGGTCCCCACTCAGTATTCCTTCATAGAGTCCCATAAATTCATTAATAGCCTCGCCATTTTCAAAAATGTCCATGATAGGTGAGTCCTGTTGGTCCCAATCAACAAGTTGCGGGTACATAAGGGAGATGCCATTGTTGGTGAAAGGTAGAGAGGACACTGAAAGCATGCAAACTAAGGTTGAAAGGGTAAAGATAGACGTGTCCTCAAAGTCCCAGGAGGATTCCATCCAATCGTCATCTTCATTAGACTCAGGAAAATTGGATTCATGGTCAAAATAGGGAACAAATGAGTTGGAGTCATGGAAAATAGGTTTAGGTGGTGGTTTAGGTTTGTCATCATCATGAGGCCAAAGAGATATACCCATGCTTCTCTTTTCAGTGGAACTTTAGGAGGGTATTTAAAAGGTTCAACATTAAACTTTTTATAGAATTTTTCGTTGAAAGAAGGCTCACTTGGTTCTTGAAACATTTCATCAAGCTCATAGTCACTCAGGGATCTTGCAGAACCAAATTACCACTCATGCGAGTCAGTCTCAGTATAGGACTCCTCGATTGTCTTGACACCTTCAGAAGCACTCACACACTCACTCAAAATTACATGGGCACGTGGACTGTCAATCTTGATTGGCTCAAACCCTAACCCTAGATTCTTTGGTTTTCTGCATGGCATTATGGGTTCTCTTCTTCCAGTGTTGCTTATGCCAAGGCCACTAGTTCTGTCATAGCCTTTCGCCTTCATCATCTCATATCCTTTTCCATACTTTTGTACTGGTAGTGGAGGTAGGTCTTCCGTGTCTTTGTAAATCCAAGCCAAAACATCTTCAATATCTTCTTTATTTAAATCTCCCCAGTTTGTGAGTCATTGTAGGAGGAACTTTAAAGATCACTTTTGGCTCCATTCTAAAACAAGGCCTACCATGATAAGATTTTGGAGACTTGGGTATCTTAGTGATACAGTAGGCAGTGTGTAATTTGTACGTGCCACAACCTTCATCCTGGATCTTGATGTTTGCATCGACAATTGGGATGGTGGAAGTAGATGGTATGGTAGAGGTCAAAGGAGTGGACGTGGATGGCTTGGAAAGTGTAGATGGATCAATGTATTTGGAAGAGGTGGATGTCAAAGATTCACGATTAATAGGTACTTGTTTAGAAACTTCCCTCAAGTTGGTGCAATACTAAAAGGGGTCAGGATCACTAGGTATGGTAATCTCGGTGTCATCGAAAGGAAACTTCAAACATTGGTGAAAGGTGGAAGGTACGGCCTTCAGTGCATGAATCCAAGGTCAACCAAGTAGGATGTTTTAAGGAAACTTAAGATCCAAGGCCTAACATGTGTTATCTACAATTACTGGCCCCACATGGATAGGGAGCGTGATAATGCCCTTAGAAGAGAATTCCTCATCATTGTACACCTTTATGACTATTCTTTTGGTGGCATCTACACATGCATCAAAGAACCCTAAAGCCTTAACCAATTTTAGAGAGAATATGTTCAATCCTGCTCCACCATCTACTAAGACTCATCTAACCTTGTGTTTATGGATGAAGACTTCAATATGTAGTGCATCATTATGAGATGGTTTAGGTGAAGAGTAGTCTTGGTTTGAAAAGGTGACATGATGGGAAGCGGTCAAATATATGACCATGGCTTCAAAGTGGTTGACATCAAGGTTAGTAGGAACATAAGACTCCTTTAAAGCCTTATAAAGGATAACTTTATGGATGGATGAGATGTGCAACAACTCAAGTATATAAATTTGTGTAGGAGTTTTACCCAATTGGTCAACATAGTTGAATTATCCTTTGGGTTGCGGTTGTTTAGCAGAAGGAATAGGTATTGTGATCTTGCCTCAATGAGTGGTGACATTGCATTCCAACTACTTTATAATGGTGATGGTATTAACATGTTCATCAATAGCTCGGAGTTGATTAATTATAGGTCAACTTGAGTAGTCAAATGCAACACAGGTGTAATTGGCTCTATTGTTAGTCTTTTGTCCTGACGAAGAGGGATTACCTAAACCATGATCTTGCAGTGGATTTTTATGAATGGTATAGTCTGAGTTAGAAGAAAATTGTTGACCTTCAAATTTAGTGACACGACTTTCAATATGGTCTTGTATGAGATTCCTCAATTATCTGTAGGAAGAGATTTTATGTCCTTTTAATTTCACATTGGGTTCACCAATGTAACTAATGCAAAATTTTAGGTTAGCATAAAACAAAATGCATAAAAGAAACCCTAGCTAAACAATGAAGTACAAGGGAGGAAAATAGCATAAAGAAAAAGAAATTTTCACCAAACAACCTTCATGCCCTCCATGATTGACCTTCATTTCTCTTCTTCATTTGCTATAAAATGATGTTTTCCCTCAGATTTTGAAGAGCAACTAAGGCTTATGACAAAGACTCAAGAAAATATTGAAGGATTTCCAAATTAGGCAAGTTTTCGAGATGCTAAGAGATGTTCAAATGAGGCTACCAAATCCTTTTTAAAGACTTTCCATTTTGGATGAATGGCCAAGATTGAAAGTTGACAAAGCCCTAAGAGCAAAGGCTGAAATTGCATGTGACAACTAACAATTAGGGTTAGGGAAAACTTAGGTTAAAATTTGAAATGAAGGGCTGAGATTTGATTTTGTGAAAATCAAATCAAGGACCAAGAATGCATGTGACAAGGAGATATTGGGCACGAAAAAAGAGGTAGGAGGAGAATCAAATAAGAATTAAAAATTATTTGATTCAAGGGGTGATGTTGAACTTTTGAATTAAAAATTAATTTAATTCAGAAGTGGTGAGGTCATGTGGTAGTAAATAATTATTTTAAATTATTTACTTAGTGGGAAATTTAAATAAATGGCTTTATTTAAATTTAGGGAAAAGTCAATAAGACAATTAAATAATTAATAATAATTATTTAATTGTGGAGAAAATGGACAAGGTGGACAATAATTAAATAAATTATAGGAATTTATTTAATTATAAGAAGACACAGGGAGTTAATGAGTTATTTAAATAAATAAAATTTATTTATTTAGATAATCAGGAGGAAATAGTACGTAAATAATAATTAATTAAATAGATTTAGGAATTTATTTAATTATAGGGAGACATATGAAATTGGCGACGTATTTAAATAAAACAAATATAATTTATTTATTTAAATCTAAGTCAGGAGGAATAAAATATATGAATCGATTAAATAATTAAGAATTATTTAACTAATAGTTGAATTTGGACTATAGGACATAATTAAGTATTTTAATTATATTGAGATGAAATATGGAAAGAATAAAGTTTCCAGGCTTAGGTCAATTTTATGTGTACAATCCTAGATCTATGCATTTCAAGTGTTAGGTCATGTAATTTACTTTGTTAAAGAATTTTAAATCATCTCCCAAAAGTGCATTTCAATTATTTGTGTCATAAGAAATCAGTAGATCCTCCTAATAGGGTTGACCCACCTCAAGGTTGAAAGTCAATCCTATCCTTGGGAGATCTCTTTTTCTAATGAAATTAGGGAAAGTGTAAGTGTGTTTGAAACTTTGGATCACATACCTTTTAATCATTCCATATTGATAACCACTTATACTTTTTCTATGTTTCAAATGGGAATGAATTTATCAATTAGGCAATGCCCAATATCCTGGCGAGATGGAGGAAATAAGAAGATTTACTTATGCTAGTGTTGTTGGTAGTTTCATGTATGTTATGGTACTTTTGATTGTTCTTGATGTTATCATGTGATTATCCTACAAGGACCCAACATTCTATTTGTATTTTTGAATATGTGGATTCTAAATTAATAGTAGAAGATCCAAAATTGTATATTTTCATGATGTTGAGTGGTGCCATTAGTTAGATGAGTAAATGGAAAGATATGGTTTCCTTTTTCTTAGGAGTGTGTTATGATATTAGGTTAGATGTATGGACTATTGAAGTTTTATGTGATAGTCAAAATGTAACATGTCTGGAAAAGAACCTAATTATCCATACAAGGAAAAAAAATTGATGTTTGTTACCATTTTTTCATGACATGGTAGAGGATGGGCATATAATATTGGAGAAAATTCACATATGTGATGAATGCTTAATATTCTTTAACAAATATTGTGAGCACAAATAAGTTTAGATGGTGTAGTGATTCTATGAGTTTCTTGACCCCTAAACATTAGATGTTAGTATTGATGAGTTTCCATTTTGCTCTTGTGAGGTGTTCAACAAGTGGGAGAATGCTGGGAAAAGGTGTCTCAACCTTTCATTCCTTATTTTCATTTTAAAATATTTATATGCACTTTTTATTTTTTCTTCTTGTGGAGAGTTGGCATCCCACTTAGAGGCTTCAAAGACTTCGTTTGTTAGTGAGTTTTTTCTTCTCATGAGAAGGTAGTCATCCCACTTTGAGGTGGTATGGCTTGACCATATGCCACTATCTTGTGGTGTGTGTAAGGTCATCATGAAGGGAGTTACATATGATAGATTGTATAATGTGTAAGAGCATGTAAGAGGGAGGTTACATTGGAATCTTGACCAACATTGAGACAAGTTGGTACACTTGTCATGGAGCATCTTTTGAATGTTTGAATGAGGAAAAATTGGGGTATCCACATTTGGGTGGTCAAATATGACAAGTATGATAGCTATAAGGTGTGTTAGGAATATGCTAAAATATAGATAACAGGATTGAGACCAGGAAGATGACACTGGAATTTAGACCCAAATTTGGACATCATACTTCTTATGGGTTTGTTGAAAGTTTTCAAAAACCATCGTGGTTTCTAGTTTGTATCACCATCTTGTAGTGTGTGTCAAGTCATCATGAAGGGAGTTACATATGATATATTTTATGAAATGTAAGAGCACGTAAGAGGATATTACATTAGAATATTGGCCATCATTATGAAACTTCCATAAATAATGGCATCACATTAATGTGATAAAATATCATAAATGAGTTAATTATTAATGGAACACATGTCATGAACTATATGAACAAATTAAAATCAATGATAAAAGCATGGATATAATTGAAAGATGAAGAACCATTAGAATCCCTAATTTAATAATAGGTATTTATTCAAATATGGGAGGTATAGGTAAACCAATGTAGTAAAATATTAAAACCCCTTATAGATGTAAGAAAAAGGTATAACTAGGAATTGAGATATGATGTTTATTAGAAAACTAGTGTAGGATTAGATTTGAAATAAGGATAAACTATAAAACCTAAAGCTAATGAAAGGGTGAGAAAAGTGGCTAAAGGATAGGATATGTGAATACATATCAATAAAGCAAAAGGATGGCATATAGACATAACAAATATGAGAAGCCATAGGGAGCAACTAGGCCATGCAAGAGTGAATGAGTTTACCAAAATGTGAATGATAAATAATACTTTCTCTACATTTATTTAGGCTAACCAAATGAGATGCTTACAACTCAATAATGATTAACGTATATCAATAAATAACAACTCTAGACATAAATACTTAAAACTATATGCTATTTTAGGAAAGTAAATGCAAGGGATAAGATGCACTTTGTTTTAGGCTTGAAAATGAATAAATTTAATGTGGATCTAGAATCTTTTTCCCTCGAGACTATAACTCGATATTCTATGTTTGTGTTTCACCTCATGTTGTATGGATGATCTACCTTTTTCTAGGTGGAGTTTTTGAATCTATATTTCATTAGGCATACATCTATCCTTTGATGCATGGATTTGATCCTATAACTTGTGCACTTCTCGATTCTCTTTTCTTTAAGGACCAACAAAAATTAAAAATAACCTTATCATGCTATTGGATTGTTAATAGACAAGTTTTACAAGGTCAACCCATAGAAAATAATTGACTTTATGCCTACACCAATTATTAAGGATAATAATCTTCAAACATAGATATGTGCTTTGAGTGGTGTGATTTGTGGGACTAGGTTATTTTTAGGTGCTCTAGTTAAAATGTTCCTAGCATGCTCCTTACCAAATTTGAATGACATTTATTGTTGTTCAATGATCTAATATGAGTACAATTGAATGTCAAGTTAAATACACATAATAATAATCATGAAAATGTTTGTTTAGTTGACTCTAGGAAGGAAAGAGATGGGCAACACTCAATCAAGTTTAAATTTAAATTTTATAATTTTAAAGGTTAGGTCCATCAGTGCAAGATTCGTCTCCCATAGATACTAGATTGACTCAAGGGGGAATATCTAGGAACAATTGCATTGAAAAGATCAATAAACAAAGAATGTATGAAGATGTGGGTAGATATAAATAAGACATGGATAAAAGGACATGAGAACACATGTAAATAGATAAGTAACATGATAAAAGAGTCCAATTTTACACAAGTGTGTATATTGATATTTAAATATATTGAACTATTCTCTCAAAATAAACATAAAAGTAAATGATAACTTCAAATTTCAGCATTACAAAAATATTTTAAAATATTTACAAATTTTATAAATGATTAAAAAAAAATACAATTTTGATAATATATATTCAATAAAAATTTCTAAATATTTTTCTGAATTATTAAATATTTTATAAATTATCCTTAGTAATTATCCTTTACATTAGACATCATACATATACTAAAATAATATTTTCTCAATTATAAAATATTTAGTAAATTTTCTAAAAGAAGTCATCCTCTATCTTAAACATTGTATATGCATGAAAATAGCAAGTCCTATTTGAATAATATTGATTATTTGTGTTTATAGTTAATTGAATGAAGCCATTACTATTTAATTATTTAAAAAAATTAATTAATAAATAATTGATTAAAAATATTAAATAAAATTATAGTCAATAAAATAAAAAAATAAATTAGAGTAAGTTTTTGATTAAATTATTTATATTTTTCAATTGACGTTTAAGATCACACTCATTGATCTATTATTAAGAAAAGGAAAGTTTCGGATCACACTTGTGACTTTTCTTTTTTTTGGTGATGGATCATTGAATGTGATCCTAAAAATGATTGAAAAACATACACTTTAATCCAAAAACTTACTCTAATTCTTTATGAAATGTGAAAGACTCATACCAACTAAAAACTAAATATCAAAAGAATATATATATATTTTATCCAACAATTATATATAGATATTAATCTTGAATTATTTTAAATTATTTATGACGTGGATGTATAATTTCACGTGAGCATACACTGACCGCGCATGCAAGGCCAGCGGAAAGTTCTAACAAAAAGTGGGACCCACTGCCAGGCTGGCTATGTTCGTTACACTCAGCTGATGTATTCCGCGCCAAGTTTGAATAAAAGAGAACACGAGTGGTACGAAATGAAGTAGGGATTCCACGTCAGCGTATTCTGACCGTACAAGTGAGTATGGTCAAATGTACAAGTTGAATGGAATCCTCGTGATATTATTCAACATTTTCCTTCGTATTCATAAATATTTTATTTATACGATGGTTGGTTTCAAAACAAAAACATTTACCACAAAACTGGCTTGAAACGCAGATGTAAACACAGGGTTTAGAAATGGCCGAAATAGTCAAAACAGAGAAAAGGACTGAATAATCCGCACCAGTAATTCAATGGCCAGAAGGTCTGCGGACATAAAGTCTTTTAGACGTTGGATCCTTCTGATCCGTCATTGCTTGCGCGACAGTTAATCTACGAAGTCTTCTAGAAACCTTTGAAGCGCCGTGCAACCGGCGGGCTCTAAACCCTTCAAATATATAATCAGATTCCCTTTCTTTGGACAGTAATCTTCTATTCAATTTCAGATCATGGCGGAGATCGCAAAAGATATTTGTGTAAAGCCTAATTTTAGGTACTGGTTAGCCGAGCATCCAATAATTTTAAGCTTCAGATGGGACCATAATGTCTGGGGATCCTCCTTTGTTTTTCTCGCATTATCCGTTCTGGTTTTCCTCCTCGTCGTTCTGTTCCTGAAACTTGTAATGAAATTCCGCGCAAAGCCTCTGCCTTTAGGCCGAATTCCTGCGATTCATAACTCTGTCATTCTGGCGATGTCTGTGGTAATTTTAGCCGGTTATTGGGAGGCCTCGGCAGTGGAATTAAGGGAAATGAGATGGCTGTGGAGAAAGAGAAGTGTTGTGGAATTGATTGTCTGTTTTCCGCTCGGGGTTCGTTCCACAGGGAGGGTTTTCTTCTGGTCTTATGTCTTTTATCTCACAAAATACTACGAATTGATGGATATTTTGATTCTCATTCTCGCAAAACAATCCGTCACTTTTTTCCACATCGTGAGCAGCGTAGCGCCTGTATTTGTGTGTTTCTTCTGGCTGGAATTCTCTCAGTCGCTTCAGATTTTGTACATCGTGATGGACACGATCACAAATGTGATTTTATACTGCGATTTCTTCGTTTGCGGTGACCGAAAATTGCAAAGTTCGTTTCCTCGTCGTACGATCCTTGCGAGGCGCTGCAAAATTGTTGAGTTCGTTGTGGCGATTATGGCGAATATTTGGGTGGCGTGGCTGCATTTGAGGAAGGAGGGTTGTAATGGAATGGTGGGCTGCCTGTTAAACGCGTGCTGGAATTTGATTTTGTTTTTGCTTTTTATGAGATTTTCGTGCCACCAGTCGACCGCACGCCACCCGCCGGCTGTCAAGGAAGGATAAGTGTGAACATCCATGGGCGGTCCTGTTCGTTGTAACAGGTTTTACCGGCAAGATTTCCGGTGAGGCACGCCATCTGGTTCTTCGACGGGAATCGACCTCGCGATCATGTGACTTCCTGGTTTACGTATTCAAAGCTGTGTAGTTTATTCAATTTTGAGGGGAATGATAGTTTCTAGAAGTCGTTGAAAATTGGATTTTTAATTTTTTTTTTAATAATTGTAAATTTAAAATGTGTAAAGAAATCAATTGTTTTTTTATAAAAAAATTCAAAGCCATTAATTAAAGGAACTCAGATTCGTTGTACCTTGTGAAATTTAATAAATGTGTTTTGGGGTTAAATGTCAAGATGTTCGTAGAAAAAAATTTGAATTATTTGTACACGTATCTAGAATTTTGGTATTGAAAAGAGATATTAGGAGCCTAGTATAGTCAAAGTGAAATCCATTTGCCTCTTTTGATAGCAACCAAAACCTTATGATAATGAGCAAGACACATAAGAGAGAAATACAAGATGTCTATGATAATAAATATTTAGTGATGTAATATTGATGTCTATGAAGACACATTATTTAGTATGTAATATTGATGTAAGTTTTATGATGTTTTGTAGCGATATGATTATGAATCTTCTTTATTTATTTATTCACTGATGATTTAGGTCTTCATGCTAGATACAAGATCATTTGTGCTCAATTTGAATTGATTTAGCAATATTCAATTTATAAGATTGTCAGTGCCATGACAAGTAAAAGCAAACTTTAAAATGATGGGAACAAGATAGTGCACATATTTGTGTATGGGATAAGTTTTCATCCATGGTCTAATTAAGGAAAAGAAAAATCTTATTTATGTTGACCAATCTAGCTTTATAACCTAAGGATAACAACATGCATAGTGATAAATCTAGGTTTATGGTTAGCACTTGGAAAATCCAACTATTGGAATTTTTTTGGCAAAATAAAAGATAAATTGAGTATTACAACAATGTATTTATGATAGTACTCATAGTGGGTATAAAACTGGGTGATCCCACAATACTAGTTTACAATTTTTGGGCAAACTGGACACCAAACTAATTTTTTTTAGCTAAATCTTCACTTTCGGGCTCTTATAGCGGCTAAACCGTGAGGAATTTGAAGATGATGATAATTAGTGATTTGTTATGTTTTGTTTATAGATTTTAAATATATATTTTTAATTTTTTTTGGAATCAAATTGCACTTATTTTTCCATCTCCTTCGAAAACTAGTTTTTTTTTAAAAACAACATTTTTAAAGAGTGACACTCACTGTATACAACACAACTTTTTTTGTATGAAGGATAAAATTCTATTTTTTTTCGAATTTAGATTTGTAACTACGATATCTAGCACTTTCATTTGGTTTTATAGTGTTTTATTGAATATTTTTTCCTTAATCAATTTTTGAAGTCAAACCAATTATAATTCAGACATAGGCGAACTATATACAACATAATTTTTTCTGTATGTATCGAAATTCAATTATTTTTTTAATGGATCAAAGACATCAATACCCAGTCCAAACATATTTTTTAAAATTTTATTTTGATAATCTGCTATTTTTCCACATGTGTAGAACAAAGAACTTGATTTTCGGTGGAAAACATCTGTTTAATAAAACTAAAAAAACACATACATAATAAAACCAAAACATATTAAAATTATATTCATTGGATAGCTCGTTTCAAGGACTACCATCTTCTAGTTGGGTTTGTGAAGTCTCCTCCATTTTTATCCTCAACTTGAGCTTCGAGGGGCGAAAATCTGGAGTCTTTTAGTGTTAGAGGGTGGGAAGGTGGGAAAAGGGGGGTTCGAGCAAACCCCTTAGGTTCGCTCAAACCCCCTTTCCACAATGGGAAACACGGGTTCCCACATGCAAAGGGGTTCGCTTGAACCCTGGTTCGAGCGAACCCCTTTTGGGTTTGTTCGAACCTTGAGTTCGCTTGAACCCCTCAAAATGATATTTTTTTTTGCATGAGTGAGTTTTTTGGAAGTTTTCCTTCCTCACTCGAATTGTAAACCACTTTTTTCGGTTCACCCAGCTACAGGGTAAAAGGATAAAGTATGCTCCCCCTATAATTTGACCCCTCTTTGGTGTGCATATGAGCTATAAATATCATACATGTTAAACTAATGATGAAAAATAATAATAAGTAGATAGATTTAAAGGATCATATGTCTTTTGATGATGTCTCACACTTTCTTCATGTCTTTGATGCTAGAGTTTGATATCTCCAACATAAACACATAAGGCATTAATAGCATACAATATAATAATCAATATTAGAGCTTGACTTTGCTTTTTTTTGTAAAGCATAATTTGGGAATATGGTACCATATTCTCACAAACAAATAAGCATCAAAAATTTGGTTTTGAGTTCTACACAACCATCCAATTTTATTTTTTTAAGGTTTTTCACTAAGTACCTATTATTTAGTCAAAATTTAGATTTTCTTTTGAAAAAATAATAAAAAGTAGATTTTTTTCTTGGATATCGGGGTTGATTACTTGTATTCTAAGGGCTCTAAGTTACTATTTCTCTTTCCATTTTTTATATTCTTGTTAATACATCATGTCCATAAAACCTAGATTGTTCCGCACAATCCATATAATTATTATAGGTAGAAAAATAAATCAATATAACTAAAGAAATTGGAATATACCGAGTTATTATGGGTACAATAGTTGAACCAATAGCTACTACAAAAAAGAGAAAGTGGCATAATATTTGTAATGAATCTTATGCTCAAAATTATGTATGTATATTTCTCATAATCTCCCTTTTGCATCAAGTCTTGCACAACACCAAATCAAATATGGTCTACATTAGAGAGTTTATTTGGGAAGCACATGCTATTTTGCAAACTTTTTAATTGGAGAATGAACTTGTTAGTTTGAATCCTATATAATTTGAGAACATCCAATAATTTTTCACTAAGCTCCAATAACTAAGATTATAGTTGAAATAGTGTGGTACTAAGAAACATGACACCCAATTAATTATTTTTGTCCTTGACAAATTGATCTTGATTATTCATTTTTTGTTTCTATGTTTTATTCTACTAAGGATTCTCTTGGTACTACATATCATATTCCTTCACTTGATGATTTTGCTACATCACTCACTTGGGAGTAGACAAAGTTAGTACAAATGGATGCTTTGAAGTCTTGAAAATCACAAGCTCTTATTGCTAATTAAAGAGCGTAATGTTGGGAAAATGTGTCTCAACCTTGTAATTAACAAAGGTTTAGTGTTGATAGGTGAGCATCAGGGGCAAGGTTTGAGGGGCTCATCCCCCAACGAGGGGTCTGGTGCCTATGCACTTTAGTGGGGGTTTGGGGCTAGCACCCTCGAAAGCCACATTTTATGTATATTTTATTATTGTAAATCTAGACCATTCATTATTAGGTCTCAGATCTAATGGTGGATATTTTGTTGGCTTGTCTTTCCCTAGAAGGAAACCCTATTTTATGTGGGCATTGTATTACAACTGTGTATTGTGATGTATTTTGAGAGTTTGATAGTGGTAGTGTTGCCTCTAGATTTATGGTTGGTAATACTCCTATGTGAAGCTTGCTTTGGAAGTATATTGTAATCTTTGTGATTTTTAAATAATATATTGGGAAGCTTAAATAGTTTGTGAGGTTTTTCTCCCAAAAGGGTTTTCCCCACATAAATCAAGTTGTGTTGTAGTATGCATGATATTTATGTTTATTTATATTTAAGTTTTTGTAACTGTTGTAACTTGTTCTGTAAATTTTTGCATTATCCTCCTCTCAAGATTTTTGTAGGAAGTTATTCTGATACCTTAGCTTCCTTACACATAAGAACAAAAGGCTTCAAATAGAAGGAATAAAATAATGAAAGGAATTTAAGAACACTGATAAATCCAAGGAATCACCATCATAGGATGCCCTTGACTTTTCTTCCTCTTCTAAGAGAGAACCACATAGAAAGGATAGACCCAAACATGCATACTACAAAAAATAGGGGTTTGATGAGAATTATTGTTATGCAAAATAGATTGATGAGTTGGAGTATGTCTTATTTAGAAGAATAATAGCCAATTACCTTCAACAATGTAATCTATTTCTTCTTCTTAAAAATAATATTCATCTACACATTTAAGGACAACTAGAGTGGCTAATGGAAAAGGAAATATGAAAGGAGAAATATTTTTTCATCTACAAGTCTTGAGTCAGGGAGATGGCTTCTTGATTATGGAGCCTCACATCCTATGGTCTCATCATAGGTATGTTCTCTTCATTTGATCCATGTACTTTACCACATATATTGATGGAAAAAAAACATATATGAGTGCTTGTAGGAAAGGATATATTCTTATTGGAGAAGACACATTTAATGATGTACATTATATTCCTTCCTTTTCAACCAATCTCCTTTCCATCTATCAAGTTATACACAATGTAGGAGATTATTGAGTTCACACTAGATATGATGATTATTAGAGACTAGAAGAGTAATAAGCTTGTTGCTATTGGGATGGTTGATCATGAATCTCATTTAGGAACATTTTAAAAATTTCCACTTGATGATCTTGTAGTTCCTTTGATTGATATTCACACTCATGCATCTAATGTGGTCTCATTCTTTAAGAAATAAAAATTAATCTTGGCCCAAGTAGTATTTAGATGTGATCAAGTAATTGTTTTCATTGTTGAGATTTTTTGAGATCCACATTTTCTATATTTGTCTTAATACTCCAATCGAAAGAAATATTATTTTCCAAAGATGTTGATGAAGGTTCTTGTACATTTTTATTTTGGTTACCTCCATGTTCTCATATATATTTTCATAGATCTTGGAGGACAAATATTTATAGAGTTTATGAATTTATCTAAAGAGCCTATTTTTTCTTTCTTCCCGCACACCCCAACAAAGATTCAAGAGGGAAATATTCTATTTTTTATTGTGGGGTTCTTGATGTAGGAGCTGAAGATTAGCTCAATACCCAAGACTAATTATTGCAAAAATAATGAAAACCTTCCACAAGAGAGTATGGAAGAAATTAGCTTTGTTTGACATTAAGATCTATGAGATATATCATGAGGTATATTACAAAGCGTACAATGACCAAGCTCTTATAAAGGAAAGGTTGCGAGATAGGATTATATAAGATTATGACATGTGACTTAATCCTATGTTATGAGATAACTAACTAATACAAATATTAAATGACCTAGGAAAAAGTATTAAATGCCAAAGAGATAAGATAAGATAAGATATGACAAATAATGCTTCTAGAAAGGATTCCTAGGACCTAAGTCGACTTAACATGTAAATAGGACCCACTAATTAACTAGTTAGGTAAATTACCCATTTACACCAACACTTGAACGGGGAAAGCCAACTAGAAATCATCATTCTTGTATCATTATGCAAAATCGATGGAATATAAATTGTTGATGTAGGTTTTTATTTTCCAAGTGGGTTAATTTATTTTCCCTTAGTCCTAGGTTTTTCCTACACTTAATTAAGCTTTCTTAGGATAATAAAGTGAGATTATCATTTAATAGCTAGGAGATAAGTGGATGTGGTGTCCCCTTCCTTAAAGGGTGGAACACTTTCCACTTTTGGTGGTCCATATCCACTTTTGGTCATTAATTCTCATTTTTTGGGTTTGCCACCTCCATCATCTCCTTAGTTCTATATAAACTCACTACCTAGCTTGGTATTTTTATATACTCTTGCATTGTTGCATTTAATTTGAAATACATTCACCTTGATGCATGCAGTCATTATTTTATAGATTTACTTTGAGCTCCTAATGCAATCTTGCCATCTTGACATTTTCACATCTCTTGGAATCTCGAGTTTGTAATTGTGTTATTTCATTTATAGTTTTATAGCTTATCTCTCTCATAGAAGATCTTGGTTATTCAATCTATTTTATATTTATGAAAAAACTTCATTGGGATCATCTAGTTTACATTCCAATTGCAACTAAATTCAAATAATAAGTGGTTGATGGACTCTTTGACCAAAGATAACCCTCCTTTTTTTAGGTTGTTCATGGTAAAAATTATGCAATGACATATAGTCCACCAAAAAATATTAGGAAACATTTGAATTTAGATGTTTTATGCTCACTAATATCCTATGTACCACATTTGGGGTTATCCATCCATTTATGTTAATTTTGCATTTGAAATTAACTAGCAATAAAAGACTTCCAGTTTTAGAGATCATATCATCCATGGCCTCATTATCATTAATACCTAGGATGTTGGTAGAAAATTTCCAAGTTTTGGAACTCCCATTATCTAGCCAATAGTCCTTGACTTTGCTTCTAAATATTCTTCTTTATTCCTGCTTAAGTATCACACAATGATGTGAAAGTTACATAGGAGCCTTAGTGATCCACACATCTTCCCAAAATCTAATTTTTTCACCATCCGCACTAACCATTTTGATCCTAACTTAGTAGTTGTCGAGATTTGGCAATATTATTCTAAATAGCAGAGCCTATCAAGAGATAGTAAGAAGATAAGATATCAATGCAATCTTCTCCCCTCAAGTACTTAGCGTTTAATATATTACTCTTTATTTTCTTATCTCTCAAGAGTATCCAACCCCCTTTAGCAATTAGAGATTTTATTTTCTTTGATTTTTCTAATTCCTAGACCACCTAAGTTTTTTGGGAGAAAAACCTTTTTCTAGGAAACCAAGTCCATCCTTTATTTAACTTCAATTCTAAACCAAAGGAATTTCCTTTGTATTTTCTCAATTCTTCTAGCCATGGATCAAGGGATCTTGAAGAGAAAGAGGAGGTACATAGGAATTTGAACTTTGGATGGAGGACATGATTAATTAAAGTTTACTACGATGATTGAGTAGACTTCCTTTCCACGTATCAAGGTTTTTTTGAAGTCTTTCTATTAGGCTTCTCCAAACTTGCAATTATCATTTCATCATGATGAAAGGGGCATCTAAGGTAGGTGGCTAGGAATTGGCGATTTTAACTTGTATGGATGATTTGTTTTTTATTAGAGGTAAACAAGTTTTGAAGGGGCCTCGAAACCCTTTACAAAAAAGCACAACTGAAGCAAAAGATAACTAAACAAATAAAACAACAACCAAAAAGCAACAAAAAATCAACACAACAACAACCAAAAAGGAAGGAAAAAAATAGCAGAACTACATATTCTTCAGAATGTTTGTAGCTTCCATGTCGCTCTCAATAGTCTTTTGATGTGCATCCATGACTTTAGGCATATCTTTAGCAGGGATCCCAACTTGAATCTTGGTCTTATTACGAGTCCTAACACCAGGCCCAACCACATTTACCTCATTAACCAAAACATTTTGTGAACCCGTAGCCTTGTGAATAGAAGCTTTCTCCAGCACATTCCTTTCACCAGTAATATCTTTCTCACTTAAAGCAACCTCCATTCAATTCTTTTCCTTCTCATTATGAGTAGAGATTCCCTAAGCCTTAGACCTCAAAGAATTTTTTTTCCCATCCACGACCTTATCCAATTTCACACTAACCCTTTCCGTTTGATCTTACAAGGTCAAGATTATTTGTTCAAATAGCTACTTCATCTTCAACATCTCCTCAACAACAATCTTCAAGGAATCAAACAACTCATCAACTTGAGACTGAATAGAGGCCTACGATGACTCCCCCACTTTACTCACAACACCTCAAACCCTAAAATTATTAATATTAAGCTCATGAAAAATACATTTAAAAAGTTTAAACAATGAAACGGTGCCCTCCTTAGCCATACACAAAACATCAGAAAAATCCTCCTGATCAAAGTTAAACACATCCTTATCCTCCACATCCCCCTCCTAGGAGATACTAATTTTATCTTGGCTCTCACAAACCTCCTTACCTTTTAATCCATCCACCGACATTTGGATCTTGTGAAGAGAGCTAACAATGTCCTTAGCTACATACCTCCTTTTCTTCTGCATATCCAATTCCACACCCGTAGATCCCATAGCCTCCTGCCCATCACCCATCTTCAGAGGAGAATCAACATGCTCCTTCTGCACAGGGCTACCATACCGAATATCCAATTTATTTTTGCTACCCTCCTTCAAAACCTTCTTTCTCTTAGTCCCCAAAATAGGGGGTGGCGGAGACACATTTTCAGCAATATGATTTATCTCTTTCAAGATAGTAGAAGGAGCAACAGGTTTAGAATTACTAGGTTTTCACCCACCTCTTCCTCACTATAGGTCTCATAATCCTTTGGGCCAAGAGTAGAATCCACTTTACCTATCTTTCTCATAGCAAAAGGTTGCAATATCACCTCCATAGAGGCTTGAGAATCCAACACATAATCATCATCCTCTTCATCTGAATCTGAATCCTCTTCTAGAGCCACAATCTTCCTTTTTCCTTTCACACTCACAAGATCATCTTCTAAAATAGTCTCATAATCCACAACCAACTTTTGTTGCTTACCCTTAGGAGCCATAATAGGTGGCTTAGGAACCAAAAAATATTTATCATAATCTGAAATGAATAGAATAAGACCAACATGCAACATAGGGTTCTTAGAGTTCCTTTTTATGATCCTTCAGACCATACTCCAGAGAAGCCAAAAGATAAAATGGAAAGGAAATTTTCTTATTGTGGTGAAAATGATTCAAAAGAACAAAATGATAATCATTAAAAACAGAAAACTGAGCCTCTAAAGTAATGTACCTCATCAATTCCTCTTCAACATCACCCCATAGGGCTTTGATAGAACCACATTGGTACACTCCAATCTTGGCTTGCTTAAGTTGTTGTTCCTCATCTCCTTTGAATAAAATCTGCATAGCCACTTTAGATTCCTTCTTGTCTCTGTAAACCTTCTCGCCCTTTATGGAGAGACTAGTGATATTTGCAATGAAATCCTCATTCATATCAAATTCGATGCCACCCATTTTCAAAACCCTATTATTTCAACCTTTAACAAACAAGGTCATAGCTTGCGAGTTATTTCCATGAAGCTTCTCCAAGTAAGGTGTAAGCCCACCTTTCTATAATATTTTCCACACCTCCTTGTTTTTTAGCGTATCACAAGAGAAAGGCTTCACTCTATTTCTATCACCACCCGTTGACACAATCTCAACATAACTCAGGAGCTTGAGAACCTTGCAAACATTAAGGGAACTCTCCAAAAAGAAAGCCAAGAGATGCCCACAATTCGTGTGACAACGGATTGGGAGTAGAGAGATATAATTATCCTAGAACACCGCCCCATCAAAAAATTACTCAAGGTACCATCAACCTAAGCGTGATCCTTCTCACCTTCACTCTAAACGATTAACTACTATGGAATTAAAGTCATGTGAGCCCAAAGCATAATGAGGCCACCATCCAACTTAGAAATTTTGTTAATCATGATTTAAACAAACAAGAGCCTCAATAGGGAGGGGTTCATCCACATCCCACTCCCTAGAACCACTAACACCTAGGTTAGCAAAAACATCAACAAGGCCATTCCCTTCCCTAACAATATGAGAGAGATAAAATTCATTGAAGCAAATTAAAATTTCTATGGTATCCATGATAAGGGATTCAACAGTCCATGAGGGGGAAAAATACTTCTTCAAATTTTTGATAATATTTAAAGAGTTACCCTCAAGCCACACCTTTTTATAGCCTTTAGATTGAGCCGTCTTCAAGCCATGATAGGCTATAGATGCTTTAGCGGAGTGGTTAGTCCGGGTTCCCAAAGGGAGCACCACAATGGAAATGAACTTGCCATTAGAATTTCTTAACACCCTCACAACCTATAGGTCTCGAGTTTTCTTTAGTTGTTCCATCAAAAATAACTTTCACCCATCTAATTGGGGAGCCTTCTAAACAATATCATCTCTAGAGACGTTACCTTTAGTTAAT
This sequence comes from Sequoiadendron giganteum, assembly GCA_007115665.2. Lineage (NCBI taxonomy): Eukaryota > Viridiplantae > Streptophyta > Pinopsida > Cupressales > Cupressaceae > Sequoiadendron > Sequoiadendron giganteum. Next base: position 182,705,202 of record CM021107.1, on the reverse strand, counting down.
AGAAAAGAAATATCACAAGGAAACTTCCAATTATGTAAAATAAAAATATCACCTGGTGTGAGTGTAATCCTCAGACCATTTTGAAAGGAAGCCTCGAAAACAAAATTCTCTTTGATAGCAAGAAATTTTAAAAGCTATAGAAATGGCAGAGAGAGTTGAGCTCCTGAAAATCCTATTATTTCATTCTAGCCAGATGCCCCAAGCAATAGGAGGCAAGGGAAGAGACCAAAGAAAGGGTACAGTAGAATTGGATGAAGGCCCCACCCATTGAGATCACACTTCCACAATCGAAGAGGAAAACACCCAGCTGGGGTTCCAAAGAGAGAGAACATGATCCCAAAATTCTCTAGCAAATCTATAGCCAATCAAGAGGTGAAAGGAATTCTCAACATTCTCTTCACAAAGAAAGCATCTGCTAGGCATCACAAAACTCCTCTTGACAAGATTTTCAATAGTTAAAACCTTATTCTGGCACAAAAGCTAGAAAAAAATGTTAACAATTTGGGAATCAATTTAGAGGATCACAGGGAAGACCAAAAAGGAGCAGGTCCAACAAAAGAAGCTTGAAGATGAAAGGATGAAGAAACAAAAAATTTACCATTGGAAAAGGGCCTCCACACAATATTGTCAATAGGGGCATAAGATGGAATATGAATCGATGACAAAGAATTAAAGAGAACCTCCAACCTCGGTTCCACCTCATGCAGCCTTTTCCAATGAATCCCATCCATATAGTCAGCAAAAAATTTGCAAAAACTCTACACAAAAATATCCATGAAAGGAAGGGCCTGTTAGAACTAAAATTTTCCACAAGAATTCCTAGGATTTTCCTATTTCTTTTCCATGAAAATCCATCAAAACCTTAGGATATTTTATTTACTCATGCCTTACATTTTCATTATCTTTCCCATAAAAGTCATTAACCACCTTCTATGCTTTGCCCCCATTTATTTTCGTATATTTCATTACTTTCTCATGGAAAATTTTGCTTTACCTCCATTTAAAAGGGGCAAAATAATTTATAACCCTTACCGCACCTTTAAATTTTACTATATAAGCTTTTACTGCCTTACCGCAGTCTCCCAAAATTAAGCCGTGGTATGGCAGTGGCGGCTAAGGAACAGGCAGCAAATATTTACCGCGTCACCTCGCGTGGTTAAACCACAGACCGCGGTGGCCGCGGTAGCGGTCAATAGACAGTAAAGGAAGTCTACCGCGGTACCACTGGCAGACAAGCTAGTGACCGTGGTAGCGCGGTAAAAGGTTAGCAGATGGTCAGTTAGCGGTTACCGCTATACCGCACACAGTTAACACGAAGACCGCGGTAGAGCAGTAGGCAAGGAGGGAAGCGGCTAACGCTTACCGCCATACCGCAGGAGAAAATTCAAAGCTCGTAGTAGCGCGGTAAGCGATGATGGAGATTGCGACAGTTAAAGTGTGGTTGGGCACTGCCATACTGTGGGAGAAAAGTCAAAGCCTGCGATAGAGTGGTAAATACAAAGAAAAGCTCGCAGTAAAATTTAAAATAAAATAAAGGCGGGAAAAAGTATAAAATGAGAAAATGAAAAGCCCGACTATAGTTTAAAATGATTTATTTGTTGACAAGGTAGTTAATTAAATGTTTTATTTAAACTATGAAGAATGTGAACGACCATAATTAGAAAATTGAAGGGTCACGACCCTTGGGATGAAATGTATAAGTATTTGTAAAATTCTGAGGGACAAAGAAAAGAAAAAGATAGATTTTAGAAATAGGAAAATTGCTGTAAGTATTTTTAGAATGATATTCAAGGAGATTATGATGCATGTATAAATTTTGAAGGATCAAATGAATGGAATTTAATGTTGTGGCACTATTTTGGTATCAATTATTTGTCTAAAATTAATTGAAATATTATCAAGTTGTCTCCAAAGTTGATGTTTCTTTGTTATTTAAATTGACATATCAAGTATATTCTCAGTTTATCAGTACACATTTGTTGTATTTGTGTGATGTGATTGGTTGGTTCTTTCAAGCAAAGATTAATTCCTTCAAGTCATTCACAGTAATCTGGAAATTATCATTTGGATCATTAAGAAGAGTTTGATAATTACATCCCTGCGTGTTTATACAAGTTATAGACTAAATATCATATGCCAAATAATTAGAATCCCTGCCAGATAGAAACCATTCATTTAAAGTTTTCATTTGACTCTGTTTTACCCAACAAGGCACTGGTCTCCCCTATTTAGATTACATTAGTTCTATCCATTTCATTTGACATCTCTTAATTGAACATATTAATTCATACCTTATACAATTCATACCAAATTAGGATCATATTCTTTCCACTATCAAATTTCCATTTGTGGATAGTTAGATCAAGTAGGAAAATAATTCAAAATCTGTGTCACTCATATAGGTGCACCCGCCTAGGTCTAGCAGAGCCTTAAGAGTAGAGGGTTCAACCATACAGGTTGGCCTTGTTAGTTGACCAAAAACGTAGTGAGAGTGTGGCAACCTCTCGAGGTTCATTCAACTAGCGTTTTTGAGACCCAACAAATTGGCGACTCCGCTGGGGAAAAAACTAGAGAATTGTTTGGTAGCAGACAACCTTTCCATATAAAGTCACTAAAGAAAACCATAAATGAAATTTAAAAGAAATTGACTCCACTGGGTAAGATAACCACAAAACCTTTTCTCACTTTTAGAAAAAGTGGGTGGCGACTCTAAATGAATAAAAGTATTGAGACTGACATAATAAGATACAAATCAGAAAGGAATCAACCTAGAGTTCAGACCATCACAGTTTCTCACAACATGCAAGGAAGGAGATCTTTATACAAGGAGGGGGACGGTCCTGATAATAAAGGAAAGTCAAATCACAAAAATAATCAGAGCAAGAAAACATTCAATGAATTGGACACAACAACAGAAAACAAAGTGTCAAAATCATTGGAAACATACAATTCATACGATACGCTTGCAAATGAAGAAAGCCCGTCTAAGGAGCTTCACACTCCTGAGGAGAGGAGAAATCCTTCCCATAGGGTAAACCTTGAGAAAGATGATGAGCATATGGCTGAGTTTGAAGCTAGAAAAAGAAAAGAGTTTGAATTTGAGTAGAGAACAACACTCTATGAAGGAGGTCTTGAGTATGATCAGACGTTCGAAGAAAATCATGAATTCACAGCACAAGATGAAGAAGATACAAAGTTGGAACAAATGGGGTGAAATGCAGAAGATTAAGGGTAGAGAATGAGCAAGAACTTCAAACAATAGAAGAATTAAAAAGGATGAAGTTACACAAAGCTCAGATCAAAACCAATGGCTAATTCACCCAGATATACCCCTCCTCATAAGAACAATAATAGGAAGCCATCAAATTCCCCACAAGCCCACCGAAATCCACCAAGGAATCATAATAGAAACACAAATCCTCCACCACAACACCAAAATATTCAACCACCTCCTTATCAGCAGTATATACCCCCACAAGGCCATCAATACGTGGGAAATAATAACCTACTCTACCAACACCAACAGTACCAAAATCCTCCCCCACAATGCACAACTATGATTAGGCAATTTGATCTTGTTGGATTTCAGATTTTCCCTTACCCCCTGGACAGCAATTGGAGGAACTTAGTCCCTAAATTCACAGGAAGTAATGCAATTACAGCTCAGGAACATCTGAGAAAATTTAAAACAGTCATTCAAGACTTGGACATGCAGTATGAGGATGCACAAATGAGATTATTTATGATGTCATTGGTTGAGGATGTCAGGGACTGGTTTAATAGTCTACCGATAGAATCCATTTATTCCATTCAAATATTTCATGATCTATTTCTTCAACAATATGGGAATCAGTGTGCATCAGACTTTGCCTTACACGAGTTAATGAATATCCAAAAAATGTCAAAATGAGTTAGCCTTTGATTTTAACTAGAGGTTTGTTAAATTACACAATAAAATACCTCAGGCATCCAAGTTGACTAATCCTGCTGCATTGAGTGTCTATTTGAAAGACTTCAATCCTAAGACAGGATATGAACTAAGAAATAGAGATCCTAGAAACCTGGCTAAGGCCCAAAAGATAGCCTTAACTATAGAAAATAACAGAAAAGCTACAGGGATGTTTTCTAAAAGGGAAAATCCTAGAATTCCCCAATATATTCCCCCAAACAGACAAGAGAACACATATAGGAATGAAAGACCAAGGCTGCAGGACATGCCTTACAATACCAATTGGAAAGATGGGAGATCGGTGAATGATAGACCTAGAAATAAGGAAACACCAAATCCGCTAAAAAGAAAGGGAGCATATATGGTAGATAAGCGTATGTGGTGTTCAACCTGTTATGCACCACATTCCCTTGAACATTGTGTAATAGCTCAGTCAATGCTGGAGGAAGACACACAGGAAGATGATGGCGGCGAAGACCAGAATGTCTACTTAACTTCTCACACTCTTGACTCTTTGGAACAAGAATATGCTTCTTCAGAGGAGGAAGGATATGAATACAATGTGGACCACCAAAAATACAATGTTCTCATGGCAGAGCAACATGTTTTCTCTAACCATGAGGAAAATGAAAGTGATCAAGACCCCCATGTTGCATCGAGCCAGACTAACATATGTAATATAAGAAGACCTAGTGAAGAGGAGATTAAAAGATTGACAATTGCAGCAGTGGTGGATGCCAAAAGCAAATATCGTTTGAGAAACAAAATAGTAAATAAAGATGAAGGTGTCCCAAGGGGGATATTCATAAAAAATAAAAAATGCATTAGATGAGACATCAAAAGGGACTGATAATAAACAATCAGATAGTAGAGAACAAAAGGGGTCCCCTAAGGAGGAAAGCAAGAAACATCCCATTGAAAAATGAAAGCCAAATCAAACAACAAAACTGGAGAAAGAAGAAAACAAAGGAGAATGCACTGAATCTAAAAGGGCAATCAAAGCCGAAGGTACATCTTTTGATTTTATACAAGCTCTCTCTTAATTAAAAATGTCTGTGCCCTTAATTGAAATGATAAAAATCAAAGAATATAGGGAAAGTACCATACAACTAATTTCTAATGGAAATCAAAGCCCTGGGAACAAAGAGGTCTTAGAGATAAATAGTAAAAAGAAAGAGGTAAAAATCCCAGAAGCTTGCCTAATGAACACACCACAAATTGACCCATTTTTCACCACTTTACTCATAAGCGGAAAACTAGTAAGGAATTGCATGATAGACTCAGGTGCTTCTATGAATATCATGCCAGTAGGGGTAATGAAGCAGCTTGGTTTATGGGTAGATGTGGAGGGAGGTAAATGTTATGCTATGGATATCAGGCCTGTCCTGGTTGTGGGAATCATGAAAAATGTGGAAGTTAGGTTGGAAACTTACCCACAAGTCTCTTACATTATTGGCATAGCTATGATTGACACACCACCTCAGTTTGGGATGCTTCTATCAAGACAATGGACTGCTGCAGTAGGAGGCAATGTATAGTTTGACTTGTCATACGCCACCATACCAGTAAAAGGGGAAGAGGTAAAATTGTATAGAGAGCCTAGAATGAACCAGATTGTTGAATATGTTCCTTAGGAACCACTAAATTGTTTTTGTGATGTTGATCTGGGAAGCTTTAGAGTGGAACTATCTCAACCCGAATTGGAAAGCAAAGATCCAATTGATCAAAATATCTCTGAGAATCAACAAGGAATATGGAAAATGTATTTTGATGGAGCTTGCAGCTAGGAGGGTAATGGAGCTGGTATATTTTTTATATCTCCTGATGGTTCAACTTATAAATATTCATTTCTTTTAGCATTTGAATGTACAAACAATGTAGCGGAATATGAAGCTTTGCTAACTGGTCAAAATTTAGTTGTTAAACACAAGATCAAAATCTTAACAGTTTTAGGAGATTCAAAACTAGTTGTATCTCAGATCAGATCAAAATATGTAGCAAGAAATAAAAGACTGAAACAATATATAAATGCAGTTTGGGATACAATTGAACTATTTGATGCTTTTTCCATTGATTGGGTGGACAGATCAAAAAACATAATGGCATATTTCTTGGCAAATATAGCATTAAAACAAGATGATATCACATTAGCAGGAGTGTCCCAAGTGGAATTCAAAACAAGACCTGCAGTACCTGACAATGTATATAGTTGGCAGGTTTTCAATGATGACACTGACCTTTTGAAGTTCCTTCAATGTATAGACCAGTATGAGGCTCAAAAAATTGATTTCAATGCCTTTGTGGAAGAAATAAATGGAGAAGAGACAGTGTTTGGAAAGAAGGTCCTGTAACTCAAAACTAATAAACTTCCCAAGGGATTGGTAGCTTTGGAAAGAGTATTCGATGGAAGTGATTGATCCCTTATGAAACAAGCATCAACAAAAAGGGAAGATATTGAAGAAGTAAACTTGGGGACCGAACTATCACCAAGGAAGGTATATATTGGAAAAAAGATAAGCCCTATAGTTCGAAGAATGTTGATTTCATTGTTGAGAAAGTATTAAAATGTGTTCGCGTGGTCTTATGAAGACCTCAAGGCATATAGGGAAGATTTATTTCAGCATGAAATTCCATTCAAAGCAGATGCAAAGCCATTTAGACATAAACAAAGGCCCATTAACCCCACTCTGGAACCAAAAATGCAAGAAGAATTGACCAAGCTTAGAGATGGAGGTATTATCAGACCTATGAGGCACTCAACATGGGTGTCAAATCTTGTTCCTGTTAGAAAGAAAAATGGAGATATAAGATTGTGTGTAGATTTCAAAAATTTGAATGTAGCATCTCTTAAAGATAACTACCCACTGCCTAACATGGAAGCCATTTTGCATAAGGTAACTAGATGTGAGTTGTTGTCTATGATGGATGGTTTTTCCAGTTATAACCAGGTTAAGGTCAAGGAATGTGAGCAGTATAAAACAGCCTTCACAACCCCATGGGGAACATATGTATATGTGAGAATGCCTTTTGGTCTCACAAATGTAGGAGCAACATTTCAAAGGGCTATGGAATTAGCATTTGTTGATTCGATCAATGCTATAATGATGGTGTATCAGGATGACCTAACGGCTTACTCAAAAAGGGCTAGAGATCATATAGGGCACCTTGAAAAAATATTCATTAAAGCTTTAGAATATGGCATCAGTTTGAACCCTAAGAAGTGTCATTTTGTTGTTACAGAGGGAAAGCTCCTAGGACACATTGTATCAAATGAGGGAGTTAGGATAGATCCTAAGAGAGTTGAGGCTATAGATAAAGTTCCTGTCCCTAAAAATGTGAAAGTCATCTAGTCATTCTTTGGGCAGATTAATTTTGTTAGGAGATTTGTATCCAACTTTGCTAAGATTGTCAAACCCATATCAAAAATGTTAAAGAAAGGAGAAAATATTGAATGGACCCCAGAAGCATTAGAAGCCTTCGTATCCATTAAAAAAGCCATTAAGGAAGCCCCTGTCCTCAAGTCTCTTGATTTCACAAAGCCTTTTCAGATATTTTCATTTGCTTCCCTACATACAATAGTTGCTGTCATGTTACAGAAAAATGAGGATGGTCACGAGCAACCTGTATCTTTCTTTAGTAAATATTTACAAGGATCAAAATTGAAGTATGAAATAATGGAAAAACAAGCCTTTGCACTGGTAAAGGCCACAAAAGATTTCAGACCGTATCTTGTTGGAGCCAAAGTAATTGCATATGTTCCTCACACAGCAGTCAAAGACATCTTGACACAATCAGAAGTGATAGGGAAAAGGTGCAAGTGGATTAACAAAATTCAAGAATTTGATATGGAAATACAGATTACTAAATTGGTAAGAGGCCAAGGATTGGACAAATTGATGGCAGAGACAAACATTGAGGGAAATCAAATCTGCAATGTACAAGGAGAAGGAAATGCAATTGCAAGTATTGAACATACACCTTGGTACACAGACATCATGCATTACCTTAGAAACAAAAAATGCCCAGAAGGACTCAATGATAACCAAAAAAGAACTTTAAAACTTCAGGCTTCAAAATATGTATTTATAGAAGGAGATCTATTCTGGAAAAACAGGGATGGAATGTTGTTGTTATGTTTGGATGAATCATAGGTTGATCATGTTCTGAAAGAAATGCATGAAGGAGTCTATGGAGGACAATATTCAGCAAAGACAACTGCACATAAAATCCTTAGAGCAGGCCAAAGGTTTTCAATGATTTATTTTCATATGTAAGGAAGTGTGAGGCATTCCAAAAGTTCTCTGGGAAAATGAAGTATGAGGGAGCTCTACCACTCAGACCTATGGAGATTGAAGCCCCTTTTCACCAATGGGGAATTGATTTCATTGGAGAAATTCAAGAGAAGTCAAGTGGAGGACATAGGTGGATACTAGTGGCCACTGATTACTTCACCAAATGGGTAGAGGCAATCCCAACCAAGCAAGCAATAAGTAAAGTTGTGATCAAATTTCTAATGGATAGCATTATTACTAGATTCGGTACACCATTGAGAGTGATTACAGATAATGGCATGTGTTTCAGGTCTGATGAGTTCAAAGAGTTTTGTAAGACATATGGTATCAATGTTTCTTATTTCGCCCCATATCATCCACAAGCTAATGGTTAGGTAGAATCTAGCAACAAGAGTCTTTTAAAAATCATAAAAAGGATGCTCGGTAAGAACAAAAAATCTTGGGATTCAAAGTTAAGATTGGCTGTATGGGCAGACAGAATTACTATTAAAAGGGCAATTGGGAAATCCCCATATGAATTATTCTATGGAACGCAAGCTAGGATGCCTCTGCAAAATTTATTGCCAGTATACAAATTTATCCTTCAAGAGGATATAGATATTCCTAAACCAATGGAGGAGAGAACGGAGCAACTTGTAGAACTTGATGAAGTAAGAAGAACAGCTCAAAACCAGAACATGAAGTTGCAAGCACAAATGAAATATTTGTTTGACAAAAAGGCAAGAAGTAGAAAATTTGAAAAAGATGATCTAGTATTGATGTGGAATGCTAGATGCCAAGAGAAGGGAAAACATGGAAAATTTGAGGCATTGTGGTTAGGACCTTTTTTTATTATTGCCAAGCAAGGAGAGGATTCATATTATTTACAAAGTATGAGTGGTGAAGAGAAAGAATTGCCTGTACATGGGCAATTTTTGAAGAACTTTTTCTCTTAAAATTCACAGAGAATCGAGGGTTGCCAGTGCATGGACAACTCTTGGAGAGGACTTCTCGTAAATTTTCCATGCACAGTAGTTTAGGAAGAAAAGGATACAGGAAATTGCCAGTACATGGACAATCCTGGAATCCCTTATTTGATCTTTTTTCCATGTACAGTAGTTTAGGATCATGTTCATCTCCACTTTCTCTCATCATAATGTTTGGTCTACTCTCCCAGAGATTTGGATCCTTGCAATGATCTCACAATCATTCATCCCCAGACGGAGCCACTGTTAGAACTAAAATTTTCCACAAGAATTCCTAGGATTTTCCTATTTATTTTCCATGAAAATCCATCAAAACCTTAGGATATTTTATTTACTCATGCCTTACATTTTCATTATCTTTCCCATAAAAGTCATTAACCACCTTCTATACTTTTCCCCAATTTATTTTCTTATATTTCATTACTTTCTCATGGAAAATTTTGCTTTACCGCCATTTAAAAGGGGCAAAATAATTTATAACCCTTACCGCACCTTTAAATTTTACTATATAAGCTTTTATTGCCTTACCACAGTCTCTCAAAATTAAACTGCGGTATGGTGGTGGTGGCTAAGGAACAGGCAGCAAATGTTTACCGCGCCACCACGCGCGGTTAAACCACAGACCGCAGTGGCCGCGGTAGCGGTCAACAGATAGTAAAGGAAGTCTACCGCGGTACCGCTGATAGACAAGCCAGTGACCGCGGTAGCACGGTAAAAGGTTAGCAGATGGTCAATTAGCGGTTACCGCTATACCACACACAGTTAACACGAAGACCGCGGTAGAGCGGTAGGCAAGGAGGGAAGCGACTAACACTTACCGCCATACCGCGGGAGAAAATTTAAAGCCCGCGGTAGCGCGGTAAGCGATGATGGAGATTGCGATAGTCAAAGTGGGGTCGGGCACTGCCATACCACGGGAGAAAAGTCAAAGCCCGCGGTAGAGGGGTAAATACAAAGAAAAGCTCGTAGTAAAATTTAAAATAAAATAAAGGCGGGAAAAAGTATAAAATGAGAAAATTAAAAGCCCGACTATAGTTTAAAATGATTTATTTGCCGACAAGGTAGTTAATTAAATGTTTTATTTAAACTATGAAGAATGTGAACGACCATAATTAGAAAATTGAAGGGTCATGACCCTTGGGATGAAATGTATAAGTATTTGTAAAATTCTGAGGGACAAAGAAAAGAAAAAGATAGATTTTAGAAATAGGAAAATTGCTATAAGTATTTTTAGAATGATATTCAAGGAGATTATGATGCATGTATAAATTTTGAAGGATCAGATGAATGGAATTTAATGTTGTGGCACTATTCTGGTATCAATTATTTGTCTAAAATTAATTGAAATATTATCAAGTTGTCTCCAAAGTTGATGTTTCTTTGTTATTTAAATTGACATATCAAGTATATTCTCAGTTTATCAGTACACATTTGTTGTATTTGTGTGATGTGATTGGTTGGTTCTTTCAAGCAAAGATTAATTCCTTCAAGTCATTCACAGTAATCTGGAAATTATCATTTGGATCATTAAGAAGAGTTTGATAATTACATCCCTGCGTGTTTATACAAGTTATAGACTAAATATCATATGCCAAATAATTATAATCCCTGCCAGATAGAAACCATTCATTTAAAGTTTTCATTTGACTCTGTTTTACCCAACAAGGCACTGGTCTCCCCTATTTAGATTACATCAGTTCTATCCATTTCATTTGACATCTCTTAATTGAACATATTAATTCATACCTTATACAATTCATACCAAATTAGGATCATATTCTTTCCACTATCAAATTGCCATTTGTGAATAGTTAGATCAAGTAGGAAAATAATTCAAAATCTGTGTCACTCATATAGGTGCACCCACTTAGGTCTAGCAGAGCCTTAAGAGTAGAGGGTTCAACCATACAGGTTGGCCTTGTTAGTTGACCAAAAATGTAGTGAGAGTGTGGCAACCTCTCGAGGTTCATTCAACCAACATTTTTGAGACCCAACAAGGCCCAAGGCTCATCTTTGAGTGGCCTATTACCAAGCCAAAAATCATCCCAAAATAATATTTTCCTACCATTTCCAAGTTGCCAAAAGAGACCTTTGGAAACAATCCTACGAGCCTTAACCATACAGTTCCATAGAGAAAAACTAGACGAAGGGGAAAAGTCACTAGACAGTAGATCCCTTATACAATCCACCCCACAAAATTATTTTCTTAGAGAAATTTTAGCCCATTCACTCTTCACCAAAATAAGGTTCCACAATTGATTACCAAGCAGAGCTAGATTAAATTATCTAATTTTATGAATTCCAAGACCTCCCACCTTTTTAGGTTGGCATACATATTCCCAGGAGACCAAATGAATCCTTTTCTTGTCTTCAACTCTAGACCAAAGATATTTTTTTACATTCCCTCTAGCTTATCCACAATTTTCATCAGCATAAAAAATAGGCTAAGAGCATAAATAGGAAGGTTCTAAAAAGTAGAATTAATTAGGTGCACTTTCCCAGCTTGACTTAACAACGCACCCTTCTAGCTAGCCAATTTGGTGTTGAAATTTTCAATCAGTCCCCACCAAAAGGACTCAGGAACCACATTAGAGCACAAGGGAAGACCCCAGGTAAGACATTGGAAGCTCACAAATTTAGCACTGGAAAATTCTAGCAATTTTAATCTGCCTGTGGTTAGGAGTATTAAGGAAGAAAATAACACTCTTGGGTAAGCTAATCTTCTGCCTCAAAGTAGCCTCATATTTTTGAAAAATAAATTTAATAGCTTTGGCTTCCTTGATAGATGAATCCCCAAGCATGAGAGAATCATCAACAAACTGTTGATGAGAGAAAATAAGATTATGAGAAGAAGGAGATAAACCAGACATCTAACTTGAGTTAATAAATATCTGAATGAGATTTACCAGGTATTCCACCATGATAATAAAAAGAAAGGGAGATATAGGATCCCCCTGTCTCAACCCCCTTGAGCAATCAAATAGAGGAGAAGAAGACCCATTGACAAGAACAAAAAACCTCGAGGTGGAAATAAACTGGAGAACTAGAGCCACCATTTTCTCCCCAAAACCAAAATCTTTCAAAATATTTGACAGAAAACCCCAATCAACTCTATCATAAGATTTAAGAAAATCAAGCTTTAGGATAAAACCAACACGCTTATTAACAGTTAAGGAGTGAATATTCTCATGAACAGTAAGAATGAAATCTAGAATTTTTCTCCCCACCACAAAACCATTTTTCTGAGGAGAGATGATGAGAGGAAGAACCTTTTGCAATCTAACCACCAACACCTTATAAAATATCTTGTAAATAAAATTGCACAAGTTGATTGGGTGAAATTCATCAAAATAAGTAGCACCTAGTTTCTTAGGCACAAGAACAATAAAGGAAGAATTTAATTCCTCCAAAAGATTGCTAGAACCAAAAAATTCCTTAGTAGCATCCACAAAATCCTTGGCAATAATATCCCAAAAAGATTGAAAAAAAAACATGGGGAAGCCATTAGGCTTCGATGCCTTATTACCTTCAAAAGAGAAAACAACACTCCTTATCTACTTTGCTAAAGGAATATACACCAACTGTTGATTAAGATCTTTAGAGATAACATGAGGGATATCCCAAAGAAGATCCTCCTAACAATCCAAATCTAGCTCCCCTTCCACAGATAACAGGTTAGAAAAGTAAGAAGACACAGCCTGCTGCAAATCAACATCCTTCTTCAACACCTAATTATTATAATTAATGGCATCAATACGATTGAAAGCCTAGTGTTTCAAAGTTGAGAGATGAAAAAACCTCGTATTTTTGTCCCCGCTTGCAACCACATAATCTAAGATCTTTGCTTCTGAAATTCCTCCTCCTTAGCAACAATATTATGCAGTCTAGAAAGAAAGACATTCTCCCTCAAAGCCAAAGCTTGATCATAACCAGACACTTGGATAGATTATTGCATAGTGAAAAGATCCTGGTTAACATCCTATTTTTCCAAAAAAATGTGCCCAAATGAAGACTTGTTCCATTTCCTAACATTATTCTTAACATTGGAAAGCTTCTTAGCCACTCTGTACATAGCCGAGCCATCCACCTGGATGTTCCACCAATCATGAACCTGATTTTTTAAATCAGGATGATAGGTCCACATCCTTTCAAACCTAAACGAAAAACTATTTCTTCTTCCCAATGAGTCCATTGATAAAGACAGAGGAACGTGATTAGACCCCAACCTAGTCAAGGCTGAAAGCGAGCAAGAATAAGAGACAAGCCAATCAGGAGAGATAAGGGCTCAATCAAGCTTAACCTAGATAGGAGCATCACCCACACGTCAGTTGGACCAAGTGAAAGAGGCCCCTTTAAGATCTAGGTCAAGGAGATCATTTTCATTAATAAGATTCATGAGATCATATCTACTCTCATCCACAATCTGCGATCCTCCCAACTTATCAAAATCATGCAAGGGAGTATTGAAATCCCCCATAACCAACTAGTTAACAATTGGATGCAAAGATTTGAAGGACCCAATATTTTCCCAAAACTTTTTCTTATCACTCTTGCTATTAGGAGCATAAATATTAGACAGGGTCCAAGAGAACTTATCCCCAATATTATAAAATGAGGTGGCCACATGGTTACAGTCCTAAAATACCTCATTTCCTTGAACCAACTTAAGATTCCAAAATGTAACAATCCCTCCCAAGGCACCAACTGCTTCAGAGCAATGCATACCACAATCCTTAAAAAGCTTATGCTTAAGCTTAGATATTCTATCCAAACCCATTTTAGTTTCTTGAATTAAGACAATATCAAGTCGATGATCCCTTCCCAAGTTAGCAAGAAGATCATGCTTATGAGGGTGATTTAACCCTCGCATATTCCAGGAGATTATCTTCATAAGAGCTTATGGGAGGTGCTCTTGGAGCACATCTCCAACAAAGTTCTCTAAGTTCCATCAACAATATCCATTCAGCTCTCCTTATCCCTAGTATCATTTGAAGGAGGATGATCTCTACCTCTCAGTTCTGACCCACAGTCGGACCTTTGTCGGTTTTTGGTAACAACCCCTAGGGAAGGAGAATACTTCTTTATATTTGAAAGGAAAAGCAACAGTGCGGAAACGCTTTCCTAACGCTGAAACCATAGAGGAGAAGTGCAAAGACTAGTTTTAAAAAAATTTAAACATCTGAGATGAACAAAACACAGTATAATAGGAAAGTCAGAAATACACAGTCACAGAGA
>CM021107.1:182632020-182690661 GCA_007115665.2 Sequoiadendron giganteum | reverse complement strand
AACCTCAATGGTATGGTGGTAAATGCATGAATAGAAGGGAATTCGTCAAGAGGTTCAAGCCAGTAATTTGAGGTACCTTTTCCAAAAATCTCCCACTTGACGAAGATTTACTGGCTTCCTCAGACCTTCAAATTTACTGATGATCATAGGCCCCAAGGCCCATCGAATTGGCACACCACCTGAACTTGTCCATGCTCACTGTCTTTGTCAATGCATCAAAAAAATTCTTCAGTGTATCCACCTTCTCTAAAGAGGCCTTTCCATCCTCCACCATATCCTTAACAAAATGATACTGTACATCAATATGTTTCATCCTGGCATGGAAAGTTGGATTTTTTGCCAGACAAATGGCACTCTGACTATCATAGAAAATTGTAATCTTCCTTGCATTAAAACCAATATCAGAAAACAAATGATTGAGCCAAAAAATTTCTTTGCAGGCATGTGTTGCTTCCATGTATTCAGCCTCTATAGTGGACAAAGTGACTACAACCTGTTGATTGCTCATCCAACTAATTGCACCACCATTTAAGATGAAAGTGTATCCACTGGTGGATCTTCTACTATCAATGTCCCCTGCCCAATCAGAATCCACATATCCACAAATGCTGAGAGTCTTGTGTGATCCAACCAAGTTTCCATGGTAACACAAGGCGAATTTTGAAGTTCCCTTTAAATATCTAAATACTCTCTTCACAACATCCCAATGTGTCCTTCCTGGATTTTCCATAAAACGGCTAAGAACTCCCACTGCTTGGGAAATGTTTGGCCTTGTACAAACCATTGCATACATTAAACTGCCAACAATAGTTGCATAAGGCACCTTGGTCATGTCCTCCATCTCAGTAGAAGATTTTGGACAATCTTCAATGGATAGCTTTGTTCCCTGCAAGACCAGAACAACTAGTTGCTTGCAATCATTCATACCAAATCTCTCCTGAATAGTGTTTACATACTTACTCTGACTTACCCAAAGATTTTTGCTCTTTCTGTCCCTAGTTATTTCCATCCCCAAAATATACCTTGCTACACCCACATCTTTCATTTTGAACTTTGCAAACAACTAAGATTTAAGATCAGAAATCATAGACTTACTATTTCCCATGAACAACATATCATCCACATACAAGGTAATAATAAGCACACGATCATTTTCAGATTTGTAATACACACAATGATCAGATTTTGATCTCACAAATCCCATAGACAACACAAAGGTTTCAAAATTTTGGTACCACATTCTAGGAGATTGTTTCAAACCATACATAGATTTCATTAACTTGTAGACCGAATTTTCTTTACCTTTTTCAACAAAGTTCTTAGGCTAGGACACATAAATTTATTCTTCCAACTCTCCATGGAGAAACATTGTCTTCACATCCATCTGCTCGATCTCTAAGTCATACACGACTGCTAATGACAAAAGAAATCTGATAGATGTTAGCTTAGCTACAGGGGAAATTTTTTCTCCATAATCAATTCCCTCTACCTAGGAATACCCCTTTGCAACCAACCTCGCTTTATACTTTTCAACACTGCCATCTAGACCAGTCTTCTTCTTAAATACCCATTTATAGCCAACAGGCTTTCGCCCCTCAAGCAAAGGTACCAAATCCCAGGTTTCATTTTTCTTCAATGATTCCATTTCTTCATTCATGACTTCCAACCAGGAATTTGAATCAAACATGTTAATTGATTCTTTCATAGTCCTAGGCTCATCGGTGCTAGCAATCAAAGCATAGGCATAGTTCGAATCCAACATAGAGAAACCATACCTATCAGGTTGTCATTTTTCACATGTAGACCTTCTTACTGGCTAAGGTTGTGATTCTTCATCCTCAAAACTCTCAGAGCTACTTGAACTCTCCTCAGTTTCAGGTACACCATGTAGTTCCTCTTTTTCTGGAGTCTGAGGAATTTCAACTATATCATTCTTCTTTCCCTTTGTTTTTTCTCTAACTGTGGATCATCTATTGAAGGTTTCAGCTCATGAAATATTACACTTCTGCTTTACAAAACCTTCTCAGTATCAGGATTCCAAAGCTTGTATCCTTTCACACCAACACCATAGCTAATGAAGATACATTTAACAACCTTGTTCTCCAACTTAGATCTCTTCTCATTTGGCACATATGCATATGCCTCATAGCCATAGACACAAATATGTCTCAGAGAGGGATTTTTACCAGACCATGCTTCTAAAGGTGTTTTGTCAACAAGAGTAAAACAAGGTGAATGATTTACCAGGTAACATGTTGTATTCACAGCCTCAGCCTAGAACTTATGCTCCAGACCAACACTGCTCAACATAATCCTCGCTCTTTCCATTAGCGTCTTGTTCAACCTTTTAGCAACTCCGTTATGTTGTGGAGTGTAAGGTGTAGTGTTATGCCTTTTTACCCCATGATCTTTGCAGTGTCTTTCGAAATCTGCAGAAAAAAACTCACTACCATTATCCATCCTCAAGCATTTAATTTTCCTTCCAGTCTGATTCTCTACCAAGTTTTTAAACTCTTTAAACCGACTAAACACTTTTGATTTACTCTTAAGAATGTATACAAATGCCCTTCTCAAAAAATCATCAATAAAAGAAACATAATATCTAGACTTCGATAGTGAAGGAACATTAACTGGACCAAACACATCAGAATGAACATAATCTAGTACACCAAAAGGTTTATGAGAACTCGAATAAAAGGAAACATAGTGTTGCTTTCCATATATGCAATGTTCACAAAAATTGAACTCAAGATTACAATCAACAAGCCCTTCAACAAGATTTTTATTTTTCAAGGTTTTTAAGCCTTTCTCACTGATGTGACCGAGTCGATGATGCCATAGAATGGTCTTCTCCACTGGGAGTTTCATCTCCAAGGTATTTGCACCCACAGGAGCATCATTCTTCTCTTTTGCATGAGCAACTTTGTCTGATTTTACAGAGACGTTTTTACACAGAACAACGCATGCATCCAGCTTGTACAAAGTTCCAGTTTGTACACCCTTAGCCAACACCATTGCGCCTCTAATAATATTACATCCTTTACTTGAGAAAGAAACTTCCACACCAGCATCATTCAACTTAGTGACAGAAAGTAAGTTACTAGCCAAACCTGGTATGTGTAGTACACCACCAATCCCTTTGATTCTTTCATTAGGGAACTATATTTTGACTCTTCCACGGCCAAAAATCTCCATTTTTGAATCACTTTCCAGGCACACCTTTCCACCATCATACTTTTTGTACTTAGTGAACCACTCTCTATGAGATGTCATGTGGAAAGATGCACCTGAGTCAACTAGCCAAACATCATTTGATGCTTGAGTTGCCAAGGCTGCAATGAAGCCATTTGCATCACTTTGAGAAGAGTCATTGTATGAAGAGTTATTCTTCTTCTTCTTCTTGTCCTCCTTACAATCCTTTCGGATATGGCTAGGCTACCCACAATTCTAGCATTTCACCTTGGACTTTTTACTAGGAGACTTTGATCTCCCTTCAGATTTAGATTTAGAATTTTTGTCCTTTTTCTTTCCTTTCTCCTTTGATCTACCCTAAATAGCAAGAGCCTCTTTGGCCATCTCTGAATACTTCCTCTACATTTCTTCTGACAGTAGCGAGATAACCACGTCTTCCATCTTGAAATTAATGGTTGTACTTCCAATAGCCATTACAAGATGATCCCAAGTGTTAGGTAAGGAACATAACAAAAGCATGCAATGATCCTCCTCCTCTATCTTCACACCCACAAATGCCAACTAAGCAACACTCATATTAAATGAGTTCAGATGGTCTGCAACATATGCTCCTTCTTCCATCTTCAAGGAGTACAAATTCTTCCTTAGGAATAACTTATTTACCAGAGACTTTCCCTGATAAATATCACCAAGCTTCTTCCATAACGAAGCTACAGTCTTCTCTTCATGGACATTCAGGAGTACAAAATCTGCTAGACTAAGTCTTATTAGTCCTCTAGCTTTTCTATCTGCAAGGTCCCAATCTTCTAGTTTCATACTTGGTGGCATAATACCAGACAAAACAATCTAGAGGTCTCTATCCACCAACAAGTCTTCCATTTTGAGTTTCCACAACTCAAAGTTGCCGCCATTGAACTTTTCAATATCTACTCTCTCAGATGTACTCTCCATCTCAGACAAAATACATAGTAAATTGGTTCTTCCTTTGCAAGACTCCCACTGAAATAGAATTAGCAGAAAAAACTAGCCCTACTAACAAGGATAACACAACTGGCCAGGCTCTAATACCATTTGAAAGGAAAAGAAACAATGCGGAAATGCTTTCCTAATGCTAAAACCACAGAGGAGAAGTGCAAAGACCAGTTTTAAATTTTTTTAAACATCTGAGATGAACAAAACATAGTATAACAAGAAAGTCAAAAATACACAGTCATAGAGATAACACCAAATTTACGTGGGAAAACCCTTACTGGAGAAAAACCCACCACACCAAGCTAAATCACTTTGTATTACAGTAAAATAATTTACATACAAAGTTACAGAATTCACTTGAAGATGTTAGCTCATAGTAGCATCCAGTTGACCTCCTCATAGATACATACACTATTACAATGCTATTGCAACATACATTGAACACTTCGCCACCCTAAGTCTCTATACATTCATTACAAACAACAATCGATGGGGGAGAGTATTTAATTTCATACTTCACTAACAAGTAAGCTAGATCTCTAATCAGACCACTATCAAATCACACATTGGGTCACCCAGGCATTCAATTCTGTTACAGAGAAATGCCTAGATTTGGATTCTTTCAACTACCAAATAAGATCTCATAATTAATGCATATATCGCTTCTCAAAGAGTTTAAACATTCAATCAATAACAGTTGATTTGCAACGACGATGTGAAATCAACGAAAGAAATCACGCCACGTGTCATAACACTATTCATCCACCACCTTGTCGGTTGAGCCAAATCAGTCAGATGAGCCCTTAGTTCCTTTTACCGCGCTACCAAGCCAACCTTCATAATCAATCGTGGCCTGGTGGTGTCACCGCAATACCGCACCAAGACAAAAAGACTCCCGCAATAAGGAGGTAACCATCTACGCTAACTACCACAGTCTCACCGCACTATCGTTGAGGAATGAAAAGTCTCCCGTGGTATGGTGCTAGCACCACCCAACCGCTCGGTCGTCTGAAGTTCGCTGTGGTAATAGGTAAACTGCCTGTTTGATCGTTTTCGTTCACCACACCATTGTAGCCCAACCAAGAGACCATCACGCTATGGTGGTGTCATCGCACCACCGCGACATGGTCGATAGACCATCATAGTATGGCGATGTCACCGTGCCACCATGACATGGTCGATAGACCATCACGGTATGGTGGTAACACCATGTAACCGCCAAATTGAGCAAGGACCATCGTGGTAAGGCGATAACACCACCCAACTGCGGTGCAAGTCATTGAACCTCGCGGTAAGGCGGTAAAGGCCAGAACTGACTGCAAATCACCAAGTCCACCATGCTACTGTGCCTTGGCCAAAGAACCTCAACAGTATGGCGGTAAAGGCATGAATAGAAGGTAATTCGCCAAGAGGTTCAAGCCAGTAATTTGAAACACCTTTTCCAACAATATTTCTGCCTTTCACCAAAATGTAAGGAGGATTATCAAGATCATCCATCTATCCCTTAGTATCATTCATTTTAGATATTGAACAAACCTCCAACCCCTAAAAATTCTATTTTTTGTGGTTCAAGAAGAAAATTCTATTTTTTTCCATGCTAATTTGGCATCCAAAATTAGTATCATATTGGG
This sequence comes from Sequoiadendron giganteum, assembly GCA_007115665.2. Taxonomy (NCBI): domain Eukaryota; kingdom Viridiplantae; phylum Streptophyta; class Pinopsida; order Cupressales; family Cupressaceae; genus Sequoiadendron; species Sequoiadendron giganteum. The sequence goes on along the minus strand of CM021107.1, from coordinate 182,684,866 downwards.
AAATAATAATTTTCCAACCTTTTTCTTTAAACATAGTGGTTGTAACAAGAAGCATAGTATCTTCAAAAAAATTGTTGGTGGGAACAAAGGTTGTAATTAGAGAATAGTAAAAAAACCTTTAATGATGACTATTTATTTGTGAGGTGATATTTCTACTTAGAAATTTAGCAAGAATGATGAAGAGATGAGGAGAGAGGGGGTTTCTATGTATTATCCCTCCCTTAATAGGAAAATTACCACTCGAGGACCATTAATTATAATTTAGAACATTAGGATGGTGTAGTAGCTCTTTAAAATATTTAAGATTTTACCCTAAAAACCAAACTTTATATAAGAACCTTTGACAAGAAGCTCCAATAAACCTTATCACAAGCCTTTGATATGTCAAGTTTGAAATCCATACTTTCCTTTTTTCTCTTTTCCAACGAGTGAAGGGTTTCCTAGCCAATAATAACAACATCCAAATTTTTCCTCATTGGGACAAATCCATTTTGGTTGGGGTGAATAATCTTATCAAGGAATGATTGAATCCTTGTACTAATTTTTTTAAGAAAATATTTTATAAATATTATGGCATAAAATAATGGGATTGAATTCCTCCAATTTATTTTCCCCAATCTTCTTAGGGATGAGAACTAGGATGATGTTATTAACTTTTTAAAGGAATTTTCTTGAGGAAAATAATTCTTTGGTGTCTTTAATGACATACCTACTAGCAATGTCCATATAATTTTGGAAGAAGGTTTGGGGAAATCCATCAAGACCTTGTGCTTTGAATAGTTCAAATAAGAAATCCACAATTCTAACATCCTCATCAATTACTTCTTTCCCAAGACTTAAAAAATTTCTTGATTAGTGAGAACTTCTAGAAAGACCTCAACCAATCTAGTGTATGAGATAGTAAGCTATAATTGAGAATAGAGTCGAAGAAATAGACTCCCTCTAACTAGATATCCTTCTTTTTCCCAAAAATTTAGTTCCATAATTAAATATTAGTTCAAAAATTATATTGTTCTTCTTGTGTTTAGTGATTGACATATGAAAGAATTTTTATTTTTGATCCCTAATTTTAAGACACTATACGATCCTCAATTATTATTTTCAAACAATTTCCACTTTAACTATGTTAAATTGTGGAGATCACTTAAAGCTTACTTTTCCTTAGATTATAACTCCATGTTAGCTCCCTTTCTATCCATTTCTTGCTAAATTTATAGTATCTTTTATTCAACCTCCTTTTTTACTTAAAAAATATTCCAAAATTAATTTATATCTCATTCCTTGAAGTTCTTTTTATTAGGTTTCTAGGTCTAGAGGAAAAATCTATATTATCTCAAATTTGAATAGGTGGTTTCCTTTAAACATCCCCATGTCCTAGCTTAACAATAAAGAGTTATTATTAGATCCTATTCTCACATGAGACTTATACAAAATAATTCTACAATTTTCCAATTAGAAGAGATAAAAAATATATCTAACTTGACTTGAATAAGTTTTCTTCCAGCTCTTTTATTAGGCCATGTTAAACAATAGTTTTTCAATTCTATTTCAATGAGTCCACCATCAATAAGGAAGTTAGCCAAGTTACTCATGATATTATAAATACCATGGTTCCCCCCATTTTTTTAGATGGATAAAGTAGGGAGTTGAAATCCACAACCACCATCAGTTTGAAGTCAAGAAAGTTTTTGAGGAAACTAGTTAGGTTATTCCATAGAGATAATCTATTATTTTTTCTATTTGGAACACATATATTAGAAAGGATCCATATATCTCTAAAATAATATGTTTGAAAAGTATTTTTAAGAAAAATTTCTAAGAAGACAAGAAAGTACCTTCTAGTAGGGCAGGGCTCCACAAAGTAATGATAACACTAGAAACCCCATCTACACCAACAATGTCAAATACCACCCTAGGATGGACAAATTGGTTGATAAATGAAAAGGATTTCACTACCATTTCAGATTCTTGGAGAACAATACCATGTTTATTATTTTTAATAAAATTATTAAATAACCTTCTCATGAGGGATATTAAGCCCTCTAACATTCCAATACATGGTTAGTATTTTTTCCTCTCAAGTGGAGTATTACAATTCTAGGGTCACTTATTTTACTATAATTTATTTATTGGACATATTCCTTGGCTTGGAATCCTTTCCAAAATGAGTTATTTTCCTTTCATCTTTAGCTCATAGAGATTATCTCCCCTTACCCATAATATGAGTGGAAGGAGAGGATAAAAAAGAGGGATCAAGGAAAGCATCCTCAAAAAGAGGGGAGAGAATTGGGGTAGCATCCTTAAGTAGAGAGTGGAAGAGGATCCAAAGAAGAGGAGGGGGGCATCCTCTACCAAAAAAAAACTTAATTGAAGATATGGACAAGTCTAGAGTGGAATCTTTCACCACAAGGTGGAATTGAGGGGCCCTAATAGAGGGGTAAGGGACCACTCTTGAAATATTTTCCAACTTATCATAATCTTTAATTGAATCCAAACCTAAAGGGGTAAGAGACATTTGTACCAAAGTGTGGAGGATTTCACTAGCTTCCAAAGACACATATAGGAATGGATTTGATAAATAAACTACAATAGGAGTTAGACTAGAGTAAGGGGTAGACTCCTTAGCAAGAACATTTTTGGATTCTAATTTTGGGATAGTGCCAACTCTATCATCCTTCCTCTATAAGGGACAAACATTATATTACCAATATATATGATTTTTTTTGGCAATAAGGTATTAAAGAGACGAGCTCTCATAAATAATATGTTGCATGTATTTATTTAGTTTAGATTCTAGAATAATGGAGCTAGGGATGTTCTTTCCAATCTCCAAATTTGCATAACATTTCATGAAGACAATTTTGGTCATATTCTTGGTAACCTTATTCAAAATTAAGAACTATCTAAAAGATTTGGATATTATTGCAATAATCTCTTCATACCAATATTTCAGGGGTAGGCTTAGGAGATTAAATCAAGTAGGTTCCATTGAGACCAAATACTCTTTAGGATTGAAACCCAACTCCCATTTATAAAGTGATAAGATAGATATACTAAGGAACCATGAGCCATTCACTAGGACATACATGGAATCCTCCCTAAGAGAAACAATAAACCAAAAAAGGCTTTTGGATAAAGTGCATACCTCCAACTTTAGTTTTTCATCTTATTGAAGCCCCTTTTTTTACCATATTAATGTTAGGCCTATTTCCATAAAAATCTCAATCACAATATAATCCATCATGGGAATCATCTTGTTGATAGTCTTGTTATCAATCACCAGAGAAATCCCACCATCTAGTGATGAAACTATCAAAATGTCCCCATTAGAGTAGTGGTTATGGAAATGGACAAACGGATGATGTTTGACCACCTTCTACAGACATGTGACTTTCTAAGATTACCCAAAAAAATAAAGGCCCTTGAGAAGATAGGGGGATAACCATGAGGAAGGAACCATCACCATGGGTAATAGAGGTAGCATCATAGGATTCCTACACAAAAATAGTAAACAACTTTAAAAAAAAATTAGCTTCCATTCTTAACAAGAATGCCCAAGAGAACATATAGTTTTTGATAATTCTTTGATTATTAATAAAAGTGTTGAAAACAAGGTGGAACTAATCTACAATAATAACTTATGTATTTGTATTCAAATCTGAAAATAAGATTACCAAATGTGATTTAACGTATGTGATTGCACATTTATCATAATAAACAAATCAACAAACAAATATGACACCAGATTTATGTGGAGAAATTGTTTCAGAAAAAAACTCCACACAAGAAAAGAGGGAAAGTATATTATTTATCTTCAAAAGAGAGATACACAATAATAAAATTAATTGTTGTTCTCCTACAATCTGAATGCTTCCATACACCTACAAATAACACAAGATGCTACTACCATCTCAAGGCTCCAATTTATAGAACTTGTGGGAGGCAAAACCACAAATGGTAAGTCAAAAGAAAAGGTGCCAAAACCACTTGCAAAAACCCATGCCCCTTCCTTGGAAAACCAAGATTCATGATAATGAATTAATTAAATGTGCAAAAGGATTCAACATGGGAACCTAACCCATAGCCCCTTCAACTTCTAGCATTCAGGATACTCTAATGATTGTTCAACTTCCAAGTGAAATACCAATGGACACTTGTTTCCCTCCAAACTTGGCTCCCTTTTCAAGACTCTTCATATTCCAAATGTGCATGCCTAGGAGATTATTTTTTCCTCTAGTGATGTGTAACCTCCACCAACAATAATTTCCCTCTTGAAAATGCAATTACAATATGCCAAAATTAAATACATTTCTCACATGTCCCATAGGACACTTTCCAAGAAACATGGAGATAAATAAATGGCATAAGTTTGCAAGGTAAATGTCACCTAACCTAACATTCTCCCAATTGAAATTATACATTGCAATTACATCCAAGAGATATAAATAATAAATTTACAATGATTAAGGCCCATGGCCTTCCTACACCAAGATAACTTATTCATGGTCACTGGCTTCATGAGAGAATCTATAACATTATCCTAAGTTTCAACCTTATCAATCAACACCTTATCATTCTTAACCATCTCTCACACAAAGTGATATAAAAATCAACATGCTTAGTACACAGATGATACAAGAGTTTTGGCCAAACAAATAGCACTCTCGTTGTCACATCTAGTCCTCATTGTCACATCTAGTCCTCATTGTCCTGCAATCAATACCAATGCCATTACCAAGTCTCTATAACCATACCGCCTCCTTAAAGGAATGTGTTAAAGCTATATAATTTTCTTTAGTGGTGGAAAATGAAAATTTAGCCTGCCTCTTACTCATCCAGCTCATTGCATCTCCAAACAAAGTAAATACATAGCTGCTAGTGGACCTTCGACTATCCAAGTCACCTGCCCAATTTGCATAAAAAAACCATTGTATGTCTAATGAATTGACCACGCCATCACTACCATGATAAACCAAACAATAATCTAAAGTACCATGCAAATATATAAACACCATCTTAACAAAATTCCAATGCTCTTTACCAAGGTTAGACATAAACCTACTTAGTACTCCCACTACTTGGGATATATCTAGTCTGGTGCAAACCATTTCATACATGAAAATACCAATGAAACTAGCATAAGGAACCTTAGACATGTCCTCAAAATCATCATTAGGATTAGGACATATATCCAAGCTCAAATTAGTATCAATTGGAAATGGAATATTAACTAGCTTACAAACACGCATATTAAACCTTCACAAAAATTGTATCAACATACTTACTCTGACTTAACCAAACCTTTATGTCAGCTCAATATCTTTTGATCTCCATCCCGAGAATATATTTTTCAGCCCCCAAGTCCTTCATATCAATTGTTCCAAAGAGTTGTTCCTTGAGTTCCCTAATCATCATCTTAATATTACCCATGAACAACATATCATCAACATATAAGACAATAATTAGATTTTGATCATCAATAACTTTAATATAAACATAATGATCCTCTTCACTCCTAAGAAATCCCAACTTCAATAAAAAAATATCAAACTTCTAGTACCACATCCTGGGTGATCATTTTAAACCATACAAAGATCTCTTCAACCTACAAACCAATTGCTCTTTTCCTTTCACAACAAAACCATCAGGCTATCACATATAAGTTTATTCCTCAAGATCCCCATGCAAGAAAGTAGTTTTGAAATCCATTTTCTCTATCTTAAAATCACAATCAATAATAATAGACAATATGAATCTAACAAAAGTTACTTTAGGAACAAGAGAGAAAATTTCACCAAAATCAACTCCCTCTCTCTAAGAGTAACCCTTAGTCACTAATTGGGCCTTGTACTGCTCTAATTGACCATTTGCATCAAATTTATTTTTAAATACACACTTGAAACCAATGGGATTCCTTACTTTGGGAAAAAAATAATAAGATCCTGAGTGTCACAACTATCCTAATCCATCATCTCCTCCTACATGGCCTACACCAAGACTCACTTTACTTCAAAGAGAGAACCTCCTTGAAAGATCTAGGTTTATCGTCAGTACTCAACAAAGAAAATACACAATGGTAATTTGATGGGCTATGCCTATCAACTGAATTCTATTGCCTTGTGGATATCCTCAAGGTAGAGTAATGGGCTCTACCTATTCTTCTTCTTTTGTGTTCTCATCTTCTACATCCTTTGAACTATTTGAACCCTCTTATTCTTCTCCATCCTTAGATCCATCCAATTGTTCTTCCACATGTGCATCTACTTGCTTCTCAATATTTGTCTCAATGTGCATTATCTTTGTCTTATCTTTATCCTTTGGTTGTTCTTCTCTTGAGTAAGCTCTTAATTCCGTAAAAAACACATCTCTAGAAAAGATTATTTTATGGGTTAGAGGATTCCAAAGCTTATAACCTTTTACATTCTCACCATAACCAACAAAGATTCATTCTTCTTCTTTTGGGTCCAATTTAGATTGCTTCTCTTGAGGCACATGAACAAAAGCCTCACAACCAAATACACTTAAGTATGAAATAGAAGGCTTTCTACTTATCCATGCTTCATAAGTAGTTTTATCAACTAGAGCTGAACTAGGAGATCTATTAATTAAATAACAAGTGGTACCAATAGCTTCTACCCAAAAACATTTATCAAGATTACCACTACTTAACATACTTAGGTAGCTCTTTCCATTAAGGTTCATTTCATTCTTTTTGTTACCCCATTTTGTTGGGGAGTATAAGGAGTTGTCTTTTTCTAAACAATAATTTCATACAAGTACAAAATTCATCAAATTATTTGGAACAATATTTACCCCCATTGTCAAACCTCAAAATTTTTATCTTATAATCTATTATTTTTACAACTAAGGCTTTAAATTCCTTAAACTTAGTGAAAAATTCATATTTAAAATGCATAAAATAAATCCAACTATATCTTGAGATATCATCAATGAAAGAGACATAATACCAAGATTTACCCAAATTCAACATCCATTGGCCCACATACATCCAAATGAATGATCTCTAGTAATTTATTTGCCTTAGTAGTTCCATTAGAAAATGATGATCTGTTTTGCTTATCAAACACACAATGTTCACAAAAATCATTTTTACCAACAAAATAATTAGAAATACTGTCAACTAACTTTTTCAATTAAATATTCTTAAGTCCTCTTTCAGCTATGTGACTCAATCTATGGTGCCACAACATACATTTATTTTCAGTGTTAGTTACATTAGAAGAGTTACTTAAAGTAGAGACATGTAGCCTAAAAATATCCCCTATCTAAGATCCTTTAGCTATCACCAAAATCCCTCTTACCAACCTGTAACCAAACTTATTGAATGTCACATGCATTCTGAAATCATTTAACTTGGACACTAAAAGTAAATTTCTTGCAAGTTATAGAATATGTAAAATATTATCAATATTTCTTATTCTCCCATGACTAAAACACAACTTTACCTTTCCCTTACCAACAATCCTTTTTTTTTGTTATCATCGAGGAAAACATCTCCCCATCATATTCTTTGTAATTAGTAAACCACTCCTTATGAGGATTTATGTGGTAGGAGCAACTTGAATCAATAATATAAGAATCATCACTAATAGTGTGAGCTAAAATAAAGAAAGCATCAAAATCATCATCAAGGGAATTTTTCATGGAGGAACCAAAATTAATTTTCTTATTCGTACATTCCTTTTTGACATGCCCTCTTTTATCACAATTCCAATAGTTCACTTTTCTCTTTCTAGGGGTTTTAGAACATCCTTTAGACTTATCCCTCTTATTATCCCCTTTAGGCCCTTTCTCTTTGGACCTACCTCGCACATGCAAGGAATATTGGGAGACCAAATTCATGGAATTTCTCCTTATTTTATATGAAATAAGTATGGAGATCATGGGGCCCATCTTAGGTTCTGCATTACCACTACTTATGGAAATAATTAGATTTTCCCAAGATTCAGGAAAGAACAAAGAAACGAGATATATAAATATGTCCATCTTTAATTTTAACATCTATGGATGTAAGTTGACTTATAATGAGATTAAAAGTATTTAAATGATCCTCTATAGATTCACCATCTTTCATTTTTAAAGAATATAATCTTCTTTTGAGATATAACTTGTTAGAAAAACATCTAGTTTGATATACATCAACTATCCTTTTCCACAGCTAATATGCAGTGTCTTTGGTGGAGATATTTAAAAGGATAGAATTCATAAGACACAACCGAATGGTTCCTCATTCCTTCTTGCCTAACTTTTTCCAATCTTCATCACTCATTGTAGCTGGTTTAATTTCTTGTGAAACTAGTAATCATTGATCTATCTCTTTTAGGAGATCCTCCATTTTTAATTTCCACATCTCATAGCCCATTCCATTAAATTTTTGAATATCCTGGTGAGAGGTAGAAGCCATGGTATACAATATTCTTCATAAATCTATAATATACCACAAAAATGAAATCTCCCACTACAGCTAAAAAAACTCCAACACTTAAGAGAAAGGTGTCCCCTTCTAAACAAAACAATTAGCTCTTATACAAAATGTTGAAAACAAGGTGAAAATAAGCTACAACAATAACTTATGTATGTGTATTCAAATCTGAAGATAATATTACCAAAACGAATTTAATGTATGTGGTTGCAGATTCATCATAATAGAAAAATAAACAAACAAATATGACACCAGGTTTATGTGGAGAAACCTTTTTGAGAAAAAAATCGACACAAGAAAAGAGGTCAAGTATATTATTTATCTTCAAAAGAGAGATACACCACAATTCACTTCCTTGATGTCCTATAACCCGAATGCTTCCATACACCTACAAAGAACACAAGATGCTACTACCATCTCAAGGCTTCAATTTATAGAACTTGTGGGAGGCAAAACCATAAATGGTAAATTGAAACAAGAGGTACAAAAACCACTTGCAAAAACCCATGCCCCTTCTTTGGAAAACCAAGAGATGATGATAAATTAATTAAATATGTAAAAGGCTTCAACATGGGTGCCTAACCCATAGCCCCTTCAACTTCTAGCATTTAGGATGCTTCGGTGATTATTCAACTTCCAAGTGGAACACAAATGGACACATGTTTCCCTCCATACTTGGCTTCCCACTCAGGACTCTTCATATTCCCAATGTGCATGCCTAGGAGAGAGAATTTTGTCCTCTAGTGATGTGTAACCTCCACCAACATTAATTCCCCTCCTGAAAATGCAATTACAATATGCCAAAATTAAATACATTTCTCACACCGTAGGACACTTTCCAAGAAACATGGAGATAAATAAATGACAGATTTGCAAGGTAAATGTCACCTAACCCCACAAAAAAATTTGACATGACATATATTTTTATAAATTAGAAAAATAAGAAATGAACTAATAGTAAATATTTTAGGCACTTGTCATTAATAAAAATAGAAGATAATTACTTAAGTAATAGAATATTTAAATGGTGGCATAGTGGTGTAACATCTTAGAGTCACATTAGGAGGACATTACTAATAAATATTTGAAACAAATAAATATTTGAAACATTTGAGATGCTTATCATTTTTTTTTGTCTTATATTGCTAAAAACTCATTATTATTATTTTTAATTTAGAAGTAGGGTATGATAAGAATTCAAGTTTTCTATTTAATAAACTTTGAAATAAAAAATATTTTAATCATTGATCATTAAAAATATATTTTTTACTTTGTCAACAAATATAGATAAAACATTTTTTTTTAATTGGTTAGAAAGTGCACCATGATAATAACTACTTAAATATATCACTATAATTATACTACTACATATGAATTAAGAAGATACTTTTTTTTAAACCATAAAATGAATAATTACATTATGAAAAGCAATCACTAATACAATTTGTATTTAATACTTTTATAGATTTTACAACTCATTTTTAATTGTGATTTCAACATTATTCAATGACAAAAATGGTTGGATTAATATCTTTGATAGAGGTCCTCCTCCTCCTACTAGTAAATAGTCTTCATAACAATTTGATCACCTTAATTTTGTCATTAGACTCTCACACTAACTTTTGAAGTATGGTTCTATTCTACCTACATTTTATATAAATTGATAAATTATATATTTTTTTAATATAAAAAATATAGTATTCATCATTAAGAAAATAAAAAGATACTAGTCAAAGTGTTGTGGTGGTAACAAGAAAAAAATTCACAATAGATTTGCTAAATATTCTAATGAAATATGATTTTTTTTTATATTGAATATAAAAATATATTGACTTTTTATATAAAAATTATCTTTTATAGGTTTTATAAATGTTTAATCTTTTTATTATGTATAAACCACTTTAAATTTTGTACAAGGATTGGTACTTTGAAGAAAAACTATTTCCATTTTGAATCTACCTTGATAGTGAAATACAAACATTTTACATATTTATCATTGTTTTAAAATAAATATTTATTTTAAATATTATTGGATGTGTGGACTAGATGAGAAGACCTATTAAAACTATTTTTTTTTTTTATAAAGCACAAATATGTGTTATTTAAATTTCATAAGTATACAAGTGCCATATAATGACATTGTACTTATCTTTGAACTATTGTAATAACATTTTTCATTTTTTTATAATGTTGTTTATATCAAATGAGAATTATAATAATTTTAGCTTTTCAATGACAAATAATATATTAATTAAACTATATTTATATATAATATTATCATACTAATCCTAAAAATAATAAATAATTTTATATAAATAATTTAACTAACATATTAATTAACACACATATATATGTGACATTGATCTTAATATAATGTTTTAAAAGTTTTTTTCACATTATGAATTCAAATACAATATTAAGATATTATATTTGTGTGGGATATTGATCTTAATGTAATGTTTTAATCATTTCTACATTATGAGTTTAAATGCAATGTTCAAATATTTTAATATTTGACCTATATGCATATATTTTAAATATATCTATACCATTTTGATGACATTTTGTGAAATTATAACAAGGACTATAAAATATTTAACAATTATTATTATATACACATGATTATCTTAATAACAAAAGGCTAATAAATTTTAAGAAAATAATACTTATAATTAATAAAATAATTAGAAGAACACAAACTCTCTCTTTTTTTATTTAATTCCTGTTAAGTCCACCCATAAAAGAAAAACTAAAAGTTAAAAGAGGACTTAGAAATAGAAAATAAGTGTAAAGAGGTTTGTTTTTGTTTGGCATTGATAAAATTATAAATTCTCATGTAATCAAGCAATTCCAAGGAGCCCTTTGTTATATTCACAATGTGTCTTCAATGTTTTATGAGGGTTGGTAAGGTAGTGACAATTTTTATTTATTTATTATTTAAATATTATGAAAGTTGTAATATGGGGAAATTGTTACAATCAATTATATTTGAAGTGTATATAGGTAATTAAGTTGTATTTAATAGAATTTGGTGAAATTAGATTTATAAATCAGAAGTTTAATTTTATCCATAAGTTTGTATTTGCATTTATAAAGATTGTCTTTATATTCATGAAAAATAAACTAAAACAATACATAACCAAATTTATAAATTAGCAAGAATCATTTAATAATTATTAAATTAGGATATCATAGCAATATACTTCTAATATATTTATAATAACATCTACATCAATATAAAGCTAAATTTCTTCATGTTTAATTTAATCAAAGTTTATATTTATTTAATTATCTATATCAATTCATATATTAAGATTAATTAATTATTTTTAGCCAATCAAAAGAATTGAGAAGGTACTACTTTTTCATAAATGAAAATACCTTATACCTCATTTAAAAAATGAATACTTTCAAATTTTGTCTCATTAAATATTATATTAAAAAATAATAATAATAATAATAAATAATGATTTATTAGATAAGAGATAGCTATACCATGAGTTTGTCTAGGAAAAGGAGGCTTTGGGAGAGGCCCTCATTTTATTTTCAAATAGAATTATTTGGATAGCATTAAGGGAAGGAAATCTAGCACAAGTTAAAAATAGTGAAAGAAAATGCACTCTTCCATTTTCTTTCCTTGTCAAGCATTTCCCTCTTCACAACAATTGAGATCACAATAGGAGAGTAAGGGGTGTAAAAGGAAAGAATGAATAACATATTTTAGTGAAAATTTAGAGTCCATGTCATTGGGTAACTATTAGCATGTAGATAATGTAATTTAAGAGGATTAAAGTGTGAAGATTCATTTGCTCTGAGTCAAATCATATAACATATTTACAGGATCAAAGAAAAAAATATAGATAATGCAAAATACTTAAGTGTACTTTATTTAGTTTAGTGGTATGATATATCCTTTAGTTTTATTTTATATCCTTTGAATAATTGATCCTTAGATTATGCATATGTAGATAAATAGATATTGTCCTGGAGCTTATTTTAAATACACAAACCTAGGCATTTAATTTAAACTATTAGGTGGTGGGACACACAAGTTGATAAGAAATAATTGATTTTTGTAAAAAAAAAGCTTAAGAAGGTGAGAAATTTTAATTTAGATTGGGCGGACAAGATCCCATGGATGGTTTCATCAAATTAATAGAATCACACATACAATCCAACCTATAGTGCAAAAATGGATGGTGTGAGCTATGTTCTAGATCATCATGGATTGATATAGGTTGATGGAGGAATGGTTTCAAGTTTACACTAGTGTATGTGTAAAATAGACCAAATTAGGTGTTAGCACATTGCTTACTTAGGACAAGGCCAAAGTGAGTTCATAAAATAAGAGGTTAAAATGGTGCAATATACATTTCATCTACACCTTTCCCTCTCTTTATCCTACATGTGAACTACAAGAACCACACTTCGTAAAGTAAAGAGTGCATTGTAAGTAAAATAGTAGATAGATTAAAAGATATTTGATTAGATGATGTCTCTCAATTTCTCCGTGTTCTTGGCAATCTGTAGTTCCTAATCTACTCACACACATACAAAATTAATAGAACCTAAAAAAAAATGTTGATAAAAATAAAAATTATAACAATTTTGCAACTTGATAATTTATAATTTATGTCATTTATCAAATATAAAATGATAAAAAGGTTTGTACATTTTGGGTTTAGAAAGATAGGATCATAGGGATGTGATTTAGTTGGCCTTTTTGGGAATTCAATATTTTACATAGTTAATTGATAGATTAGGATAAATTGGAATACCTTAGTATTTATGATAAAATACATTTGTGCTTCATACGCAATTCAATTAAGAAACATTTTAGGAAACACATAAAATTATGTGTATCACATATGAACATGATACAAAGACTTATGTGTGAAAACTTATGAGAGATAAAAACCACCAACAAAAGTTTATTTACAATTATATTATAATAAATGGAAAGAATTTAGAAGAGTAATTAGCTATTTATTAAATTAGAGTTATTGATATTGAAGGAATCTAGAGATTTTTTTCATTTGTTAAATTTGTAATTCTATATTTTATGATTTGGATATTGTTAAGGATTAAATCACTTTTATAATTTAGTTTATAGACACTTGTGTTTAGTATAATTATATTCTATATAATTACTAAATCATTTTCACTAATTAATATCTATGAACTAAATGTCAGCCAAAGGAAACCATCTAGAGATTTTTTATAAGAGATTTGAAGTGTGAAACTTCATTTGCTTTAAGTTAAACTATATTGTAGATTTATAAAATTGAAGATAAAAAAATATAGAAAATAAAAAATAAAAAATGCAATATATGTAGTTTAGTGCTATCACATGTATGCTATAATTTGATATTTAATTTTACCTCCCTTGACTAATTGATTGTTATATAATTTGTTATCTCTAGATGAATAGATTATGTCTTAGAGATTTTTTTAAATTATACCACCCTAGTCACTCCATTCAAACTATTAGGCACGGTGAGGTACACAAGATGATGAGCAATGGTTAGATTTTTTAAAAGTCAACTTTAGAAGAAGAAAACTTCATTTGAATTGGGAGGATTAGATTTTGTGAATGATTTCATCCAAGGGATAAAATCATTCCTACAATCCAATATAGAGTAGGGTGCAAGAATGGATGTTTTAATATATATTCTAGATCATTAAATGTTTTAATATATACTCTAGATCATTAAGGACAAAGATAAATTTTGATAGTGGAATAGGTTTTAGGTTTATGTCAATGTATGTGTAAGAAAGATAAAATTAGTTTTTGGCCTAGTGTATTATTTAGAAAAAATCCAAAGTGAGCATAAAATAAGAGGTAAAAGGGTGAGGTATACACTTTTCTCCTCTTTAATTTTCCTTCTCTATAGATTACATGTGAACTATATGAATTTTGAATGTTAAAGTACAAAGAGTATATTAATTGATATAGTAAGTAGATTCACATATATGCAATTAGATTATGCCTCTTCGATTCTACATTTTCTTGGTAATTTGCAACTACTAATCTACTTATACACATAATACATTAGTATAAACTTCAACAATCATTAGTAACATAAAAATCATAATGAATTGTACAATTTGTTAATTTATAAGTTGAGCCATCTATCAAACATAAATTTAAAATTATGTAAATTTTGAGTTTATAAAGATGGATTCATGGGGATGTTACCAAGATTTTCCTATAAAATAATATAAATTCTATCATAAGACCCATGAAGGAATCATTTTAATCATTGTAATAATGTTGTTATAGCACCCATGAAGGTTTTAGTTTAGCCAAGATACATTTTTTCTTGCAGTACTCTTCAAGTAGATTATCTAATCATAATGTAATGTAAGACCCATGAATGATTCACTTTAACCAATGCATTTAATTAGATATATAATATTATGGTACATCATTAATTCATGTAAACAAGGCCCATAATTAAATGACACATCACTACACGTAGAGGGCTATATTTTTAACTTCTTTGAAAAAAATTAATATGAATAACCTAAATAATTATCTTTAAGGTGTAATCTCATCTATTGACATGTATATATGACCTAGTACATGAACCAATATCCATTTAAGAAGTGTTTCCTTGGATTCTTACCTCCACTACAAGCAAACTTCTCATTGAATCAAAATTAATTTATCATGTAGTTATGCTATACCAATAATAAGTTTGGTATTATGTGATGCCTTCTATGGAAAATAAAAGCTTTAAGTCTAATTTTCCCTTCATGGAGCAACCTATAAACACATAAATGGTATGTCATGTTATCTATTTAAATAACATAAATTAGTTATCTTAACTTTAAAGTGACCTTATTGATGTCTATGTTGAATGCACAAGACAATTGAGGTGCACAATACAACTAAGGGGGTGTGAATTAGTTGTACATTAAAACATCAAAACCCTCATTAACATTCAAATTTGTATTAGTCCATAAATCCTTAACAACCATTAAACCCTTATCATGCATTAGCAGAATGCAAACATGAGGAATAGTAATGAAACCACATCCAAACACATGAGAACACTAGATTTACACACAAAAAACCCAAGAAGGTAAAAACCATTGTGAGGATTAGCCACAATATAGAGTAATTGCAACACTGAATACAATAGGTTCTTTGTCGAAGAGCTCACCGCCCAAAAGAAAAAAAGGTCTAGCTGACAATGGATCACTACCAGATTATAAATAAAAAGAAAGAATATTGTTACAATGAGAAATCCATCTCAGAGCAACAAAAAAGTTCAACCAAGTTACTTCTTTAAAACATTCACACTCTCTCCATTAATGTAGACACCTTCTGCTCACTACTTCTAGTAGTCTTATGCATTAAAGCTTACATTGCATTTCACACTTTCACACTTCATATCACAATAATTCACATTACACACTTCACTCATCTTTCCTCCATCAAATCATCATTAATATATACCATCCTCAACCTTGCAAGCAATACATAAGGTTGGCTATGCACCACAAACATACAAATTCAAATTAGGTCAGCACCAAAACATTCCCATGATAGAAAGGAATGAAGGCAGACCACAACACACCTTAACTTGGTCCCAAATACACACATACATGCCACACCATGCTTTCACAAACACCAAATCACATCCACAATTAATGTAAAAACCCAAGTTCAGTTTTAACACCATGGACCACACACAAAACTTAAACACCATGCTTCCTTTAATCCAAATATGACTAATGGACCACACAAAAACTTAAACACCATCTAAAATATTTCATCAACACCCTAAAATCCAATAAATCCTTCACAACTTTATACACTAGAAGAACATATCCATTATGCACAACCAACTAACCTTCAACACACTGCAACAATTGAATCCAACCTTATGGAGCACCAAAACACAAATAAATCATACTGAAGATAAATACTAGCAATATAAGCACACTTTCGTATTTACAAGACTAGAAACCAAACTACAGAGAAATACAAAGTAAAACACTGTACACCACTCTATCACATTGAGCACTCTTCACCACACTATTTCCTCTTTTATTCAAATTTTCTCAAAAGAAATTTGAAACCAAGCACCATAAACTCAAACTCAACATCTAGAACACCTCTACAGGATCTCAACCACACAAGAGGTTGAACATCACCAACACATGCTCATCAAAGAAAGACTAGAGGTTGAAATCGGTGATACTACTAATGACAACATAATGCAATCAATCAAAGCATCTCCATCGATTGACATCAATGACAAAAAAAACTTCCACCAATATCTCCCTTTTTAATGGATGGAAACGCATGAAAAAACCCATCAACAAAAAAAAAACAACTTTGATCAACAACTCAGATATTGCACCAAAGTGCACACTACTTCCCCTTACACAAACATCTATACTTTCCATCATTTTATCTTTCTCAAGACTTCTCTCCCCTTACTTCATATGGTTTTTCAATTAACTTTGCCCCCCCCTTTGAAATCAATTGCAAAGGGAAACATCCCCTTTGACATCAATCACACATTTATCTTCTCTGCAACTTTCTTTTCTTCTACTACACTTTGTTTCCTTCACACCTTCTCTGCACATTACATAACATACTTCACTAACCAACAACAAATGCATGTATCCTTTGACATAGCTAACAAAGGAAAACACTTGTATACCACACAATGATAACAATTACTCCCCCTGATTGAAAAAACCAAAAATTTCACTACCTACTCCCCCTGATAGGTAGCCACCAACATCAATCCAGAAAAAGGAATGACTCTTGAGATCCACTAGACTGATGCATATCCTTGTGCATCTAGTTGAAAGAAGGATTGGAAATAACCCCCAAATTCTCCCAGAGATACTCAAAAGTATCCTTAGGAAGAGCCTTTGTGAAGATAACAGCAACTTGATCCTTAGTAGGCACATACTCCAACTTTGCCTCATTCTCTCCAACCTTCTCCCTCAAGAAGTGATATCGACTTGAAATATGCTTTGTCCTTGAATGCATTACTAGATTCTTTGAAATATTGATCACTTGTATTATCACATAAAATAGAAATAGGTTCATCATATATCACTCTGATATCCCTCAAATTTTACTTCATCTGTAACACCTATGTGCAACATGATGCTCCAACAATGTATTCTACCTTTGTAGTAGATAATGACATTGAATCTTGCTTCTTTCTTAGCTAAGACACCAACTAGTTTCCAAGAAATAATGCACCACCACTTGTACTCTTTCTTTCATCCACATAACCTACCCAATCCACATCTGGATAAGGACTTAAAGAGAAATTAGTATCCTTTGGATACCATAAACTATATTCTTGGGTGCCCTTTAAGTATCTGAATATCCTCTTCACTTCTGCCACATGTGATTCTTTAGGATCTTCTTAAATTCTATCCACAAGACTAAATGCATGCATGGTATTTGGTCTAGTAGAAGTTAGATATAACAGTCCTCCAATCATTGATTTGCACTTGCTCTAATCAACCTTAGGAGATTTATCATTCTTTGCAACCAATAACCATAGGAGTACATACCGGTTTAGATTCTTCCATCCCAAAATTCTTTAGCATTTCCTTGACATACTTAGATTGTGAAATGAATATCCCTTTCTTTGTCTGATTGATTTGAAGTCCAAGAAAGAAATTCATCTCCCCAAACAAAGACATTTCAAACTCTTTCTGCATCTCTTCTGCAAATCTCTTGCACATACTTTCATTACCTCCAAAGATTATGTCATCAACATACACAACCACAATCTAGATTTGATCTTTTTCAACTTTAAAGTAAAGTTTACTATCTGTGGTACCTTTATTGAATCCTTTCTACAAAAAGTACCTAGCTAATCATGCATACCAAGCTCTAGAGATTTCTTGAGTCCATATAGTGCTTTCTTCAATCTGTAGACCATATCAAGATTATCTAAGAACTAAAATCCTTCTAGTTGTTCAATATAAACCTCTTCAAGTCCAACTCACCATTCATGAATGCAAAATTTACATCCATTTTATAAGCTTTGAAATCCTTATGTGATGCAAAATCCAAAAACATCCTAATAGCTTCCATTCTTGCCACTGGAGCCAATGTCTTCTCAAAATCCATTCCTTCTACTTGTGAGTAGCCTTTACACATAAGTCTTACCTTGTTCCTTACCACTTCTCCACTCTCATTCATAATGTTCTAGAATATCCACTTAGTTCCAATCACATTATTTTTTGTAGGTCTTGAGACAAGTTCCTAAGTCTGATTCTTCTCAATTTGCATTAATTCTTCTTCCTTAGCCTTGATCCAATATTCATCTTTGCATGCCTTAATCATTGTTTTAGGTTCAACTTTTGAAAGTAAACACACTTTTACTTTTTCTTCTATCATAGCAACCTTTCTTCTTGTCAACACACCTCTACTCTTGTCACCAATGATCTGATCTTCTAAATGATTCTTCTGCACATACTTAGGGGTCTTAGGGATCCTTTTTGGAGCTTCTTCCTCTTCAACCTACATTTCTTTTTCCTTACCTTCATCTTTCTCTTATTCTCTACAAGAGGACTCATCTAATTCATCTCCATCTATCATCACTGAAATTTTGTGTAAGTCTTCATCCACTTTGACACTTTCAATTTCAACAATCCTTTTCAACATCTTGTTGTAGCATCGGTAAGCCTTGCTTCTTGTAGAATATCCAAGGAAGATTCCTTCATCAAATCTTGCATCAAACTTTCCTAAGTTTTCTTCATCTCTCCTGATATATAATTTTCTTCCAAACACTGAAATATTACCAGTAGGAGTTCTTCCATACCATAACTCATAGGGAGTCCTTGAATTGGTTGTTCTTGCTTGTGCTTTGTTAAGTATGTAGACTGCAATATGAATTTATTCTCTCTAGTAGACATTTTTGATAGATTTTCTTCCTCCATCATTGTCCTTGCTGCTTCTTGAACAGTCCTATTCTTCCTTTCCACAACTCTGTTATGCTAAGGAGTCCTAGGAGCTAAAAAATGCCTCTTTATTCCATGATCTTCACAGTGAGTGTTAAACTCATTAGAGGTGAACTCTCCACCTTTGTTAGATCTTAAACATTTTATCTTCATATCCATTTCATTCTCTACCATAGCTTTGAATGCCTTAAACTTATCTAAAGCTTTTGGCTTTTCTTTAAGAAAAGTAACCCAATTCATTCTAGAGTAATCATCAATTAACAACACAAAATACCTATTTCCTTGAAAAATTCTAATTTTGGTAGGTCCACAAAGATCTGTATGTACCAACTTCAAAGGATCGGTAGTAGATTGTTCTTTGACTTTGAAACTCTTTCTAGCTTGCTTCCCAATTTGATATTCCTTGTAGACAACATTGATAGGCTTTGTAATCTTTGGCAGAGCTCTCACAACTTGATTTATACTAATCCTTACTAGAATATCAAAATTGATGTGACACATTCTTCTATGCCATAACTAGCTTTCATTAATTTTAGTCATAAAACATTGACCATTTTCACCCTTAAGTTGATAAACATTTCCATCTATCCTTCTTCCTACCACAACCAAAGTTCCAAAGCCTTTTCTAATCTCACAACCATTTTCTTGAAACACAAGATTATATCCTTTGCTACACATTTGTCCTACACTCAAAAGGTTATGCCCAAACCATTAACATAAAAAAAATCATCTATATTATGCTTGCCATCAAAATTGATTGAATCATTTCCGCATATCTTAGTAGATGTATCATCACCAAACTTAACTAAGCCACCTTCAAACTTTTCAAGCTTAACAAACTTACTCTTGTCACCTGTTGTGTGATTTGAGCATCCACTATCAATAATACAGTTGTTATTCTCCTCTCTAGCATGAAAAGTAGTCACCATTTCTCCTCCAATGTTATGACCTACTTCCAGAGAACCTTCCTTCATACATCTCTTAGAGTTATCAGAATTAATTCCAACATTTAGAACCATGAATAGGAACTCATTAACTTTATCATCCGGATAACCAGATTCATCATTAGATATATTGGCATCTTCTTTAACATAATAAATTTTATTAATTGATTTACCTTTATTCTCCTTAGGTCTATCTCTTGAAGCTTTGACAGGACATCTTGAAAGATAATGACCAATATTTCCATAGTTAAAGAATTTCAAAGGTAACTTACCTCTTTATTTTCCAATTCCCTTTTTCAATCTTCTCACAAAATTTGCTTCTACATCATCAATATCATCTTGGTCTGATTCATCATTCTTCTCTGCTTTGCCAATTTTAAAACTACTCTCCCTTTTTGAATTGCTTGGACCAAAATCTCTTAATTCAAAAGTAGTTAATGCACCAAACAATTGATCTCTACAATAATTATTCAAAATTTGAACTTCCTCAATAGCAAAAACTTTATGGCTATAAGATTTAGTAAGAGTTCTTAGTACCTTATTTACCACCTCATCTTCATCTAGATTTCCACCAAGACCTCTGATAAAATTGACAACTTCGTCCACTAAATGCATGTAGCTTGTGATATCTTCATCTTCTATCATCCTTAGGTTTTCAAATTTGATCTTTAGATTTTGCATCTTTGATTGCTTGACCTTATCATCTCCTTCATAGATACTTTTCATGTTTTTCCATATTTCACTATTAGTTTTAAGACTCATAAATTTCATAAGTTCTAAATTAGAAAGACCACTCAAAAGAGCATACATTTATTTTCCATTATTCTCATATGCCTTGATTTCATCATCAGTACTCAAACCATTTGCAAGCATTGTATATCCAGTTTCAACAGATTTCTAAACTCCAAATCCCAGAGAAATAAGAAAACCTTACATCATCATCTTCTAGAATGTATAATAAAATCCATCAAACAAAGGAGCCTCCTTCTTGTGCACCATCCCAGATCTACCTCAATTGGTTAAGCGTTCTTCTAAGGAAGCTTGCTTTGATACAAATTTTTGAATGCATAAGACAACTAAGAGGAAGGTGAATCAATTGTACATTAAAAAATCAAAACCCTCATTAACATTCAGATCTGGATTAGTCCATAAATCCTTAACAACTATTAAACTCTTTTCATGCATTAGCATAATGTAAACATGAGGAACAGTAATGTAAACACATGCCCAAACATATGAGAACACCAGATTTACATGGAAAACCCAAGAACGGAAAAACCATGGTGAGGATTAGCTCACAATATAATTAATTGCAACACCAAATATAATAGGCTCACTACCAGATGGCTCACTACCCAAAAGAAAAGAAGGGCTCATTGTCAATGACTCACTTCCAATGGCTCATTGCCAGATTAGAAAGAAGAAAAAAAATATTATTACAATAATAAATCCATCTCAGAGCAACATAAAAGTTCCACCACTACTTCATCAGAACATTCACACTCTCTCTGTAAAATTTAAACACCTGCTCACTACTTCCAGTAGTCTAAGGCATTAAAGCTTACACTATATTTCACACTTTTGTACTTCACATATCAACACTTCACATTAAACACTTCACTCTCATTTCCTCCATCAAATCATCATTCATATATACCATCCTCAACCTTGAAAATAATTCACAAGGTCAGTTATGCACCACAAATGTGCAAATTCATATTAGGTCAACACCAAAACATTCCCATGGTGGAAAGGAATGAAGGTGTACCACAACACACCTTAAATTGGACCCAAATACACACATACATGTTATGCCACACTTTCACAAACACCAAAGCACATATGCAATTAGTGTAAACACCTAAGTCAAACCTATGTTAACACTATTAAACGGTTAACTACACACTTCCTTTGATCCAAAGATGGCTCACAAACCACACAAAAAACTTAAACACCATCTAGAATATTCCATCGACACCCTAAAATCCAACAAACCCTTCACAACATTATAAACCAGAAGAATATATTCATTATGCACAACCAACTAACCTTCAACACATTGCAACACTTGAATCTAACCTTTCGGAGCACCAAAACACAAATAGCTTAAACTGAAGATAAATACTAGCAATATAAGCACACTTCTAGATCCACAAGACCAAAAGCCAAACTATGGAGAAATGCAGAGAAAAACACTAAACGTCACTCTGTCACAATGAACACTCTTCACCATAGTGTGTTTCCTCTTTTATTCATATTTTCTCAAAAGCACTTGGAAACTAAGCACCATGAAATCAAACTCAACATCTAGAACACATCTACAACATCTCAACCACACTAGAGGTTGAAGATCACCACCACATGCTCATCAAAGCAACAATAGAGGTTGAAACCATTGGTACTACTAATGATGTCCAACATAATGCAACCAATCAAATCATCTCCATAGGTTGACATCAATGCAACTACAAAGGTATGTTGACATCAATGATAACACAAACTTCCAATAGTATACAATAATTAAATTAGTAGCATAAAATCCTATTAAAAATAAGGATACTATCATACTTTACATATTAATCATTGTGCTTGTATTATACTAAGTAAATCAAGATTCAATGTTAAGCTTAGTATTGCCACACTAGATTCTCTAAGTTACAATTATATATCTAAACATTTCTTGAATAATCTTTAATTATTAGAAAGATGATTATTTAGATAGATTAATTATCAACTTTCATTGCCCTAAATCTAAATCAAGCAATTAAATCCATGCATACATACATTGCATTATGCCATGAAAGACACATATAAATACAAAAAAAAATCAAATCTTTAGAACACATCTAATAGTGATAAATTTTAAATATGAAGTTGCAAGTATCCCCATAAAGTTCACAATCATCATTAAAACCAAATTTGTTGAAAGATACCCAAGATGCAACAAGATTAACTTGGTTTGGGTCATTAAATTAATTTTAAAAGAATCAAATGTGGTGGCCTAAATCTACAACAAAATTATATCAAATATAAAATCAAAGACCTCAAGAAAAAAGGGTTCCCTAGTTTTCCTCAAGGAGAATGGGTCATTTTGTGTAAGAAACAACATATGATTTTTTAGGGAAACTATCCTGAACATTTTAAAATAACGTCATTTGAATATGTTTAAGAATATAGATCTCTATTTCAAACAAATAAATATAGGTGTGGATTCTTGAAGAAATGAGAAAGGATCAACTACAAGATACAATTGAGTGTTTTCTCAAACCATAATGTGTGCACTTTTATTCAAAGCTCCAAAAAAAACTAAAAAATTTAACATTACAAATCAAGTATCAAGTTATCATTTAAATTCTATTTTCAAGTAAATACAAGTTTATTAAAATGTGTTAGTATTTAAGTAAACATAATAACTAGTCATCATGCTAGTGCTTCACTACCTATCAAATGTCTTGCTTCAATAGAGTTATTTCTAGTCTTGCTAATTCTAGTGATTTTTAGTCCTGTATAATATTGATATAGATTACCTAAAGCACATAAGAGATTAATTTATTTATACCTTCATTTCTTAGGTCACCTCCTTTTTATAACTTTATACCATTTTCATCTCTCTCTAATCCAATAATCCAAGATTTATTTCAATATTCAAGTAATGAAGATTATTTTTAGGTTGAAGACTAAAATATTTATAAAAAGGAATTTTAGAATTTTTTACTTGATAACTAGCCCATAATGACTCATCCAAACCATTTCAAAAATTATTAATATGTATTTTTTTGAGTCAATTTTTTTTTTCAAACATTGGATAGCTCATCCAAATCTATTAAATATTGAATACATTCATACCATACCTAACTATCTCAAACTTTTAAAAAACCTCCAAACATAGATTCTTTTCTTAAAATACTTAAAAAATCAACAATAAAACCATTGTCACTATTACTAACTGTATACACCTAAAATTGGTCTAGAGAATCCGATTAATTAAATATGAATTATTTGATTAATTATCTTAAATTCCTCTACTATTGAATAAATAGAAATATTTATTTATATAGTTCACATTCACATTCACATTTAAATTCATACAATTCTTCTATTATCTCATCTTAATTAAATAAACAAAATTAAATACTTTGTTTGATTTAATTATCATCTTCCTATTGTATTCTATCACATCAAATCTTAAATTAATTAAATATAGATGAAACACTTTATTGATTAATTACCATATTCTTCTATTTTAATTTAATAAACAACTTTTATAGTTTGTTCTATTAAATTATTTATCCCTCTTTGGCTAATTTAAATAAATCAAAAATATTTAAATTAAGGCATAAAGAATATTCCTCTATATTTCCTCAAAACCAAATTAGATATCCTATGTCTAATTTATGTCAAAAATATGTCAAAATTAATTGATTCAAACTTCATGGGAAGATTTGGAGACAATTTGGAGACAAATTGAAAATTCATCTCTCAATCCTCTTCCATCAATCCTTCCTATTCTCTCACTTGGTGTTTTCATGGGTAGAGACAATTCCCAAAATCTTCTCAATCTCCTCCATCTCTCACCATTCAATCCTCCAGATTGAATCCAAGCCTCTACTTTGCTACCCCTATGCAAAGCTGTTGTCAGAAAATCTATAAATACAGCTTCATTCAACAAAGAAAAGATCCAGATTATCAAGTTTGTGCAATCTTACTCTGTAGGAAATCATTCAAGCATTCAAGAAATAGCATCATAGATTTATCTAATAATCATGGTTGTATTTAGTTTGTTGCAACTTTCTTTTATTTGAATTCATGTCAAGTTTAGTAATCATTATACAGGATTAGTTTCCTATATTTAGCATCCTTCTCATTCTTCATATTGTCATTTTAACAGTCACATTGCTTACATGATCTGAGAGCCATAGTGGTTTAATAAATCTTTGGAGATAGAAAGCAATATGACGCTTTCAAATGAATTTCTGGTTTTAATAGCTTAATTCATGATTGAATTCTTTGATATAATGTCGTATTAAGAAGTGTTTTTAGTTTTTTTACTCTTAAATATTTCCCACTTACAATTTGGTGCCCACCATGGGGCATTAACCCCATATTTTGAATTTTTTTCTGAAAAGTGTCGCGTAGGTTTCCGGCATGTTCTGTTTCAGCATTTCCATCAAAAACTATAGCGCTTCCATGGAAAACTATGGCGCTTTCGTGCTCTATTTTGGCGCTTCCGTGAAACTATAGCGTATCCACTAAATGTTTTAGCGCTTCCATGAACTATTTCAGCGCATCGACCACCCATCTCTAGTATAGTTGATATAGCGCTTTCGTGAACAACTTTGGCGCTTCGGTTCTTTGTTTCAACGCTTTCAGTTTTAGTGCATCTGGTAAATACTATAGCGCTTTCATTGATTGTTTTAGCGCTTCTGTAATTATTTATCTAGATCCAATGCGACCACGGCCAAAATTTCATTTTGATACATTTGGACTAAAATGAACCAATCCTAGGATAGCCATTTGGTTTAAAATTTATCAATCCTAGTGCAGCCATTTTGGTTTAAAATTTATCAATCCTAGGGTAGCCATCACACTTTTTCTATATTAGTTAAAATGGACGCCATGATTTTTGTGAAGCAAAATCTTCACATAGATTAGCGAAATCTGTCTTTTGGGCTTAAAACGAATCATTTATCTATTGTGCTTGTGTGGTGATAGGCTTATGCTCTCCCCTTAACTGGGTGATCAAAGTGCCAGACTCATCCTTTATTTTCATGCCAATTTATGCTTTTGTTAAAACCTTTAGAAGGCTTGTCGTAGTGGGAAAAAGTACTCACCCTATGAGAATGACCTAAGTGGGAAGGCCTAAAGCCAAGGATTCCAACTCACTCTAATCAAAATGCAAGTTGTTGATGAAAGTCCAACTTGATGGTAGTGTGCAAGATAACCATCCCCAAAATATTTTTTCTAAAGATTGGGAGGTCTCTTGAGGGAGTTTATCATTTGCCGCACCGCATGAAAAACCTATCTAAAAACCATAGCATAGTATCCAACCGAGTTAGTAACCAAACGTTGTAATACTCATAGTGCAAGGGAAGGGAGGAATCTGCCCCCAAGACACTCACCATATAATTGCCAAGGACCGTTTGCTTAGAGGATGAGAAATCCAACTTTGAGTATGCACCTCGAAATGACAAAAACACGAACGCCCTCTAGGGGTGACACGGCTGTGTGAGTCAACGCAATTTTAAGATGTGGGTTGTTGAGTATAACAATGACCTTTTTGAATTTAAGAGTGAGTCTGTTTGAAAGTATATAATTGTCAAAACAAACCAGTGAAAATCAATAAGGACCATTCATGTTTCTTGAATATACACTATCTGTTCAGATTCTAAAACAATTATTCTACAATTTGCTTGCTGTGTTTTCAAAAATCATTAAAAATTAGATAAAAGATCATCCAGAAAACTGCAAATCAAATCAGGTTAGAAAAATTCATGATTTGAAAGTGGAAATCAACAAATTTTGTCAAGAAAACCATCAAAGTCAAGAAACCCAAGAGACCAATTGGTTACCAAAATCTTTTGAGAAAAAGGTGTTTCTTATATCAAAGTCGAAAGATCTTGTTACAACACAAAGCCTTCATTCATAGGTATCAGGATTTCACTAGAGGTCATACTACTGATTACGTTGTAGAACCTCTTTATTCACGAGATTTCTTCCAAAGGAGAGTCCTCACACAATATCATAATCATAGTCAATGCATACATCAATCCTACATCCCACAACCAATGGTAGAATACGCCACAAGGCCAAACCAAATTTTGCAATAAAGAGTCTTAAACATCCACCCTTTGTTTTAGCGCTCTGGAAATCTGTTTCAGCGCTTTGGGACTTTGTTTTAGCGCTTCCATAAAATAGCACTTCCAAGCACTATTTTAGCGCTTTCGAGCACTATTTTAGAGCTTTCGAGCACTGTTATAGCGCTTCCACAAAATAACGCTTTTGAGCACTATTTCAATGCTTTCGAGCACTATTTTAGCATGTCCATAAAGATAGTGCTTCTATCATCTGTTTCAGCGCTTTAGAACTCTATTTAGCGTTTCTACAAAATAGCGCTTTCAAAATAGAGAGTTCCAAAACATATCAATCAATTTTTTTGTCATCTAAACACAGATTTTTTTCAAAACAAAAGTATATTTTTAATAGATTCATTGTCTAGAAACCAAAGTCAGATAGGTTCTTACAAGTTTCCAGTCTTTTCAACTAAAACACGGATCTTGCAAATCATAAAGTGTCAAATAAAAAAAAATCTCGACTATTACGCTAAAGTTTCATCATCAGGATATTATCATCCTATTATCACGAAACAAGGCATAGTAATCAAATTTTTAACTTAGTCTTATCAATAAGATATATCATCTTATTTGACTTTGTTAAAAATTCACTTGACATTTTCCAACATAGAAGATCAAAGTTTGGTAGAAAGAACAAAACACTTGTATGCCAATCTTCACCAGGTTACAAAAACAGAGGCTCTTAGAAAAGGAACTTGAAACATCAAATATAATGGCAGAAGAAAATCCCTAGAATAGTCTACATCAAAGTGACAAAAATGAAATAACTCCATAAGACATACAAACAGCCCAACAGGATCCAAAATTCCATAAATTCATGGAAAAGATCGTAGAGCAGGACATGGATAAAATACCTCTTACTGTTGGTTGAATCAGGTGCTAAGCTTCCTAAAGACTTTGATGTAAATCGCCTAAGAGAAGCACCTGGAACAAGCGAAACTGAAATACCACAACACACACAAGGTGTAGATCCGGTTATTGCCTTAACAACCCAAATGCAAAACTTACAACAACAAATACAAGACATGACAGAAGGAAACACAAAAAGGTATGCATTTCAAGACATTTGTCCTTATCCTTTTGACTCAACAGTCGACATGATACCTTTTCCTCAACACTGTGAATTCCCCAAGTATGACAAATACAATGGAAAGACAAATCAGATCGATCATATCCGCGAATTCAAAACCATGAGCCTAGAGTTTTCTCAAGAGGAAACATACTTGATGAGATTATTCCCAAGAAGCTTGGGAGGTTCGTGTATGGAATGGTTTTCCAAATTACAACTAGGAAAACGAACCTTTGAAGAGCTCGTCAATAGGTTCATCTCCCAATATTCTTTTAACATCCAACACGATGTCACGATAAAGGATCTGTATAACATGAAACAAAACAAAGGGGAGACATTCCTGTCCTTTTTACAAAGATGGTGATGACTATTCGCTAGATATCCTCTCTCCATTCCTGAGGAAGAGAAAATGGAGTTGTTCATAGACAATTTGACGGATGAGATGAGTTATAGAATTGAATTACAATGTCCTCCTACGTTCGAAAAGGTGGTAGAAAATGGCCTTAATATTGAAGAAGCGTTGGTCAAAAGAGGGGTTATTAAACATTTCAACGACAAATCAAATAACACAAACTCCTCAAATCAATACCCCAACAATGACAAACCAAAATTTTGGCAAAAGAACAGAAATACGGGAACCAACAAAATAGAAAATGATTTACAAAATGCCAAACCAGTTTTCAACCTGACAACCTCTACTTCAAAAACAAATCAAAACAACGATCAAATCATCAAGTCAAATTTCATTCAAAACAACGAAATCACAAAACCGCAAACATACCAAAAATCATCAAACCGACGTAGGTTCACACCTTTAGGCCAAACATTGGAACCAACGATGAAAGAACTAGTCACAAGTGGTCTTATCACTACATAGGAAGCAAGATTCTGGGATCCAAAGGTCAAACCACCATGGTGGAATGACAAATTATTACAAATTCCACAACAATAAAGGCCACAAAACTAATGATTGCATGGAGTTAAAACACATAGTTCAACATCTAATCGACAATAACAAGATATATGTAGAGGGACACCAAAAAAACAATGATCATACAGCCTTCAAGGACCCTTAACCAAACTAGAACAAAGAAGCATCATCTTCTACGAACAAAAAAGGTAAAAATATCAATCATGTCTACGATACCACGATCCTTTGTCTTACTGAAGTGGAAAATGATAATACTGTTGGTCATAACATGGACAAACACAAAACCAATGACACTACCCCTTTGGATTTTCTCCCAAGCATACAAGTCTCTGAAAATCAAATAAACATTTTAAAAATCAGAGAACGACAAGACTATCAACCAGTAAATGTAATGACAAGGGGACAATCCAAGGTAGTCTTAAAGGGAGTTGCGCCTAAAAAAACAACTCCACCTCCATCTCATTACAACATTGCCAATCAGATTCAAAACATTCCATCACATATATCAATACTAGAACTCCTCAAACTATCACCATCACATAAGGAGGTTCTAGAACAAGCACTAGTTGCCACTACGGTACCAAAATATCTAGATGTTTTCCAATTCCAGGATATGGTGGGGAATTTGACTACACCACACTATCTATCATTCTTTGAATAGGATGATGTGTCACTCAACCATCCCCATAACACAACACTCCATATTGAAGTCTTGATCCACAATCATCATGTCAAAAGATTCTTAACAGATGGGGGAGCTGGTTTGAACATTTGCACTCTAAAGTTAATTCTTGCACTAGGGTATTCAGATGATGTTATTGATGCTCGAAGGAAAATGACAATAAAGGCATATGATGAGGAAGAGAGATCTTCTAAACGGCTGATTGTGTTAACCATTCAAGTGGGACTGATGATGAAACACATAGCATGCCAGGTACTGGAAAAAGAGTTAACTTACAACATACTCTTAGGATGCCCATGGATCCACGAAATGTAGGCAGTACCTTCCACATATCACCAATGCTTAAAATTCTTAGTAAATGGACAGGAGGTGACTATATCAGCCGATTATAATCATCCTTAGCATTGTGACACACTCAGAATCTCTCAAGATACCTTTGTGCCTCACAATAGGAAAGCATGTAGTTCAAAGTCATCAAATGAAGAAAAATGTCCAAATATCACCACCAAGTGGGTAGAGAAAAAGGATAAATCAAAAGATGCAAGTCTTGTTGACACTCAATTAACAGACAATCCAGATCCCCAAACTTCTTTATC
Organism: Sequoiadendron giganteum; assembly: GCA_007115665.2. Classification (NCBI taxonomy): domain Eukaryota; kingdom Viridiplantae; phylum Streptophyta; class Pinopsida; order Cupressales; family Cupressaceae; genus Sequoiadendron; species Sequoiadendron giganteum. The sequence goes on along the minus strand of CM021107.1, from coordinate 182,654,394 downwards.
ACAAAAGTTTCAAGAACAGGTCCAGCTGACAGACAAGGGAATGGGACAATATTCTATTGAGCAATCGCTTAATCTTTCATAATTGATGCCATGTCCAAAGACATATGGCCAACCATCAAAGATCAAACATCAAACATCACTACTTGGCATAAAGATTTGTAAAATTTGGTACTATAGAGGATGAATCAGACGCCAAAGCTATCCTCGATTGGTTATACAAAGATGGAGAACCATCAACATCAACAAACATCAATATCAATACAGACAAATATGGCAAAGGGAAGGCTATTCTAGAAAAAATGGGTTATGAAGGATAGGGACCTGTTGGAAAAAGGAAGGAAGGCATCGTAGAACCTATTCAGCCTCTTACTCCTCATTCAAAAGATAAGACAGGATTGGGATACTCAGAAGAATAAAAACAAGAAATGAAAAAAAAGGCTATTGAAAGAATCCTTCAGGTTATAGATAGCTCTGAAATGGATTCTAATGAATATGAATGAGACTTGTGTTTCGATATATCTTACACAGATATCCAAATTGATGTAATAAAACAATATGCACCTACACGTGAAGAGGGACAGAGCTCTAGGTCTAGACCAGTCATATTAGGATCACTAAATATCGATGACTCAAGTGGGGACGAACAAACATCAAGTGAACTAGACGATCTTGAAGAGGGTACCATCATTGATCTCGACATCCCTCATAATGACTATGATGACATAGTTGTACTAACCCTTACCCCCATTAACCTAAGTCAATATGATGACTTGATGCCTTTAGTCCATCACAAACTTATTGACTGGGAACCTGTTGAACCTATAAATGTACCCATATTTGCAAACGATGATAACATCATAAATTTCCTATGTTGTGATGAACCTGGTACAATTTCTATCCATAATTCTCATAACAACATGACTCGGTAGGAGGGTGTCAGATCTTCCAGTTGCAAAAGTAAAAATAGAAATAATGGATCTAATGGTGAAAACCATTCTATGGTAGCATTAGATCTTGAAAAAAAAAAAAAAAACGCATCTAACGATGAAAACCTCTCAGAGGCACTGAAAGATGGGAGATTTGACACTCTTCCAGAGCATTATCATGAATGGTCATCAGTTCTGGTGGAGCCAACACAGTCTGTACACATTGGCACTAAAGAAAGAGAATTTTTTTTGCATCTGGCAGAATCTATGACATAACAAGAGAGACCAGAATTTATCAAATTCTTTAAGGAAAGAAGCATTAAATTTTCTTGGTCATATTTCGATATGCCAGGCTTGGATCCAAATCTTCACATGCATCATTTGTCTTTGCCTACAAGAATCAATCCTGTAAAGTAAAATTAAGAAAAATGCATCCCCATATCGCATTAATGGTAAAGGTTGAGCTAAAGAAATTATTAGATGTTGGATTCATAAGGTCTATTGATTATGCCAAATGGATATCAAATATTGTACCTGTCTCAAAGCTAGACAATAGCATCAGGATATGTATAGATTTCAGGGACCTAAATAAGGCATCACCAAAGGATGATTTCCCATTGCCTAATATATACATCATTGTAGACTTAATGGCAAGACATGCCATGTTGTCAATAATGGACAGTTTCTCCAGATACAACCAAATTAAGATAACTCCAAAAGATCGGGAGAAGACTGCATTTACATGTCCATGGGGAACCTTCTTCTGGAATGTCATGCCATTTGGTTTGAAAAACGTAGGGGCAACCTATCAAAGAGCAATGACCACAGTCATTCATGATATGATGCACACCTTTATGGAGGATTATGTGGATGATATTCTAGCTAAATCTTGTTCTAGGGAAGGACATCTGCATATCCTGAGCAAAATCTTCACAAGGCTAGAGAATTTCAATGTCAGGCTAAACCCTAAGAAATGTCTCTTTGGGGTCACATCAACAAAACTCTTGGGATACATAGTCTCAGCAAAGGGCATTGAAGTAGATCCGGCGAAAGTTAAGGCAATAATGGAAATGTCGCCACCCAGAAACATTAGTCAACTCAGGTCACTACAAGGAAGGCTCCAATCAATCAGGAGATTTATCTCCCAGCTGGCAGACAAAATTCATCCATTCAATCATTTATTGCATAAAAATATTGTTTTCAAATGGGATAATGGGTGTGAAACAACGTTCGACCAAATAAATCAATATCTGATGTCACCGCCTATTCTCATGTTGCCTACAGAAGGAAGACCTCTGATACTATACATTGCAACAACAAATATCTCTTTAGGAGCATTAGTGGCACAAGAAGATTATGAAGGAAGGGAACACGCCATCTACTACATCAACAAAAATGTAAATGGCTATGAAATAAAATACACTTTCATTGAGAAATCTTGCTTGGCAGTGGTGTTTGCTACTCAATAGTTGTGACATTATATGTTGACTCACACAATTAGGCTCATAGTGAAAATCGACCCCTTGAAATATCTACTCACTAAGGCTGCCTTAACAGGTAGATTGGCCAAATGGGTTATGATTTTAAGTGAGTTTGATATTCAATATATGGAAAGAAAATCCATCAAGGGTCAAGCAATAGTCGAACAATTGGTTGAGGCTCCTTTACCAGATGATCAACCTATGACAACGGATTTTACAGATGTGGACATTCTGACAGTGATGCCGCAACAATGGATATTGTATTTTGATGGATCATATACATAACGAGGATCTGGAGCAGGGATTTTGTTCATCACTCCCCAAGGACACACCATCCTGAAATCTTATAGACTGATATTTCAATGTACCAATAATGTGGTGGAATATGAAGCATTAATCATTGGGGTCAAAATTGCAATTGAATGGAAGATCACAGAATTACAGGTATATGGGATTCTCAACTAGTCATTATGAGTATCAGATGAAAGATGAAAAGTTGATGCCCTATAAACAACAAATAGATGATCTAAAACAAAAAAATTTCAATGTCAAATTTGATCAAATTCCAAGGGCAGAGAACAAAGCGGCAGATGCTATGGCAACAATTGCTTCACTCTTACAATTGCCAGAGAAACGTGGTCGTTACGAGTTTATGGTAGAACAAATATCATGTCCTTCTTATAATAGTTCAGAATCCAGTACCATATGCCATTTAGATACCATTGAATCCTTCATCTATGAGAAAACCTATGCTTACCTAAAGGACAATAGCCTCCCTCCTGATCTTTCCAGGAACCAAAAATGCAATTTCATCTGCCAATCCGACCGACATATTTTAATCACTTGCATCCTTTATCATCGAGGTCTTGATGGTACCTTACTCCAATGTTTAGAACATGATGAATCTGAGATGGTCTTACATGAGGTTCATGAGGGTATTTGTGGCACTCATTCGAGTGGTATAACTCTAGCGAAGAAACTCCTCTGTTTAGGATATTATTGACCATGTATGGAGAAAGAGTCTTATTAGTTTGTAAAAAAATGCCAAAAATGTCAGATTCATAGTAATCTGATCCATGCACCAGCTCAAGAATTGCATCCATTCTCATCAACATGGCCCTTTTGTCAATGGGTACTAGATTTGGTAGGAAAGATAAATCCGTCTTCATCCAATGGACACAAGTTCATAATCACAGCAACATAATACTTTACAAAATGGATAGAAGCAGTTCCTCTTACAACTATTACTGGAAAACAAATCTCGTCATTCATATTGAATTACATAATCTGTCGGTATGGCATACCTCAATCTATTATCACTAATAATGGATGGGCATTCCAAAACCAAGATTTCCAAGAATTATGTGAGAAGTTTCATATCCAACATCGTTTCTCAACATCGTACTATTCTCAGGGAAATGGCCAAGTAGAGGCCTCTAACAAAACAATTCTGAAAATACTCTAGAAAACGGTTAACAATGTTGGACGTGATTGGAATGTTCAGCTTAATCCTACACTATCCAGGCCTACAGAACTAGTATCAGAACACCGACATGAGCTACACCATATGCCTTGGTATATGGATCAGAGGCCATACTACCCATTGAAGTAGAGATTCCATCACTCTGTGTATCACTAAGAGGAATCATTTCAGATGAGGACTATAGGGTATCCAGACTTCAAGAACTGGAATTGTTGGATGAGCATCGTCAACATGTTGTCAACCATCTAACAACTTACCAACAAAGAATATCAAGGAGTTACAATCATAGGGTAAAACCTAGAGTCTTTCAGGTTAGCGATTTGGTCCTAAAAGAGAACCCTAGAAATCATTAGGACAGGGAAAAGAAAGGGAAGTTTGAACCTAACTGGCTAGGTCCTTTTTTCATCATATCAGTGTATGGATCAGGAGCCTATCAACTATCAACATCAGAGGGGGATTTTTTTGATGAACCTATCAACAGTATCCATCTCAGAAAGTTCTATACCTGAATTTCCTAGTGCATGGGTCAAAATTTTGGAAAATGGTTTCCTTGATGAAAACCTGGAAAACAAGCGTCTTGGTAACAGAAAATACAAAAAGAAAAATGGGCAAAAAGAAAATACAAAACAAAAAGTGTAATCAAAACATATGGTGAAAACCTAGAAACAGGCATCGTATGTGATTCTAAACCAGATTTCCCATCTATTTTGATACATATCAGGATCATAAGTCTTAACATCATTACCATTTCATATCATATCATTAGTCTTACCATCATTGCATCCATTATCAAATCATTTCACATAGGTCATGTCTCACTCTAGCTTGGGGGAAACATCTGGATATCAATGGGGGCAAAAAAACATCGGCTTTGCCAAATGGGAAAACAACATCATGATAAGTACAAAAAAAACAATGATCAACGTGCAAAATCAATCACCATCGGAAATGCATCAAACATCTGTATCCTATCAAGAAAATCCAAAAACAAGTCGAAAAGATAGTCTAGAAAAACAAAAACCAAAAACATGAGTCTATGTTAGTCGAACTACGTGGTCTCTGCATGCATAACGTAGGAAAGGATAATCTTTGATCAACCCCTGAGGCCCCTAGGATAGGTTAGTAGGTCAGGTCTTTGGTCAGAAATCTCAGAAAATCACAAAAACATCACAAAATTAGGATGGATGATCTAATCTAAATAATGATTGAAACACTCTAAGTAAAAGGTGGATAAATTATATTTTTGATTAATTATTATCATTTCTTTGGAGTAACTCGATGATGTAAATAAACTAGAGAAACAAGGAAGAAGAATGATATTTTTATTGTCTGTTGTTTGTACGTTAATCATATAAAAATGTGAATTGTTAGGGGATGTGCTATACAAATGTATCATTGATGACATTCATAATTCACACACTAAAATGATTAATCTCTACCTGTTTACACAAGAAATGCTTAGGTCATCTCAGTTCAATTATACCTAGATGCTTGTGCTCACTTGCAATATCAAAAATCATGAAAGTAGTACTTAGGTCGTCATTGGTCTAACATATACCATTAACGCTTGTACTCACTTTCAACATCCTAAACATCTCTACGATGATACCAAGCACAAAAGTACTATTAAAATGACAATGGTTTGCATATAGTTGCATGATAAAATTATACTGCATTCATAATAAATTCTACATTTGCAGAGTGTTTTTTACATAAAGGATTCCAATTAATGATTATCTTTTCTACAAATATGATTGAGTATACCTGACATAAATAAAAAATCATCAAAAACATATAGGAGCATCATCTCATCATTGCAAAGATTTTATCATCTCAACATTCATGCATTTAATATCAAATAGTTGTGCATTTATTGTACCATATTTTCCACATCATATCATAAAAAAATACATCATGTTCATTACACCATATCATTTATTACATTATCATCCATTACAAATTATCATTTTCATATACATCATTTTCATTATTACCATATATGAATCATCATTGTTATCCATAACAAAAATCATCATTTTTTTCATTATTATCATATGCATTTGATCAATTTCAACCCATACCTCATTGTCATCCATATATCATCCATCACAAATACATCACATATTTATGCGTAAGCATTTAAATTAGAATCATCACATAACATAAAATAAAGACATTCATCATAGAATCATCACATGATATAAAGCATGTTAAAATAAATGCATCTATCATAGAATCATAAATAACCATCATAGATCAATAGAAATCAACTGCATATCATATATATCGTCAATGTCAAGTATACAATGAAGTCTGAAATAAGAAGAGATACATCGTCAAAATGAGTTGACTCGAAGTGTACATCATGTCTCAAAAAGTATGTCTCAAAAACCACAAACAACATCTAGGATTTGTTGCTGCCAGATGGTGCAGGCATCACAGGACCAGTACCACCACCGCCGCCGAATGGACTAGGATCTTTGGGATCTCTCCATGGAGGCTGTATCAGACCCTCACTAATTGTTCGGGTATGTGTCCTGCCAGATCTAGAAGGGGCATAACTCACTTTTTGATCGGCAGGAACTGCATCATGATACCGACCCCTATAGAACTCTGCCTCTCGGCCAACCCGCAGAACCTCCCCCATATAATCGACAACAGAAGTACCATCAACTACCCTTTGTAAGGTCTCTGCAGTCTCCTGTGCCCTCTCGGCAATCTATTTTGCATTGTCCCTCTCGGCTGTCAAGGTACCAACCCGTGTTTGAATAACTACCAACTATCCCTGGACCTATGCCAATGCCTGTGCATGAGCCTATGCCTGAGTCTGCATTTATGTCTAAGTCTGCACAAGTAAACCATGTGCCTGCACTAACCGACCCTACATAAGGCATCTCCACTACTCACCTCTTGCAAGGCCTACTCGAAGATGAACCTACACCACCTGGCCCAACCCCTCTGCCACCTCCACCACCACCATCCCCATAATCATTGCTACTATCCTCGTTACTACTCCCATCACTACTGCTCGACTCAGTGTCAGATCCACTATCCTCCTCGCCCTCAATGGCTACGGCAGGGTCCTCGACAATGTCCTCCTCCACAGGTAATGGTGTTGGCTCATCTGGAATGGTGATTTGAGGACATGGATGCAAAGCCAAAAACACGACATACTCCTTTGTCACCAGTGCCTCTGTAATATCCTAGCGCATATCCCAAGTTGATGTCTACAGAGCCTAGTATCCCTCCACTAATGTGGCATAGGACAAGCACGACCCCCAATCTGTTGTATCACTCCGCCGTCGGGCATAGTGAGCAACCCCCTGAGGCATGCACTGCACAATACCGTACTGCCTGTAGACCCACCGCAGTAAAAATCTCTCTAGGACAAAAAGGGGTCATGCCAATCAAATACATGGAATCACACAAATATCCGAGCACTACATCATCCTCCTCTCACTGCTCGCAATCTTGATAAGGCCGCCATATGAAACTCTCTAAGTCATCCAAAACACGTCTCCAATGCTCTAACTTACCCATCTGAGATTGGGTAAGTCAACCTCTGTAACATAAAACATATGGTTTTCCTGTAGGTCTATCATGTACCGGTAATGGTCGCGCAATGGAAAAATGCTCCCATGCCCAAACCTGTAATAAAGTCACCCTTGCTGATAAGCTATGTCCTCCCAAGTATACCACTGTGTAAATCATGATAAAGGTGGGCTAGCATACACATCTCCCACACATATCTGGTCTCGTACATGACCATGCTCTCAAGAATACGGCCCCAACCCACAGAGAATCCCTTTGACCTACGATCAGGACAAAGGAAGCCTCCAATGAATCTAGCTAGCATTGCTGGTAGAGTAGTGTAGGCGTCAGCCATCGTCTGCCACCAAACACTCGGTCCTATAATATGATTATCCTGGAATACTTTGTGAAGTGCATCTCTCCCACCAGCCTCATGTGAATCGTAAACTACGATCTCTCCAATAAAAGGTATCCGCAGTATCCGCCACACATCCTTTGGTATGACTATCATCTCGCCGGTGGGTAGATGGAAGGTGTTATGATCATTGTGCCACCGCTTAGCCAAGGCAGTAAGGAGACCCTGATTAATCCTAATCTGGGGCATATCAAGCAGAGTAGACAGACCACATCGAGAGATGATCTGAATCTCATCAGGAATTAGATGTGGAATCAACTCAGCAGTCCATGGAAATCGCTCTCGCATCTAGAGGTTATCTAGAGGATCCTATCATCAAACATGTTTACGAATTAGTGCACTAAGTCAAAATTCACAAGTCAATCTACTATCAGATCCAATCAAACTTTGGTATAAATTTTTGATCAAAATTCATGAACAAACATCAACTAACCTCACCTATCATGAGGTTCATCACAACCACATCTAACCTCACCTATCATGAGGTTTATCAGATATGAAATCACTCCTCACCTATCATGAGGATCATCACAAATGGGATTATTTCTCGCCTATCATGAGAGTAAGTCTTATTGATCATCAAAATCAGTCATTAGGAAATTTGGATAATCAAATCATAGCAAACCGAAGAATGGACATGATCGAAATTGACGAAATCAAGGTTAACTGTGTCAAAATCTGCAAATCTGACATCAATGCACTAAAACAGACATCCAAAGCGCTAAAAATTAAAAGCGCTATTTCATCATTCGAATGTGCTATAACATGCATCTAAAGTGCTAACAAAAAAAAAGGTATTTCATTGTACCAATGCGCTATAACAGTCTATCAATGCGCCAAGTTATTACATCAATGCGCTAGAACTTTCTAGGCGCTAAAATCAGGCATCAAAGCGCTAAATAAATCTATCTAAGCGCTCATTCTTGAGAGCGCTAAACTATTCTACGAAAGCGCTAGAGAAATTAATGAAAACTCTAATTCCTCAAAGCGCTAAAACAGATAATGGAAGCACTACATCGAAGTGCAAAGCACTACAACACGACATTGATGCGCTAAAACTATAAACAAACGCAAATGCAAAAAAAGGCACAAAAATCAAGAATGCACAAATTACGAGGTGGATTACAGTTATGTACCAGAGGTCCGTAGGCGACCGAGCGCTGGTGACGTCGCACACGCTCGAACCGGTGGGTGTGGTAGGGGATCGACATCTTGCTCCAAGTGGCTCAAATGTCTCTCTCACTAGGTTTTGAAAAGTCAAAAAGTATAAATGAGGATGAAAAGGGCATTTTTAACCTTATATAGGTTTTTCAAAAGGGATTTTTGAGGGGATTTCTTTTATTTTAATTAATTTTATTTATGAAATTAATTAAAATTTATCCACGGGCTAAATTTTCTTCATCAAATCTTCGTCAAATCATCATGAAATTTTCAAAAATCCAAAAAAATAATCATAAAATCGTTAATTTATCTCCCGAGGGGGCATATTATCATCAAGCATCTGAAAATCAATATCTGGGGCATGTTTGGGGCATACTGAATTTTCTTCATCAATACTGGTAGTAGCAACAAAATTTTCTTTGAAACAATGTGTAAACACATCACTTCAAAGAGGGGCAAAATGTATACACCTAAAATTGGTCTGGAGAATCTGATTAATTAAATACAAATTATTTGATTAATTATCTTAAATTCCTCTACTATTGAATAAATAGAAATATTTATTTATATAATTCACATTCACATTCACATTTAAATTCATACAATTCTTCTATTATCTCATCTTAATTAAATAAGCAAAATTAAATACTTTGTTTGATTTAATTATCATTTCCCTATTGTATTCTATCACATCAAATCTTAAATTAATTAAATAAAGATTAAACACTTTATTGATTAATTACCATATTCTTCTATTTTAATTTAATAAACAACTTCTATAGTTTGTTCTATTAAATTATTTATCCCTTTTTGGCTAATTTAAATAAATCAAAAATATTTAAATTAAGGCATAAATAATATTCCTCTATATTTCCTCAAAACCAAATTAGATATCCTATGTCTAATTTATGTCAAAAATATGTCAAAATTAATTGATTCAAACTTCACAGGAAGATTTGGAGACAAATTGGAAATTCATCTCTCAATCCTCTTCCATCGATCCTTCTTATTCTCTTGCCTGGTGTTTTCATGGGTTGAGACAATTCCCAAAATCTTCTCAATCTCCTCCATCTCTCACCATTCAATCCTCCAGATTGAATCCAAGCCTCTACTTTGCTACCCCTGTGCAAAGCTGCTGTCATAAAATCTTTAAATACAGCTTCATTCAACAAAGAAAAGATGCATATTATCAAGTTTGTGCAATCTTACTCTGCAGGAAATCATTCAAGCATTCAAGCAATAGCATCATAGCTTTATCTCATAATCATGGTTGTATTTAGTTTGTTGTAGCTTTCTTTTATTTTAATTCATCTCAAGTTTAGTAATCATCATATAGGATTAGTTTCCTATATTTAGCATCCGTCTCATTCTCCAGATTGTCATTTTAACAGTCACATTGCTTACACGATCTGAGAGCCATAGTGGTTTAATAAATCTTTGGAGATAGAGAGCAATATGACGTTTTCAAATGAATTTATGGTTTTAATAGCTTAATTCGTGATTGAATTCTTTGATATAATGTCATATTAAGAAGTGTTTTTAGTTGTTTTACTCTTACATATTTCACACTTACACTAACCAATATAACTACCCTTGAATTCATTGCATAATGCAAAATATAAGAGGAAACCACTATTAAAGATTATATATTAGTGATCACTACTAATAAATTCTTAGGTAAACTCCTATTTCAACCTTCAATAACTATTGTCTATGCTATGAACCATATTGTGTTATATATTAGCTAGTATAATTTGGGCGCATATGATCTGTAAGTCATCTAGCTACTTAGAAAAAAATTATTTATCCCACATGCATGGGATGGTTGTAGTTTTTATTAACAAGAAAATATTGGAATGAATTCTCAAGTGGAAATAGCCTTTGATATTTATAGTTGGAATATAATCTTTATTAGGAGGTTTCTCCCTAAAGTGTCATTACAAAGCCAAGATAAATAATTATATCTCTCTATTCTACTTATTTTTGTTTATATTTTCATATTCTCCTTATAGATTCTTTACAAGTGGTATAGTATCTCTTTCTATGGTCATTTATATAAACAACATTATCATATTAGAGATTTTTGTAATTGACCATCATTAACTATAAGACACAAAAACCCAAAGGCTTGACCATATTTGTTAAACCATTTCAATTTAGCTTCTTCATTAACTAGTTCAACATTAATACCCACAGTTACCTTATACAAATCTTTATTCTTAAGAACAAGTTGTACTTTAAGTTTCCATTGGTGACAGTTAAAAGGTGTTAAAGGTGTAACTGATTGTTGTGAATCCATGCTTTAATAAGAGTTGTTTCCAAAAAGAAAATGTAGAAGTAAAGTGTGGAAGGAATGTGGAAGTGCACAAAACACAATACAGTTACACCTTCGATTCAATATTATTTTCCCCTTAGATTGTGACACTTTATAATTTACTACATAGATTTTTCTAATTGAAATGAAAAGTGAAAGCCTTCAAAATTAGTGTGAAAATGTATTCAATAGATCAATCTAAAATAAAATAATATTTTTTTTAAAGACAACTCTAATTATAAATAACCAATCACAAAATATTACAAAATCATGCTTGGGCTATTTTAAATGCACTTAAAAAAAAAATTAAATTTGCCTTTAGATTGGAAAGAGGACACCTTATTTGATGCCTGAAAAATCACATGCAAAACAAATGAATTGGATTGCACAAGGCAATACAAAGCCTGCAAGCAACCTCAAATTTATGACTTATGGTTTTCTCACATAAAAATAGAGATCAAAACCTCCAGATGTTGCAGAAAGAGACCCAATAGCCTACAAGGAACTTCCACGGCTTCACATGCTTGCAAATGGCTACACAAACGTCTTTAAATTGGGAAAATGGGAAAATCCAAATCCTCTACAGTGTTATGGAAAAAATACATCAAAGAACACAACAACATTCAACTCTATGCAAATCTGTGAAAGAAAAACAAAAATCTACTCTCTAATTTTGAAAATAGACAGTATCACAAAATTCTATTTTCATTGTTTAATTACGATATTTTTTGTTTTTTCCATCTAATAAATCATACAATAATTCTCTATATCTTTCTAACTTATTATTTTATATAAATTATCCTAAAGATATATTTACTAATTAATTTTAACACTTATATTTTTTAAACAATATACACAAGCTCAATTTGAATAATGAAAGCTTAACATTTAATCAATATTAAACAAAAGAAGCTAAGTATCAGAAAATATATTTAAAAAATTTGCTAAGCAAGAAATTAAAATAACCACCAAACTATATTGCTAGAGATGTTATTTGTTTGATCCGTTAGAAATTAAAAGGTTGTTTATGCAAAAATTAATATGACTTTATTCTCACTTGAAATCATATGGAAAAGCTCAAGCAATGTGAAGATAGCTTTGAAAAAAATCCAATAAACTATAAACTTACAGCTTTAAGAAAAAATATATTATAAATTCAAAGAATATCACACTTAACACATGGGAAAGAATTCCATGTTTAGCATTAATTTCACGATTTTAGTGTTATACTTTAATATCACTTTGAATCACCTTTACGCTTAAACTTTAAGATTTAACAATGATTAAAAATATTGTACAAACACTTTTCCGCATGAGACAACGACAGATAATTATTTTTAAAGTTTCTATGTTTCCTCAAAACTGATTTTTTTAGGGGATGAGTAAGTGTATTATTTTATTATAGAAAGATATATTATTTAAATTCTTTGGAAAACAAAATAGTGGAATAATATCACATTTTCAAATATCTAAATAATGAGAAGTTTTAAATAGGGAAAAGAAAATGATACAAATGTAGTTAAAAATAAGTTATAAGAGTTATAAAATTTATAAGAGAGGTGACAAGGCATGATCAAATGGTTTTTTTTTTTATTATTACTGGGGAGGTTCTAGCCATTAAGAATTGGCTCCCACTTCATAATGTTATCTTTTTTATTTTCTTCTTTGAGCTAAGGAATATTTTTGAGGAGAAATGATCAAACTCAATTAGGGAAGTTGTTACTATTGGGTCATCTAGAGGCACTCTTGACACACAAATGAAGTGTGAATAAAAGAATGCATTTCCACTTCTTCAATGCTAAGGAGAACCATGAGAGCCATGTGAATTGTATCTAGTATGAACATTATGTCTTCTACCATGTATACACCCTTAAGGAGATGGGGAGGGGGGTTACTAGAAAAGGGGAGGTAGCACCCACATAACATTAAACCAATATTCAATAAGAGTTCACAATGTGCAACTTCTAGGGAAATTTTATTAGGTTGTCCTTAAATTTGTAAAGCATTAAAACAAATCATTAATTTAGTATAGAAAGGAGAGATGTAAGTCCACAAAAGCTCATAAAAATAACACAATTTTTTAATCTTTCCAAATACTAAATAGAATCTCCAGTGTAAAAGCATGTCAAGTTCAGGTGAATTTAGTCTACATCAATGACCCATCTCCTAGAAGAATCATGGGCCAAAAAAATAACTTAGGTTTAAAAGGTCTAAAAAGTGATGTGTCCGAGTCCAAGTCGGTAGAGCCTATGGGAAAAGCCAAAATAGGTTCTCAAATCAATATTTGGAACTTAAAACCAATAAAGTTATCAATGTAATAAACTATGATTTAGTTAATTGATTTATTAGTATATTTTTAACAATTAAATTATGAAGATAATAAGTTAATAATTTAGAACAAGATGAATAATAAACAAATTACTTATAAGAAGACTAATGTGGTGGCTTTTTAAATGGATGTTGTTGTTCCTTTGTGTCATATGCACTCTCCTTCATTTCCTCAGTAGTGTATTTTCTTCCTTGCTCAAGTGTTAGTGGCATTGCTACTATTCCCCCCCTCCCCCCTCATTGCTCTAGGGTTATAGGTTTTGCTCACCTAGCTTGTCGACTATCAATGATCCCTTGAGGAAGCTTATTTATATTTCTCTAGAAATGCAATCATATCCTACCATTGTCTTCTTGCACATTGAAATATAATTATTGAGGTTCTTGTCAGGTGAGGTTTAGCTCAAGGTTAGTGATTGTATTTGGAGCTTAACAAACCTTCAAATGTAGAGCTTGTTTTGTCCACACCTTGCATAATAAGATATTGTATTTCTATAAATGTGATGCATCTTAGGATGTGTTCAACACACTAAGACTAGCTAATGTTGGGGACACTTGTAATATTGTATGGGACATTGGAAATGTATTTAATGTGGCAGTCACATTGGAAAATGTATTAGTATTAGAGGGTTCATAATAGAACAATGATGGCCAAATGAGATGCCTTGGAATGTGGAATGACTCTTGCCAATATGAAAGGTCACATATTAGACACATGGTTTAGTGGGATCATGGTTTTATTCAATACTACTTGGTGGTTTTGTGTAAGCTTGGTCTATGGAAGCAAGTACATGGGCGTTGTAGGAGTGTGTTGAAGGAGCATCTCTAGTGAACAAGATTCATGTTATGAAATTTCCTAAAGAAGGAATGGAGTGGGATGTGCAATTATATGATGGTGTTGTAACAAGTTCCCATTTGTTGTTGGATTGATTACATGGAGGAGTACAATGGATTGCTTACTATTGAAGAATGCTAGCTCATAAGTGAAAGCATCATTATGTTTTAACCATGTTTTAATGGTAACATAGTGAGTGGTGTGATTTTCATCATCTAGTTTTTCCTAAAATGGTTTCCTAAGGTAAATACAACGTTATCTTGTATGAATGCTTTGCCCTTCTTTTGCATTGTGGATTTGGTAACTTATTAAGTGTAATTTATCTCATAAGAGTTATATAAGAAATTAGTATTTGTTCATCAACATTGCTTAAATTTCCTTGCATATGATATTAGATATTGATTTTAGCTTGTTATAGGGGATGTTCTCTTATGTGATTGACCTATTTCCTAAGTGGAATCTCTATTAAGGTGGATCCAAAGTTTTGCTTTAAAATCATGAAAATAGTTTGAAATTGAGACATCAATGTTTTTGATCTATGATATTTTGGATGTGTTGAGATGGATTAAGATTTATGGTTTTATTCTAGAATTAGATATTTTTTTAGAGTTAGAAATCTTTGATCTTTTTTTATATTTGAGGTATGGCTATGGTTGTGGATTTTTAGTGTATTGGATCTATATCTATTTGTAGATTTGGTGTGATATAGATTCTTGTGATGGATTTGGATCTACATGTTCAAGTGCATATTTTACATGATATTATTTTTTATAGCTTTGGAATTGTACACATTTTTATGATTTGCAACACTTGTTTATATGAATCACATCTACCTAGTTTGACATAGTTTTTGTGCTAACTTTGTTTTCCTATTACAATGATGTCATCATATCCATATTGCTTCACAACATTTTTTTATGTTGTTAGTTTTGATTTACCACACTATTAGCAAGGAGAGTAGCCACAAAAATTTGGATGACATTTGTTTCCTTGTGCACATAGGGATAGATCATAATAAATGGGGATCAATTACCCAAATAAATTATCAACTTGTTCAAATAATTTTGTATTAAGCATTATCAAAAAAATTGGGAGAAACCCTTTGTGTTAGAAACACAACCAAAATTTGGAGGGGCAATTAAGGTGTTTAAGAAATATTGAAAGGCTCTTGAGTCTTATTATTGACCAAAAAGAAATCTCCAATAGGTGATATTTGGCACTTTTGATTTGGAAAAGTGGTGCACTAGAATTTTGTAGCATTAAGCATGAGTCAAATAAGTTGTGTGGGGCATATCAATGGAGGTTGTGTGGGAGAGACTTGGCACAACCATTGTTGCATACTATGCTTGAATAAAAATTTTTTAGCATCATAGATATGTATAGGAGAATGATAATGTATGGAGCCATGGGTTGCACTCCATGAGTTCAAAGAGAAAAGTCTTATGCAATATTGTATTTAAAGCTCTTAAAATGGTTTTTTTGTGGTTTCTCTCTTCTTTACATAATTTTCTTTATGAATGTACTCATTCTCCAATGTTAGGGTCACTTCTCCTTCCTATTGAGTGTATTTACTTTTGGTATTTGGCCCTATCTCTCATATGGTCTCAATTACTTCGGTTAGTGGGTTGATCTCAATTAATTTGGGGATGAGGTAGACCTCCTTCCTCTATTTAGGATAAGGTCCCTTTGTTTTTGGACAATTAGGTGACTTCAAAACTCCTCCCCTTAAGTGAGTATTTTGTTCGGTCTATTCTAAAGAATGAATTACAAACTCAAGTTTGAAATATTTTTCTTAGAAGTCTGAACCAATCATATAGTTCTTAGATCTCATAAGAAGAATGGGTAGTTTTGATTATTCCTTGTAGGTTGTTGGATATCAACTAGTTTGTTGTAGTTCTTTTACTTCTCATGGAAAGATTTGTGTGGTTCATTAGATATTTTGTTTAGTTCTTTTGGCTCCTCATTTTAAGTCTTTCTTTAGGCCAAGGCTAAGCTCCATGTTGAACATGCCTATGAGCGTGCCTAAAAAATATGTTTACATGCATCACATGCATGGGCGTACCAATAGATAGTCAACATTTTCACTAGATACTTAAAATATTTTTGAATCCCCATGATTCAAATCCATGACCTTCATTTTATTAGTGCACACATCAACCAATTGTATTGTATAGACAATGATGCTTCCAACTATAGTAACTTTAAAATAATAATACGTTAATATTTTTTAAGTGATCATACATGGTATGAATGTATGCATGATGACCATACATACCTACATACATATATTTGATGTAAATAGGTACAAATAATATGATTTGTCTCGATGTTTGTATCACATAAGAAACAAAAGATTTTAAACAAACAATTAAAAAATATATAATATTATATATATCTAGTTAGTCTATATTATAATTTAAAAAAGAAAAGATATTTCGTTAACATTTGAAGGCAACATTTTTTTTTATGGGGGGTTTTATTTCAATCCAAATAGGCTAAAACCTCTTCCACTAAGAGCCAAAAACTAAGGGGTATTCATTCCCCTCATATTGTGGAGCATGAGTTAGGTGCCTCCCTCATATTGGGAGTACGAAGAGTCCCATATACTGTAAGCCATCTGTAGACCCAAAAACAGATCGCTTGGTATCGTGGACTATAAAAGGACCTTTCATTTCCTTTTTCCACCAAAGTTGGTCGGAGCACAATCCCAACCTCATCACTTATGACATTGGGACCTTACATTCAACAAGACTTGATCTCTAGTGGACTAATTCCGAATCATTCAACTTTACCATAGACAAAAAAACCTGACTTCAACATTGAATAACCATAAACAGAAATTGCTTAACAGGCAGAGTGGACCGTCAAATTCCGGGTACCTAGATGCTTTCGTTTCTTGCTTATTGCCCATGTGCTTTCTTTTGAACGCGGCAGAAAGCTTGTACAAGTATTCAAACAAGGGGGAATAGTATGTTCCAACAGTCAACACGGAAAGCTAATGTCAAGACAAAATGCGTGGTGAATTGTGCAGATGAAACGAGACGGTAAGCATGGATTTCCCTTTTCGGGGCTTTTAAAACGACTGGCCTGTTGGAGATTTTCATACCCAATTGTGAATTATACAGTTTAAGAGCATGAAAATTGTGGGATCCTCATCTCTGTTGTGTTATCCCAAGAAAATGTTAGACATTGGAACAGGTCCTCCTCCATTTGAACAAATTGAGGCCAATCTTAGATACTGGTTTGCTCAGCACCCAACAGTTTCCCACTTCAGATGGGACCATAATGTCTGGGGATCCTCCATTGTGTTTCTTACCTCGTCCATTTTCATCTATCTCTTTCTTGCTCTGTTCCTCAATCTGGCTATGAAATGGAGGATCAAGCCTCTGCCTTTGGGCCGCATTTCTGCTACCCATAACTTTGTCATGCTAGCCATGTCTGTCGTTGTTCTAGTTGGGTGTCTGGAGGCGACTGTGGTGGAGATAAAAGAGATGAGATGGCTAAGGAGAAAGAACTGTGCAGCAGAGTTAATTGTGTGCTTTCCTCTTGGAACTCGTTCTACAGGAAGGGTGTTCTTCTGGTCTTATGTTTTCTATCTCACCAAATACTATGAACTTTTGGATACCTTCATCATGATTTTGAGGAAAAAGCCTATCACATTCCCTCATATCTTGAGCAGCACAGTGCCCGTATTTGTGTGTTTCTTCTGGTTGGAATTCTCCCAGTCTCTTCAGATTTTGTGCATCTTGACCAACACGGTTATGAATGTGATTTTATGCTCTGTTTTTTTCATGGGGGGTAACAGGGGATTAGATTGTTCCCCTCGCTGTACGAGACTTGCAGGCTACTGCAGAATGGTTGAGCTCGCTCTGGCATCTTCAGCGAGTATGTGGGTTGTTTGGTTGCATTTGAGGAAGGAGGGCTGTAATGGAATGGTGGGCTGCCTGTTGAATGCATGCTGCAGCGCCCTTCTGTTTCTTCTTTTTATCAGATTCCAAAGACATGGCCAACCGGCAAACCAGTCAAGCGGGCACCAAGAGCCGCCGAAGAAGAATGGGTAAGAACATAAGGGGAAACAGTCATGGAATCGTATGACTTCTGGTTTGTTCGTCTACGAATTTAATCATGCAAAGGAGCCGCCCTCGTGACTTTTTCCAGATTGAAGACGATAAATATTGATTTTTTGTGCAAACATAAAGTCAAATCGATTGCTACCTACTCGACTAGAATTTCTTTTGGATGTTCCAATCTGATCCGATTTGAGAAAGGTTGCACATTTTTAATGTCTCTCCATTTTATAACAAAGTGATACCAGCTGCCGAACAAATATGGCAGCTGTTTTATAGGTTTGTCATTTCAAAATGGTTTTCTTGTCAATGGGTTTTTGGTCTGTTGGTGAAGTTAAATGGTTCTAAATGAGCCCGCCAGGGATCAAAATCTCGCTAGTGCAAGGCCTTGACATCATAAGGGATGAGGCCGGGATCGTGCCCCGTAAATTTGACGGAATGGGTACCCCTCAGTCCTTGGCTCTTAGCCGAAGAGATTCAGCCTATGGCTCATGCGCCCCTATCGGATTGTGAAATGAATTTGGATTTGATATAAACCCTCTATAAAAAAAATGGTTTTCTTTTAATTAGATATTTGTAAGAGATATTTTTCATTCAAAATTCAAAGAGCTATTATATTTCAAACAGTTAACAACTGATATATTTTTACTAACTTTTTCATATAAAATTAAATTTTAAATATTTAACATTTTATATTTCTATTACAATTAAACTTATTTTAAATTTATTTTTATATATAATAGGATAATGTGATATAAGAAAGATAACATAAGGATAATTGAAGTATAATATAAAACATCCAAAGTGATATATTATACAATAAAATAATAAAAAAACATCACATCTATATGAAAATCATCTACAACTAACATGACCCATGTATTAAGATGCATAAATCAACAATTATCCACAATGTTATAACAAATACAAATATCAATGTCACATATAACAAATATAGTGAAAATAATGTTGTAACATTGTAATAGTTTCAAATGCACACAACATATGCTTCCCATAATACATAATAAAAAACTAGATGATAGTATAAAACATCTCTAATAAGTATACTAGTATACCGAAAGAAAAAATCCAATTGACATATAAGGCATATGCTTAAAACATTATATCCTCCCCATTAAGACTAGGATTAATTTTGAAATCCTTTAAAAAAATGAGGATAAAGAACCCTTAGCTACCTAGCATCCTCTCAAGTAGCTATTGAGTGAACACGCAAGTCCCATTGGACACTTACTTGATTTAGGTCTAGACCCAAAAGTGCTAACCATCAATACTACAATATACATATGGGATCCAAAGAAAGTTGTCTTCCCTTCTCAACCTACAAGGCACCCAAATCAAGAACATGCATCACATATAGAATATATTTTCTAAGTACAAAAATATGAAACAAATCAAGAATATGTGAGAGATAGGGCAGTAAGACAAGTTGATATGCGACAAGACCAATCTTGTGTAGGATCTCAAAAGGCCCAACTGTGTAAGATTATAATATTTCTTATTATGGATTGGGATCGTATGTAGTTGCATTTTAAAAAACACATAATCAATAAGTAAGAAATGCCAATATTTAACTCTAATACACTTCTACTTCTATTGTCTTTCACAAAAAAGGCTTGTCCTCATTGTACTTAGTCTTTAGACCTCTTGAACATACTTCATCATTTGCACAACCCTCTTTTAGACTTCAACCTCCAACAAAATATATTGCTTGAAATTTTAGACATGGTTGTCGCAAGCCCCTAATGCTCCTATCATCCTTGCCCCAAGCTCTACACACCTTTAGTAGTCTTTGTGCTCCCTAAGCATCAGTTTTTTATCACTTTGCATCAAATGCCTTTGCCATGTCTCTTCTTCAATGATCCACCAAAGAATCCCAAAGATGGTCCTCTAAGATCTCAAAGAAATCCTCACATGATGATACTTAAGGATAATATATCAAGACGATATTATAGGATGATTTGTACAATAATACCCTTGGGTAAGTGCACCGATTTGTGACACAATTATGGCTCTTAAGATGCCACTTTTCTTTTTCTTTTTTTCTGAAATTAGGAAAATCTGATTTGCACGAGAAAATGAAGATAGTTACGCTCAAAATTTCAAGATGCAGCAAGAACAGAAGTTGAAGTGCTTCGAGTCTAGTTTCTAAGCTACTATTTTTTTTTGAAATTAATGAAGATTAAGGGTCTCAAAAGGGGGGGGGAGGCTCAAAACAAGTCCTGTTTTTATAAAAAAAAATAGCATAGCGTCTGAGGGCTCCCTCCTTTTTGGTTAACTTTTTTTTAGAATTTCAAAAATCCTAACAGTGAGAAATTAGCTAACACCATGTAGTTTATCCTCCTTTTAGATAACTTTTTTAATGAATATATAATATTTTATGAATTTTCAAAGTGGACACATCCTGAAAAGCTGAAATTTGAGCGTGCTCCCCCCCAAATTTTTTGCAAACTAATCGAAAATTGATTTTTTTTCATCATGTGTAGAATGGAGTCTAGTTTCAAAAAACATAATTTGTTTCACATTCCAATGAACGTGTAAAACTCTATCCTAAACCTAGCACATGTTGGTTTTTTACCAAAAACGAAGGCATTTACAATAAAAGCCATGGATCAAAACCTTAACTAAATCAAAATGAAAAAAAATATATATATTTGGATAGCTGAGACAAAAATTAACACTATCTCAATTTTTTTTAAAAATTTTCATTGAAAGACGTGCAAATGAGACAAGGAGCACAAAAAAAAAATGAGAAAATTTAGCAAATCTTGTTAATTAACACATCTAAAGCAGGCCTTTTGGCGAGCGCCAAATGACCTGCTTTGCACAGAACTAGATTTTCGCTTTCTCTATCAGGGAAACTATATACATGAAATAAACATTTAAGTATAAGTTGACATTTACATATGGAAATTTAATTTCTTATACTTTAAGTTATATTTCATGTATATATAGGCAGGATGTTTGAGAGTGGTTTCAGATCTCTAAGAGTTATAATGGAAATTCTAGTTGTTGGAAGATCTTAAAATTTTTAGACTTAGTCGAATTTCAGTAATCAGCATGTCAAATTTCAGTAATCAGAAGGTCAAATTTTAGTACTCAGGAGGTCAAATTTCATCTTTCTCTCTCTATCTCACTCATTTTAATCTCTTATTCTCTAGACCTCTCTCTCTCACTATCTCCATCCCTTTATCTAACAATATCTTCCTTGAGCTCAAGAACTATGTCTCTACATGTCCATCTCTCTCTCCTTCCCTCTCCAATATCTATCTCCCTCCCTCCTTCCCTCTCTACATTTTTCTATCTCTCATCCCTCTCCTTTTATCTCTATATATCTCTCTCTACTCTCTATACCTACCTATCCCTCCCTCCCTCCCTCTCCTTCTCTCTCTCTCTTTGCTTCCCTCGCTCTCTCCTCCCCTCTCTACTCTCTATCTTGTCATTCTCTCTCTCCTTCCCTCTCTAGTTCTCTCTATCTCACTTCTCTCTCCTTCCCTCCCTCCCTCTCTAATTTTCTCTATCTCCCTCTCTCTCTCCTTCCCTTTCTACTTCTCTTTATCTCACCTCTCTTTCTCCCCCTCTCTCTCTCCTCTCTCTTCCTTTCACCCACCTTTGCTCTCTACTTCTCTCTATCTAACCTATCCCTCTATACATCTCTCTCTCCCCCCTCCTTCCATCTCAATCTCTCCACCTTCCTCCTTATCTCTCTAATTTTAAGCTCCATCACACATCTCTATCACCTATCTCACTTCTCTCTCTCTCCATCCCTACCTCTTCCTCCCTCTCTCCTTCCCTCTATACTTCTCTTTATCTCCTCA